>CM056576.1:89807665-90182665 GCA_029721435.1 Gymnothorax reevesii | reverse complement strand
TCACTTCGCTGCAATATTGTAAGTCATAAAGACTGTTTCTCCTCTTCATCTCATCAGTGTGCGTCAACGCAATTTAACTTAGGCTTTGACCGAATAGGCGCACCAGCTGAAATCAGGACAATGTCGGACAGAAAATGCAGTTACACTCGCAGTATCCCTTGATTTATACACAAAAATTTTTAACAAAGTCGACGGAATAAATGAAGTACAGTTTGCTGTAACAACAGTCGTCAGAGAATCTCCAAACGACAGTTTAATTCCATCGCAAAAGGCTTCGCTACACTGCCAGAATAAATGCTTGGCTTCCTTCAGAAGGGACCACTGGCAGCCTGCATCTAACTCCCAGACTGTTGTCAGCGCTTTGTTTTCAGCAAGATGCGATTGTCTTCAACTTGGCTAATTATGATCTTTTATCCTTTATCACTCTTTGCCAAGAAAACTGTAGAGAAACACCTTTAAACGCTCAAATACAGTAAATTAACGGATAGGGAAACCGCCATTGAGTCGCGCTATTAATTGTTCGGTTACTCAAACCAGAGCTTCTTTCAGAAGACGAAGCAGTAACTGACATTGTTCACTTGCAAGCTAGATACAGTAACATTACAGATCTTGAGTAGGTTACAGACGGTGACTTGGGCACGATTACCTGCGAGATATAATTGCACGCATGTGATGGCTCTTCCGTTATCTGCACGAATATTCACGAAGGTTTCGCTCGCTGGCAAACAGCTGCTGTTGAGTTAGCGAGCCTGTATGTGTATTGTAATGAGTGAAGACAGAACCTTTGCCAATAAACGTTGCATTTGACCGACACTAGTTCTGCCAAGCAATAATTTAATTTAATGCAGAATGCAAAAAGCGGCATATCTCATTCATTAACATATGTTTCTATTTTTAACGTTGCATTTATAGCGAATGTTTTTTTCTGTCTGATTGGCACATGGCTATGCCAGTACTTGTCTCCAAGTAACAGTGCGAGGAGCAAACAACCGCCACACACAGAGCCGCGGAGTCACTCAGGCAAAAAATCCTCGTTAGCGTTTACCTCAAACTCCTGCTTCTCATGCAAAAAATGTTCGTCCTGTCTCTCGGAATACAATTACGCCCACTAGCTCCGAACATTTCACGCCATAGACACCCATTATAAAGTCTGAGAAGGGCCAAAAATTTATGTTTTTTAAACAGCTGGTGTAGAAAAACTAATTAGTCACTGAAAGTCGACTCAGGGGTGATTTGATTGAGGTGTTTAAATATGTTCAAGGGATTAACAAAGTGAATCATGTAGGATTCCTTCGACTAAGTGTTGCGAGTAGAACTCGGGGTCACAAATGGAAGTTGACCAAAGGTAAATTTAGCACTGATATTTGGAAATATTTCCTCACCCAAAGAGTAATTTCAATGTGGAATAGCTTGCCTGACCATATTGTTGAGGCAGAGACCTTGGGAGGGTTTTCAAGAGCAGGCTTGACTTAAAGCTAGATACCATTGAGTCATTGAGTATCTGAAGGGATATATTCACAATAGTATAAAGAAACTGGTGAGCGTAGTTGGGCTGAATGGCCTGTTCTCGCGATATGGTGTCATGTTATATTCGGTTATGTTATACAGTGTACCGTGGGAGCGGTGACGTTTACACAGACCTACTCCGAAGATTCTGCAGAATGTGTGGCTTGGCTGCGAATGCGTGATTGCTTATTAAACCATGTTACTCTTTAGATTATGTCGCCATCTAGCTAGCTAGCTAACATTAAATATGGAGCATCTTTGTAAATGATCATCCTAATTAAGCGGTGTCATTTGTTTTCGCCTTAATTTAACCCTCTTGTTAGCTGTACCAGTGATTGCTCTTGAGGTAGCATACTGTGGGGGCTGGGGTCAGTGACTCCCAGACCCACTCCTGAAGACTACAGTATCTTTGGCTGTATGCTGTGTGACCGATCGCTGATTAAAGTATGGTATTCTTTTGATTATTCAGCCGTCTAGTTAGCTAATGTAACTGACACAGAAGGATGCCAGCCAACTCAGATGCAAACAGTAGACTGTTATTTGCACCTCTGTGGCAAAGACAAGATATGCTTTATATGCCATCATGGCTTTAATTACAAACGCAGCCCCAAGGTGCACATTCACTGCTGCATAGCCAATGTCGGTATGAAAGCATTTGACAAAATGGTCTCTCATTCTTACGGATATCTGCTCTCATTGCATCCCATGGCAGACTGACTATCAAGAGAGAGTAAAATTAATCGTTCCAAATAACATACAACTGCTTCAAAACATGGATAACTTTGTCTCACATGGAAGCAACTTCTATACATGGTGTTGGCCAGAATGAAATCTCAGGATGTCTTACCAGGCCAACCTGGCCAAGACAAAACCACCTAAGGTAGTGGTTCATCCCATCGAACCAGCTTGTTGCAGTACTGTACTTTAAGTACTGTACACACACACAAAAACACAAAAGAAGTAAAATAAATTAAAACAAAATAAAACAATAAAAACAGATTAAACAATAAAAGACAATAACAGCCACCATCTAAAACCTGAGTTAAAAGCCAAGGAGAATAAATGAGCCTTAAGAGAGGATTTAAAAACAGGAAGTGAGTCTGCCTGCCTGATGTGCAACAGCAAAGTTTTGGGGCAGCAACTGAAAAAGCACGGTCCCCTCTTGACTTCCTCTTTGTTTTTGGGACAGGAATGACTGATCTGCTGACCTAAGGTAATCTAAACGAGTTGTGATAAAAGCATGGATTAAAATCTCAGTGATGTCGAGAGAGAAATGATTTCACTTTAGCCAGCTGTCTCGAAAGATGAAAGCTGGACTTGACCACTGATTTGATCTGTGCATCAAGTTTAAAATCACTGTCCAGTCTTACACCCAGGTTTATTGCTGTTGGTGTTAAATACCGATTTAAAGGCCCTAGATCGACATGGACTTTTGAGGCATCACTAGGCCCAAACAACAGGACCTCACTCTTTATCTTAAGTGTATAAAATTCTTTGACATCCATGCCTTGATTTCTGCAATGCAGTCTAACAGATGGTTCACATTCCCCTGTTTTAGTGGTACGTATATTTGACTGTCGTCGGCATAAAAATGGAAAGCAATACCATGTTTCCTGGGTATCTATCCCAGAGGAAGTAAGTATAGTGTGAAGAGAAGAGGGCCAAGAATAGAGCCTTGAGGCACTCCACATGTGAGTGGCGCTGCACAAGACTCAGCGGCTCCAAGGCGAACACAAACTTCTCTCCGTTAAGTAGGACCTGAACCAGTTCAGCGCACCACCCTGAATACCCACCCAGTTCGCCAGGCGAGACAGGAGGATCTGATGGTCCACTGTGTCGAAGGCAGCCATTAGGTCCAACAGAACCAACACGACACAGTGACCAGAGTCTGTAGCTAACAGAATATCATTAAAAACCCTCAACAGTGCAGATTCAGTACTGTGCTGGGTTTTAAATCCAGACTGGAACACTTCCAGAATGTTGTGCTCATCTAAGAATGACTTCAGTTGGCAGTAGACAATTTTTTTCCAGAATCTTTGAAAGAAAGAGAAGTTTGGAGATTGGCCTAAAATTAGACAGCACAGAAGAGTCTAAGCCAGGCTTCTTTATCAATGGTGTTACCAATGCATGCTGAAAACTCACAGGTACAGTCCCATTTACTAAGCTGCTGTTTATAATATTAAGCACATACGGTGCCATGGTGGTAAAAACCTCTTTAAAAAGACTAGGTGGAAATGAGTCATTAGGAGACTCAGTAGGCTTCATATGACCTACTGTTTCTGTCAAAGAGGGAAGATTGACAAGCTCAAACTGGATAAAAACAGTAGGGCATGTGACAGAGTTGGAGTGGTCATAAGGAGGACTAATAAGGGCCCTTATGCTCGAAACCTTATTAATAAAAAAAGTTCAAGAAATTTTCGCACACTTCAGTCGAGTTCTCCAGGCAGACTGATGGTGGGGCGTTAAGACCAGAGTTTACAATTTTAAACAGAACACGAGCAGGCCTACCAAAGAAAACGTAGCCTCTGCACACAAACTTTGAAATGCCTACATTAATCGCGGAAATAGCAACTGAAAAATAATACCCCGCTACCGAAACTGCAAAAACCGCAACATAAACTGTTGACTCGTAGCAAAAGACTATGAAACTGCAACATCTTCTTTCGCATCCGTCTTTGCCATTTACTGCGCTTGCGCGCACCGGCCCAGGCTGCTTTCAGAGATAGCGGAATCAGGCGTGTCACCTTCGGTTGGTAAGTAAAACTTCCAAATATGACGTTATTGTTAATGCAGATGTTTAACAATGACTTGTAAGACGTAGCTGTTACATCCACATTCTCGTAAATTCGCTTATTTTAGCATGTCACCCTGCCGAAAATGAACGATGCACTGTCGATTTCGCTATAGTCTTCGAGTTGCCAACTTGACGACTTTCTCAAGACGTATACATGCGTCTTGAATGGACAAACAATCCCGATTTGGAAGATTAAGCGAGAAAGTCGTCAAATTGGCGACTCTAAGACTTTAGCGAAATCGACAGTGCATCGTTCATTTTCGGCAGGGTGACATGCTAAAATAAGCGAATTTACGAGAATGTGGATGTAACAGCTACGTCTTACAATTCATTGTTAAACATCTGCATAAATAATAACGTCATATTTGGAAGTTTTACTTACCAACCGACGGAGACGCGTCTGATTCCGCTATCTCTGAAAGCAGCCTGGGCCAGTACGCGCAAGCGCAGTAAATGGCAAAGACGGATGCAAATGAAGATGTTGCAGTTTCATAGTCTTATGCTACGAGTCAACAGTTTATGTTGCGGTTTTTGCAGTTTCGGTAGCGGGGTATTATTTTTCTGTTGCTATTTCTGCGATTAATGTAGGCATTTCAACGTTTTTGTGTGCTGAGGCTACGTTTTCTTTGGTAGGCCTGACGAGGATTGTGACAGTTGGAGGCAATTATTTCAGAAAAATACTTAGCCATAACAGTTCTCACTGTTCTCTGATAAAAACGCCAGCTGTCCCTCAACAATTGGAAAGACACCTGTAATTTGTCCCTCCTCCATCTTCCCTCAGCCCTCCTGCAATCACGTCTGACGGCGCGTGTAGTGTTATTTATCCAGGGCTCAGGTCTAGGCTTGGAAGGCCGAGTTTTTAGTGGAGCCACAACATCTAAAATAGTTTGACATGTTTTGTTGAGGTAAGAAGACAATGCTTCAACATCAGAGTTAAGGCCCAGAGACTCGGTTGGGCTGATAACCGAGTTGAAGGCTGCATAGAACTGAGCAGCAGTAGCAGAGGGAACAAAACGATAGCGCTGTGCAGGAGCACAAGGTTTGACCATATGACAAGGAAGTGGTATGTCAAAAACGACAGGCATATGGTCTGAAAACACACCATCACAAACTTCGAAGTTACAAACAGTAAAAATGAGTTTAAACGAGGTCAAGAGTGTGTCCACGTTCCTGTGTAGGACCAGAGACAAGCTGTGCAAGATTAAAAGAATCAATGAGGCGTAAAAAGTCTCTGGCCAATGGCACCACAGGACAAAACATGGATATTAAAATCCCCAACGATTAAAAGTCGGTCATATTTAGGCATTATTCCTGCCAAGAGATCAGCAAAGTCACCAATAAAATCTTTGTTGAACTTGGGTGGTCTGTATATAACCACATACAACACCCGGGGGTCAGAGCCGAGTTCAAATTGGTTCATCTCAAAGCTGGAGTAACATGTTGTCTCGGAGACCAGTTTACAAATATAGCTTTCCCTGTAAACAGTCGCTATGCCTCCTCCGCGTCCTGAAGTCCTCAGAGAGTTCAAGTAGGTGCTGTCAGGCATCAAAATATGAGTGCATTAGTATATTTGGTTCACTTAAGGGACCTGTATATAAAAGAAAATCCTAGCATTATTGAAATCTCAAACCTAAATTATTTCAGTGTTGTACTTCGTCGCAGGGAAAACCTTAAGTGATCTTCGACGATACGCACCTGCCACGTGCAGACAGCCTCGATTTGAAATATCCCGAAGAATACTGGGAACAACCTCAGGATATCTCAAATGCCTTAGACTCAATACAAGCCTAAAGACAGTACCTTTATTTATTATGCCACACAGCAACAACAATGAACCCAGACAAAGGCCCTGTTAACACTTCAGGTATCTCAGCTGGCAAACAGTGCTGGAAGTAGCCGTCATTCGACGTTGTCATTGACAGAAGCAGTGGAATTTCTGTTAACTTTGTTTTGATGCTCGAGCCTCACAATTTCAGAACACCATTAACATGATTAAAATAACTTGTTGGGAATCACCATCTATGTTATCAAGAGACGAGCAGTTTTGACGTGGCAGAAGTGTTAGCTTTTACGCGTCATTTATATCAGCTGCAGAAGGAATATAATCTTGCTTTAATCAGCCATTTTCTTTATACTTATTATTATTGGTGTGAATGCTTTATTGTTTTTCATGTCTGCCATTTTCTTTATACTTACTATTATTATTTGGTGTGAATGCTGAAAGAATTCTCTATTGTTTTTCATGTCGACTATTTTCTTTATTATTATTATTATTATTATTATTATTATTATTATTATTATTATTCTTACTACGTCCGCCGTCCTAAGCTATTAAACTACTCCTACGTACCGTATGCTACTTGAACAATTCATATATCAAAACAATTTTACTGGACGTTATTGCTACTATTTTTCTCTCTCATACTATTTATACTTTTTAAAATATTAAACTTTTTCTAAATTTTTTTTTTGTCCCTTAGAAATGCATTGAAACAGTGAGTCTTCAAACTCTTGTCCTACTTTGAACATCTCTAACTTCAGCATTCTTTCTCCTTGAGACTTCAATAACCTGGTTAGCATTGTCCGCATAGTTAGCATAACTGCTGACATTTGCTAAATTGGCCGAGGGCATGGTTAGCATTGTTTTTTCACTCTTTCTTTGTTCTGTTTTCAGTTTTTTAATAAACATCCAAGTATTCTACATAATTCAAATATTATATTTTCATGGCAGCTATTCAGTGTGCATCAGCAAACATTCAAATCATTCAAACTATATTGTGTTCAAGACAGCATCACAGTGTGGCTTCTGCTTTCAGCATTCACACTCGCAATTTCTTCAGAAATTGCTATTCTTTAGTCGGTGTGAATGCTCGGCCATTTTCTTGAAACTTATTAGTATGACTACATCTGCCGTTCCACGCTATTAAACTACTCCAACATACTTTGTGCTATTTCAACAATTCATGAATCAAAACGTTCAGATTTTTCTGGATGCTATTGCTATTATTTTTCCCTTTCATGCCATCTCTACTTTTTAAAATATTAAACTTTTTCTACAATTTATTTTTTTTTTGTCTCGTCGAAAAGCATTGAAACTGTCTTCAAACTCGTCTGTCACAGCTAGAGTGGGAGCTAAGAGCAGACAGAATGAAAAAGCTCTTTCTCTATTACTCTAAATTCAATAAATTTGAATCCCTCTCCATGAAATTTCACAAAAATGTAGGAAAATTTGTTCTTGTTACAGCAGTGTCATTTTTTGTAGCAGTGAAGTACAAACCCAAAACCAGTGAAGTTGGCACATTGTGTAAATCGTAAATAAAAACAGAATACAATGATTTGCAAATCCTTTTCAACCTATATTCAACTGAATACACTGCAAAGACAAGTTACTTAATGTTCGAACAGGTAAACTTTGTAATTTTTTGCAAATATTAGCTCATTTGGAATTTGTTGCCTGCAACATGTTTCAAAAAAGCTGGCACAAGTGGCAAAAAAGACTGAGAGAGTTGAGGAATGCTCATCAAACACTTATTTGGAACATCCCACAGGTGAACGGGCTAATTGGGAACAAGTGGGTGACATGATAGGGTATAAAAGCAGCTTCCCTGAAATGCTCAGTCATTCACAAACAAGGATGGGGCGAGGGTCACCACTTAGTGCATAAATGCCTTAGCTGATTGTCGAACAGTTTAAAAACAATGAGCTATTGCAAGAAATTTAGGGATTTCATCATCTACGGTCCGTAATATCGTCAAAATGTTCAGAGAATCTGGAGAAATCACTGCACGTAAGCGACAAGGCCGAAGACCAATATTGAATGCCTGTGACCTTCAATCCCTCAGGCGGTACTGCATCAAAAACCAACATCAGTGTGTAAAGGACATCACCACATGGGCTCAGGAACACTTCAGAAAACCACTGTCAGTAACTACAGTTCGTCGCTACATCTGCAAGTGCGAGTTAAAACTCTACAATGCAAAGCGAAAGCCATTTATCAACAGCACCCAGAAACGCCGCCGGCTTTGCTGGGCCCAAGCTCATCTAAGATGGACTGATCCAAAGTGGAAAAGTGTTCTGTGGTCTGACGAGTCCACATCTCAAATTGTTTTTGGAAACTGTGGACGTCGTGTCCTCCGGACCAAAGAGGAAAAGAACCATTCGGACTGTTATAGGCGCAAAGTTCAAAAGCCAGCATCTGTGATGGTATGGGGGTGTATTAGTGCCCAAGGCATGGGCAACTTACACATATGTGAAGGCACCATTAATGCTGAATGGTACATACAGGTTTTGGAGCAACATATGTTGCCATCCAAGCAACGTCTTTTTCATGGATGCCCCTGCTTATTTCAGCAAGACGATGCCAAACCACATTCTGCACGTGTTACAACAGCATGGCTCCATACTAAAAGAGTGCGGGTACTAGACTGGCCTGCCTGTAGTCCAGACCTGTCTCCCATTGAAAATGTGTGGCGCATTATGAAGCTTAAAATACGACAACGGAGACCCCGGACTGTTGAACAACTTAACCGGTACATCAAGCAAGAATGGGAAAGTGTTCCACCTGAAAAGCTTCAAAAATTGGTCTCCTCAGTTCCCAAACGTTTACTGAGTGTCGTTAAAAGGAAAGGCGATGTAACACAGTGGTAAAAAGGCCCCTGTGCCAACTTTTTTGCAATGTGTTGCTGCCTTTAAATTCTAAGTTAATGATTATTTGCAAAAAAAAAAAAAGTTTCTCAGTTTGAACATTAAACATCTTGTCTTTGCAGTGTATTCTATTGAATACAAGGTTGAAAAGGATTTGCAAATCATTGTATTCTGTTTTTATCTACAATTTACATAACGTGCCAACTTCACTGGTTTTGGGTTTTGTCTATAGTTTCGTCTGATGGAACAGTCGAAGCACAGGAGGCACGTCCAACTTCAATCTCTTCCATTCAAAAATCAGCCAAAAAATTTTGGGAGAACAGCAAACGGCCTGAGTTTTTAGATCGCTGTTATTCCAAAATTATATCACTCAGAGAAATAAAAAAGACATCCACGGACTCAGCGGTGTCTTGTGCCTTGAATGATGTGGTTACATTGCTGACAGGATACACGGTTTTTGCGTGAGAAGCAGGAGTTTGAGGTGTGCGCGAACAAGGCTGAGTGACTCAGCGATTGCCTGTGTGTGCGATTGTCTGCACATGCCTGGCTCTCACTGGTAATGGGACATCTCTCCTGCCATTGCCCTCCATGTCGTGATTTTCTCATTTTAAATCAAAGTGAGCTGAGCTGAGTTTCCATGCAAATGCTTTCGTTAGAACTGTGGTGTCTTCATGAGAACAAAGTGGATCGACCCACCTATTTTGCGGTTCAGGAAATTATTGCAGCTTATTGTCCACGCTGCTTATTTCTATTTGCAGGTCTCAGCTAATGCACCACGATTTTAAAACGTTGCTTTCAGTGTCAAACAACCAAACGCAACGACAAGTTCGCTACAAATGCAACGTTAAAATGAGAAACATATGTTCATGAATGCGACACGGTATTATTTGTAGTCTACCTTAAACGGAAGTACTGCTTCGCAAAACTAGTATTTGCCTACCTCCACGTTCATTTGCAAACGTTATGTCTTCACTGATAAGAGTACAGGCTCTAAGTCAACAGTATCTGTTTGCCAGCGGTACTATTAAGATTATCTACACCTCCGAGGAATATTCGCGCTGACAACGTTGAGCGCTCAATCCACCGGCTGCCTCTGCTTGCGATAGCAGTTCTTATCGACTGAAGCGCTTTTAGTGGCGCATCAGGAAACGCCGACATGTATTTACTTTAATTTCATCAAATGATCCCTTGAAATATTTTCAATCATTCACAAACTCGGTCTCATATTTTGTTTTATTATGGTCTTCATGGCGCGAGTTCGTACTTGCGAATGGCCTTCTTTCTTTTTCTTACGTTCCCATCCGATCCATAACCCGTGTGCGCAGATGTTGATGACACTGAAATGGAGCTGCTCTATTTATGCAATGACACAGAGATGGGGACTCGAGTCGCACTTAAGTCGCAAGCACGGAGACTTCAGACCTGACTTGGACTTGTGCTCAAAAGACTTCAGACTCGATTCGGACTCGTGTTTTGGGACTCGTGAACATTCACAATTTTTTCTTTCTTTTTTTTTTTCGGAGGGGGGCGTATTAACATTGGGGAAACTGAAACGTCTGCCGAGTTTAACGTCATTCCTTCCCTTTTTATATGGTAACCATATGGGTGATTCCTGTTTTGGACCACATATTTGGTTTTCTGTTTTCTCAAAATTCAAGTGATTGTATTTTAATATTTTAACAGTTTGTTAGAACTGTTCCATACTTCGCTATGAGGAATGCATGTTGGCCAAGCTCAGGGGCTGAAAATATTGTGATTATGGGATGTTTATTGTACATTTTTCTCCATACGTTTTCCACCCTGTTAGGGACATGTACATGGTAATCACATATTTCAAATAATATACAAGTCGAACAATACTGATCTTTTCTCGGATAGAATATGTCCCTTGTGCTATGATCATAGTTTCATTCTTGTAGCATTAATAATTTTAATTCTATGAAGAGTTCATATCTTGAATATTGGAATCTCTGCGTTTTTGGTCCCCATTTTGTTGTCTAGTATGAATAATTTTATTAATCAGAAATAAATGTATATGTATATACATGATATGAGCCTCAGTTAACAAAACAAAATACCAATATGCCAAATACTTAAAGTTGTGATTAAAATATTTTTTTTAAAAATCCTTGCCTAGCAGGGTGGAATGGAACTTAACAGGGTGGAACTCTCTGAAGTGAGACTCAGATTCACCTTACCATGCAATGTCATTTTATTATAAAGTACATAGTTGCCCTTATATTACACTGTAGTTCCACAAGAAAACAATCGTATTATTACTTTTACCACTACTAATTATAATGCTAATAATAATAAGGTAACACTTTATTTAAGAGGGTCCCTGAACCAATGTATCTACCTCATGAAGTACAGTGTAAAAACCTATATACTAAAATAATATGCATTTACTTTGTTCCTTACCCTGCATAATGCATGCACGATCTAATGCTAGATATTACGTGTGAATACAAAGGTTATTACACTATATTTAATGAGGTATAGATAAATTGGATCAGGAACCGCATAAAGTGCAACCAATAATAAAAGTAATAATAAAAGAATATTTTTAATTTTTAAAAGTATTTTTTTCATCATTTACGTTATAGTTTTATTATTATTACTTTTATTATTGGTTACACTATATTTCACGGGGTCCCTGAACCAATGCATCTAGACCTCATTTAAGACAGTGTAATAATTAATATTTTAATGTAATGTCATATTGTGAAGTAATTCTACAAAAATATTGGTTATTTATATCATGAAAAACCAATATTCTTCTTGAACTAGGCTTATGCCGTCAGAGGCGACAACGAACGCCCCCAATCCTCCAATTCCCCAATCCTTGAATAGACCCAATACAATATAAAGCCCCTCAGGTCATGACCTTTCATTTGAACTTAATTTCAGGTCAATCGGACAAATGGGTCTGAAGATATGGCCAAAATGGTAATTTTCCATCACAAAGCCCCACCTGGTCGCACAATATTGAACCATACAGGTATGATGTCATCATGTGAAACGTTGTGAGGTCATGACCTTGCAGCTGCACATAATTTCATGTCAATTGGAGAAATAGTTCCAAAGATATGGCAAAAATGGTGAATTGTATGTGACAAAGCTCCACCTTGTGTCAAAATTTTGAACCAAACAGGTATAATGTCATCGTGGGGCACATCCTCAGGTCATGACCTTTCATTTGCACTTGATTTGGTAAATGGTAAATGGACTGCATTTATATAGCGCTTTCTAGTCACATGATATGACCCCAAAGTGCTTTACAACTTTTTGCCTCTAATCACCCTGATGCCGGAGGCTGCCATGCAAGGTGCCACCCTGCACATCAGGATTTGAGTCCACATTTGAGGATTTGAGGCCAATCGGACAAATATTTCCAGAGATATGATAAAAACTGATTTTTTTGCAGTATGTGAAATTGTAAATTGTCCAAAATCGAATCAGTTCTTCCTCTTTGATACTAACTTATATGCAAAACTTTGAATTTCTAATTGAAATATCACTGAAGTTATCGCGTTAACACAAATCCGTTTTTGGCCCCTAGTGGCCAATCTAGAAATTGTAAATTGTCCAAAATCGAATCAGTTCTTCCTCTTTATGATACTTACTTGTATGCAAAACTTGAAATTGCTAATTGAAATAACACTGAAGTTATTGCGTTAACACGGAGGGCGACGCGGCGGTGGCGGTCAGACCAAAAACATAATAAAATTAATACTCAGTACATTGCATATCCCAAAAAACCCTGTGGGGTTCCACCCTGTTAGGCATACATAGCCTAACAGGGTGGAACCTAACAGGGTGGAAATTTTTAGCTAAGTAAGCCCTAGCTCTTTGAGCTAGCAACATTTAGCTAGCACACACTCTACAGATGAACAGCACTTAAATAACTATTTCTAACATGTTTTTTAAATTATTTTATCCAAAAAACATTATCCATAATATACACTAACTGGGTGGAACTTTAAGGTTTCCTCAAGCAGCCATAGTCATACGAAATTGAAAAAAATAAAGGAGAGAATGACTGATGGAGCTTACCTCAGTTTTCCATTTGAATTTCCCTCCAAAAACAAATGTTGTATCATCAAGTAAATATAGGGATTTGTAGTCTTTTTTGGGGGGTCATGAAAATACTGACTAACAGGGTGGAAAAGGACTGTAGGGACATATTATATATTAAGTAATCACAGAAAATAAATGTAGTTTCACCATTTTTACTTCTTTGTTTAATGTAAGTAGTCCCTTGTCTATCAAATAAATAAAGAATAAGTTTAAGTTTTGATAGTTTTAAGTTTTATATAAATTGAAGAAGTTGATTACATTGCATTGGGGACATGCTGAAATTAACTTGTATACCACGGAGAAGGTGCCTTAAAGAGATTTAAAAATAAAATAAAGTTATTTAACTATGTTGAAGCAATAGAACACACCTAAACACATAACAAAATACATTTTTTTTTTGTATTTGTCTAATTAAAAAAAAAAAAAATGATAATGGCAGGTATATCACAGGGACATGGATATGTGGCCCAAAACAGGAATCACCCCTATCACACATCGATTGAGCGCCTCGCGGCCTCACGCTCTAGCAACTCCGATGACACTACGGCGACCGACACACCTGCAGCTGCTGCTGTACCCTTTGTAATTACGTTTGGATATACAATTTTCACACAATACGGCACCATCAAAAGAAGCTCTGACAGCGAAGTCTGCAATACCAAGATTAAGGACGCTGGATCAATTACATCAAATTTAATCACGCACCTGGAAACTCACCCGGATAGGTCAGTCACATTAGCGCCTATGGACGGTTAGCAAACATGTTTAGCTCAACACCAGCTATGTTTAACTTAGCTTGCGACCAGCTTTGTTACTGAATGTTTGAATAGATAAGTGACTGTTAGTTTGCTTGTCACACTTGTTTGCATGGGGTGGCGTTAACATGACATTAAAAAAGTTGGGTAACGTTATTCATCTACGTTCCGTTGCCACCATCTGCTTGCTAGTTATCCGTGCCCGTTGTTATGAGATTTGGGGGCGGGGCGCGAGCTGCTTCGCGAACATAATGAAAAAAAAATAACTGTACAGGTCCCTCGCTCTTTCAAAACTCATCAAATACACAATCAAACAGCTCCAAAACGCTCACCTGCACCACTTGTGACCTGCACTTTCACCACGGTACGAGATAATAATGTATAATTTCGTAAAATTACGACACACGAAGCAAATACTCGAAACTACTTCCTGATTCGGAACAAAGTTCTGTTTTGAGTTCCGGAGTAGCTGCAGTAAACATACACTTTTGAAATCACTCCGCCAGCCGATATGTCTGGAATGGAGTTCCAATTACGTATTTGCCTTAACTCTGTCTCGTAATTATACATTATTTTATAGCGCGGTGAATACGCGTTCTGTTGCCTAAAACTTTTCTAGGTCTTACAGTAGGCCTCTGGAAGACACCTACAAGCCTGTTAATGTTTACCTAGTGTATTAAGAGAAAAATAAGATAAACCTACAATAAGATCAGAATGGTTTATTATTGTTAAATATTTCGTTCTAGGCAAAACAACACCATTGATTGTTTCCACAAAAGGGTTACTGTTTCATTTGTAAACAAGTCAAGATGGCCAATAACTCCAATGATATTCATTTTTGAGCTTTACTTTTATGCAAGGAATAATTTTTGTCATGCAAAGAAAGGTGCCTTTTGGAACAAAACTGTTCATGTTTTAATATCACCATTTCATAGACTTACAGTATTTTTCAGATATGGCAGCAATAGTTTTGCTTTTTGTGAACAAATTTTTAATTGCAAATGGCGCAAAAATGAGATGTACAAGTGTTTAAAGTACTTAAGTGTTTTGTTTACAAGTTACATTTAAGTGTTATACATTTAAGTGTGATGTTTTGCACTAATTAGAAAGTGTTAGTCAGCCTATAATGCCTTTCACTTTTTTTTATATTTGTTCTTATTATGGTCCCACTGAGCCTGCACAATAGGGGGCAAGATATATTGTAACTGGATGTTCTTGTTGGAAGAATACAATTTCCTTTAAAGGCAATAATTGTGTTTTCTTCATATCGCATCGCAGTACCCAGTTTAAAGTGATCATATAAAAAAACAACTAATCAGAACTGACTCCTTTATCTATTAGCGTAAAGTATGATAATGATACAGTAAATGCTCTGAATTTCTTCGATATAGCTGTGCAATATTCTTAGCAGACCGAATAGCAGCAGATGATGGAAGACTCATTACAACAAGAAGAGACATGAGACTTATTTTTTAGAGACTTGAGACTTAACTTGGACTCGTGACCAAAGACTTGAGACTTGACCAAGTCTCTCCCCACGAAGACTTGAGACTTGACTTGGACTCGTGACCAAAGACTTGGTACTTGACTTGGACTTGCAAAAAAAAGATTTGTGAACATCTCTGTTATGCACACAGTTACATTATTCTGTCACTAGATGGTACACCCGGATCAGTTAATGAATATTCACTGGTAAGCTGAACTCGAATACGATTTGTAATATTGATACGTTCGATCTACCCCTGATTTTCAGGGAGTTGCATTAATTAAACTCCTCAGCCATGTACTGATTTACTCGCATAACGGCGAGTAAAATGCTCTTGGACATCTACATTATCAATACAATTGCTGATCTACCTCTAAAACAACTTTTTTTCAACTCCTAAATGGACAAATGCCCAGTTGGCGCCACACCATGGCACCATGCATAGATAATAAGACAAAAGTGCGCGGATTGGTCATATGTTAAGGAGTTTACATTTGAGCCCTATTTTGCGATCGGTTCACGGCACTTCAGTTTGCATTGAAAAATTAAAGTCAAATTGACTGCGCAGATTTTCAGGACAACCATTGTTATCTACAGTGCCGGGCGATGGATGGAGAACAAGGAGGGCGAATAACATGTCTTGAAACATCTTATTAGTTTTGATCTGTTTTCAGTCAATTTCCCGGCTAAAAGACTCTTTAATTATCCCCTATCAGGTGTAGCTAATTGTCTTTGTTAAGACGAGAAGTCTAACGCATCAGTTCAAAGCAAAAAAGAGTGCATTTCAATCTTTTTCAATTAAATATACATTACGCACAGGTTTGACGATTTGCTTAGGATGTAACTAAGATCAACGCGGAAAATCCATTGTGGTTTTTTTGTGAAGAGTTGCCCATTAAGGCATTTAAATGAACATTTTATAGAATTTTCTATTCACTTGCCTAAAAATTTCATTACAAAGGAGACTAACATGTTGACCACGACCAATGATGGAAATCTGGTCACTAATCTCATCCATTTCAAGGGATGTTTTCCGCCCCCTCGGTTTTCCGTCCACCGCCCGCCACTGCTCATCTATACAAATGCTCTCCCGTCTCACATGTAGGCAATTAAATGCTGGAAACGGCCGGGCCCGTCTCAAATCAGACTCACCCATCTCAGCGTCTCAGGTAAACATTGCCCGTCTCAAAGACGGGGAGACAGGCAGCTGGCTAACACTATGCCTCTATGCAAATTTCTACGAGCTGCAATACCGGCATGGCTTGGGAAAAACGGCAAACATTACAGGAAACTGCAAGGGAATAATGGTGAAAGATCTACACCTTCTGCTGGGAGTCCATGGATTTAAAAACCACTCTGTCACACTAACATTAACTGTGGAAAATCCTGTTAAAGCGATATGATTTGGCCATGACTTAACCATCTTTGCTAGCGTCAATGCGTCTCAAAAGCAATCACTGGTACCGAAAACTAGCTGGTGAAGTTGGGGCAAAAACAACTGACACCGCTTAGTTATGACTATTTAGAAAGATTCTCCATAGTTGACGTTAGCAAGCTAGCTAGATGGACCACATAATCTACAGAGTAACAGTTTATTTAAGGGTCGCGCATTCGCAGCACAGCCATAGATTCTAAGGTATCTTCGAAGTGGGTCTGTGGAAGTGTCACCACATCCACGGTACACTAAATGAAGTTAAACGAATGGGCCTGCAGCGAGGCAGTGATAATTTCATTGGTCAACATGGAACCTGGCATTGTATTGGTTGGCGATATTTGATTCCTATCAATCAAATATTCCTATTAATAATAATTCCTATTCCTATCAATTCATTGCCGAGCAATGAAATTATGTGCATACTGCAGAAAAAAAATCTGAGCGCGAGCAGCATGGTTCGAGTGCAAGCAAAAATGTTTCAAGCGCGCAGAGGCAGTTGTCCTTCGGGCAACTGATTTTTCATTTTCACTTGTCTGTGTGAAAAACTGTCCCCGGGCAACCGATTTTTTTTTTTTTTTTTTTTTTTTCACTGACTTGCCTTGGTACCATAAATGTAAAGTGCGAGCATCATTTTGATTAAATCGACGGAAGTGGGTCCAGTGGGGGCGCTGTACTTTATGAATATGCCCGATGGCCTGTTGATGTAATTTATGACCTATATTTTGGCTGCGTAAAATTTTACCTCGGATACCTTTTGAAAGGTCAAACTTGAGGTCAAGGAAAATATTCATAATGTTTAAAGATAGAACTTGAAATTTCAAAAAATTATTTCTCAAAAACTAACCTGGCAAAGAACTCACCTTGATATGCTTTATGTAGGGGAGTCTGGGATCCGACGAGCCATGGAGACCAATGAGCCATATCACTATTTTGTGATCAATCGATGCCAAAGGTGTTTAAAATGGGCAAAATGGTGATATGGCTCATTTATCCCCATGACTCACCAGTCAATGGTCAAATATTTTGCCTATTTTAAGCAGCTCTGTCATCAATTGATCGAAAAATAGTGACATAGCTCATTAGTCCCCATGGCTCATCGGACCCCTTTCTCCCCTTCAGTGCGAGGGCCATTTTGATTGAATCGACGGAAGTGGGTCTAGTGGGGGCGCTGAACTTTTACATTGGGTCTTATGGAGAATGGCTAAAATTGCCTGTTGAGGGTAAATGGTTGCAGATGAAGATTAAGTTTGTATTATTAACTTTTAGGAAGTCATATATGACCTATATTTTGGATTTTTTAAAGTTGACCTCAGATGACCTTGAAAGGTCAAACTTGAGGTCAAGCAAAATGTTATAATTTTCAAAGGCAGTTAGGCTTGAAAACATTGATTGAGAACGTGTATTGAACACTTCTACAAAGTCATATATGAACTTTCATGTGGTGGCCTTGAACTTGACCTTTGAACTTCAGAGGTCAAACTTATCAGTGAAATTTCAATGACTTCTATCACCAAAACTATTACAGATGGCTTAGATTTGTATTGTAGGCATATTGGAAGTCATGTATGAAGCTTCATTTTGTGACCTTGAACTTGACCTTCAGTGACCAACAACGGCTGAACTATACATTGAAATTTCAATGACTTATATCAGCAAATTGTTACAGATAGGGTGTAGGTTTGTATTGGAGATGTATTGGAAGTCATGCATGAACTTTCATTTGGTGATCTTCATATTGACCTTCGAAGGTCAAGCTTGACCTATTGAAAGTTCAATGACTTGTATCACTAAAAAGGTCACAGATGGAGCCCAACTTTGTATCAAAGGAAGTCATACATGAACAATCAACTTGAATGTTCGGGACCTTTGAAGGTATGAACTTTCATTTGGCATAACATAACATCAGTCGCGAGAACAGGCCATTCAGCCCAACTGGGCTTGCCAGTTTCTTTATGCTATTGTGAATATATCATTTCAGATATTCAGTAGTATCCAGCTTTAAGTGAAGCCTGCTCTTGAAAACTCCCAAGGTCTCTGTCTCAACAGTATGGTCAGGCAAGCTATTCCACATTGAAATTACTCTTTGGGTGAAGAAATATTTCCAAACATTAGTGCTAAATTTGATCAATTTCCAGATGTGACCCCAAGTTCTACGAACATCACTTAGTCGAAGGAATCCTACATAATTCACTTTGTTAATCCCTTTAACATATTTCAAGACCTCACTTAGATTACCCCAAGTTTCCTTTTCCGAAGACTAAAGAGATTAAGGATCTTCAGCCTCTTCTCATAGCTTTCATCTTTTATACCTGGAATTACCTTAGTGGCTCTTCTCTGAACTTTCTCTAGAGCCTCTATCTTTCTTAAAGTATGGTCCCCACAACTGTACACAATACTCCAGATGTGGTCTGACGAAGGTGTTGTACAAAAAAAGAATCGCCTCCTTAGCTTTGTACTCAATACTTTTTGCAATGTATCCTAGCATCCGATTGGCTTTTTTAACTGCTACGGCAGGATGGCTAGAGCCTGTGAGGGTTTGGTCAACAATCACTCCCAGATCTTTCTCGTGTGGAGCACATTCCAGTTTTAAACCTCCCATATGAAGTAATCCTGTCTAATGTTTTTATTACCTACATGTACAACTTTACATTTTGCTACATTAAATTTCATTTGCCACATTTCTGCCCAATTCTGGATTCTATCCAAATCATCCTGAATCACTTTAGTGGACTCTAAACTATTTGCCAAACCTCCCAATTTAGTATCACCTGCAAATTGAACTAATCTGCTCTCAATATTCCTATCAAAGTCATTAATGTAGATGAGAAGCAGCAGGGGTCCCAACGCCGATCCCTGTGGGACGCCGCTCCCCACCATACCTAGCTCAGATGAGATGCCACTGACCACCACTGTGTTCTGTCCTGTAACCAGTTTTGAATCCACTTCAGAACACCTCCTGAACTCCAATGGAGCTCATTTTAAAAATTAGTCTCTCTTGCGCTACTGTATCAAATGCTTTCTGAAAATCCAAGTATATGATGTCATAAGCCCTGTTCTGGTCATAAGTCTTGGTGGCCTCTTCAAAAAATTCCAGAAGGTTTGTCAGGCATTACCTTCCCTTACGGAAACCATGTTGGCTATCCCTCAAGATATTACGTTCAAGAAATATGTTGAACTCATCTTTTATGATAGATTCCAATATTATGCACACAATGCAAGTTAAACTGACTGGCTTGTAATGTCCTGGCTCAGTATGGTCCCCATTCTTTTTTATTGATATTATATTGCCCTGTTTCCAATCATTTGGCATTTCTCCAGTTTCTAAAGACCGTCTGAAGATGGCGGATAGCGGCTTAAAGATGATCTCACTAACTTCCCTTCGCACTCTAGGATATAAGCAATCAGGATCTGCCGCCTTATCTGCTTTTAGTTTATGCAACTTGTCTAATACTTCATTATCTTGAACCTCAATTTCCGCTAAATAATCTTGAGCATTTGACATGCCCTCTGGCCAAATAATGACCCACTCTGAGGTAAAATTCTCAACAAAGTAACTGTTTAAGGTATCCACAATATCCTTGTTATCATATAGCAGTGACCCATTTTTATTCTTTATGCACTTAACCAGCTGTTTGACTTTCCTTTTTCTGCTACAGTACTGAAAGAAGTGCTTAGGGTTAGTTTTTGCCCCCTCTGCAATTTCTTTCATACAGTCTTCTAACATTCCTCAGCTCTTTTTTCGACCACATTTTGATCGCATTTTACAATATTCAGCCTTTGTGTTCTCATTGTTATCCTTTATGTACATCTTATAAAGATTCCTCTTTTTCCCTCAAAATCCTACGAATACTTTTGGTCATCCACTGAGGATTCTGCTTTTTTTTTTAGCTTACTTTTGGACACCTTTGGAATGAATCTGCATTGTGAATCAAGTAAAACCCCCTTAAATCTTTCCCACATCTCATTTACTGACTCACAGTCCAGGAGTGTCTCCCATTTTATTTCACGTATATATGAGCACATCCTGAAAATTTGCTCACCTAAAATTGAAAATTTTTGTTTTTGAAGACACCTTTTTAACTTCCCATGAAACATCAAAATTAACAGTAGAGTGATCACTTGCCACAAGTGGCTCAAGCACCTCAACATTGCTAATTCTATCTGGGTCAATACAGAGCACAAAGTCTAAAATTGCCTCTCCTCTTGTAGGTTTATTAACATACTGCACCAAAAAATTATCATTTATAACGTATAGAAATTCTTCCTCTCCCCTGCCCTGTCCTTTTACCATTTCCAAATCGATACCAGGATAATTTAAGTCTCCCATAATAATAGTCCCTCCTCCTCTCCAAGCTTGCGTAATCCTCTTAAAGAGCATTTCATTGACTGTACTGTCCAAAGCTGGTGGGCGATGGCATACACCTCTGTGTCAAAGGTCACTGTCCTTTGAGGGTCAGACTCGACAATGAAATTACCCTGACTTTTATCACCAAAATGGTCAGATTGAGCCGAAGTTTGTATAGATATTATAAAAGTCATATATGAAGTCAGTTTGCTCACCTCAACTTGGCCCTCATTGACCTTTAAAGTTCACAATCGACATATTGAATTTTCAATTACCAATTTTGCCAAAACTGCTTTAGAGCTTAGGATTGTTTATTACAAGGGGTCTTATAAATGTATGTGAACTCTTATTTGGTAACCTTGACATTGACCTTCTATAATTCACGGTCTAACTTCACATGAAATTTTCATAACCTGTATCATCAAAATAAGATTGCTTGCCGGTAAGCTACAGGACCCTTGGTCCTATTTGTAAATTTTGGCTCGAAGTAGAGATTAGTGGAGGGTAATGTTGCGTTTTGTTCCATTGTCTATGGCCAGATAGCTGCACGCTAACATCGAAGTTCACACAAGCAAAATTAATATTTGAAAAAAGTGAACTGAAAAATGGTGTCGTGCCCTAAACCATATTGAAGACAAGATTTGTCTACTATTCTCAAACTATTCTGCAGCTAGTCTTCAACCATTTGCCAACTATTCTGCATTTTTTTTCCCAACAATTTGCCACATTCCTGAGGGAGGCGAATAATTAAAGAATAGCTCACGACCATAAAGAATGTTTGCAGACCATTCGTGGAACGGTGACTGGTGAGAGTTTGCTGACCATTTGGCAAAAAGACGTGTTCGCCAGAGTTGATGATTGGGGAGGGATTGTTATTTTTTGCTTTAGTATGTTCAATAAAAATGTAATTTGTGATTTTCATCTACTCTCAACAAAAATATAAACGCAACACTTTTGTTTTTGCTCCCATTTGTCATGAGATGGACTCAAAGATCTAAAATTCATTCCAGATACACAATATTGCCATTTCTCTCAAACATTGTTCACAAATCTGTCTAAATGTGTGATAGTGAGCACTTTCGCTTTGCTGAGACAATCCACCCCACCTCACAGGTGTGCCACATCAAGATGCTCATCAGACACCATGATTAGTGCACAGGTGTACCTTAGACTGTCCACAATAAAAGGCCACCCTGAAATGTGCAGTTTTTGCTTTATTGGGTGTCTGGGGACTCAGAACCAGTCAGTTTCTGGTGTGACCACCATTTGCCTCATGCAGTGCAACACATCTTCACATGGAGTTTATCAGATTGTCAATTGTGGCCTGTGGAATGTTGGTCCACTCCTCTTCAATGGCTGGGCGAAGTTGCTGGATATTAGTGGGAACTGGTACGCGCTGTCGTATACGCCGGTCAAGCACATCCCAAACATGCTCAATGGGTGACATGTCCAGTGAGTATGCTGGCCATGCAAGAACTGGGACATTTTCAGCTTCCAAGAATTGTGTACAGATCCTTGCAACATGGGGCCGGGCATTGTCTTGCTGAAACATGAGGTGATGTTCATGGATGTATGGCACAACAATGGGCCTCAGGATCTCATCACGGTCTCTCTGTGCATTCAAAATGCCATTAATAAAATGCACCTGTGTTCTTCGTCCATAACAGATGCCTGCCCATACCATAACCCCACCACCACCATGGGCCACTCGATCCACAACATTGACATCAGCAAAGCGCTCACCCACACGACGCCACACACGCTGTCTGCCATCTGCCCTGAACAATGTAAACCGAGATTCATCCGTGAAGAGAACACCTCTCCAACGTGCCAGACGCCATGGAATGTGAGCATTTGCCCACTCAATTCTGTTACGGCGACGATCTGGAGTCGGGTTAAGACCCCGATGAGGACGGCGAGCATGCAGTTGAGCTTCCCTGAGACGGTTTCTGACAGTTTGTGCAGAAATTCTTTGGTTATGCAAACCAATTGTTTCAGCAGCTGTCTGAGTAGCTGGTCTCAGACGATCTTGGAGGTGAACCTGCTGGATGTGGAGGTCCTGGGCTGGTGTGGTTAAACGTGGTCTGCGGTTGTGAGGCCGGTTGGATGTACTGCCATATTCCCTGAAACGCCTTTGGAGACGGCTTATGGTGGAGAAATGAACATTCAATGCCCGAGTAACAGATCTGGTTGACATTCCTGCTGTCAGCATGCCAATTGCACGCTCCCTCAATGCCTGCGCCATCTGTGGCATTTTGCTGTGAGACAAAACTGCACATTTCAGAGTGGCCTTTTATTGTGGACAGTATAAGGTACACCTGTGCACTAATCATGGTGTCTGATTAGCATCTTGATGTGAGGTGGGATGGATCGTCTCAGCAAAGCAAAAGTTCTCACTATCACACATTTAGACAGATTTCTGAACAATGTTTGAGAGAAATGGTAATATTGTGTATCTGGAATGAATTGTAGTTCTTTGAGTCCATCTCATGACAATTGGGAGCAAAAACAAGTGTTGCGTTTATATGTTTGTCGAGTGTATGTGCAGAAAGAAGTTCTTGTCTGCATGTCTTGGCTAGTACCATGTTCCACTGGAAAATTCTCAGTCACCTAGAAGTGTTTTTACACTACATTAGCATCAAAAGAACTAAAAATAAGCATGTCCTGGCTGTCCTTCATTTTGACTGTGGGTTGTGTGCTCAGGGTAGATGCTCAGTGCTAGCTCCTTACTGTACCAACAGGTGCTGCCGCTGCAGCTGTGATGTCAAGCTCCAAAGGGCCCACTGTTTTGCGGCCAGCCACAGGGCCCAGCACAGGGGCTGGCCAGCCCACTGTTCAGCACATTATCCACCAGCCCATCCAGGTACCCTCACACCTGCATCAGTAAAGGGGCCCAGGGTTCAGAGTCCAGCTTTGTTCCATTTCATTTTGTCGTCTGTATTAAATTAATTTTATTACCATAAAAATGATTTGCCGAGCTGCGGGGGATGTGTTCTGGTCAGGTTCAA
Organism: Gymnothorax reevesii; assembly: GCA_029721435.1. Taxonomy (NCBI): domain Eukaryota; kingdom Metazoa; phylum Chordata; class Actinopteri; order Anguilliformes; family Muraenidae; genus Gymnothorax; species Gymnothorax reevesii. The sequence goes on along the minus strand of CM056576.1, from coordinate 90,158,612 downwards.
CACATGCAGGGTTAAGTTCCTGCCCCCTTTCACCTATGGCCTGGAATAAGTTGGAGGCATGATGGATGTGTGGTTGGGACAAAGTAATATAGTTGGAAATGGTAAATTTTCAACATTTTTTAAAAGTTTCATATTAACTTAACTTAAATTGAAATTGATTTGTAATTTGTGTGGCTTCACCCTACAGATTTGGGGTCTGTATTGATCTTATGCTTTGCTCAAGATTTTATTTGAATGTGGCTTGTTTAATGCATTTCAGTCTTGGTAGTAAGCTGCATTTGTTTGATGAGACCTCAGGCCTCATCATTTTGATGAGGCCTGAGGTCAGGGTCAACCGAAATCTGCTCTAAGACGATGCCTGTGCAGTCTCATGGGGTGGCACAAAATTGACTACCATGATGTACTGCTTTAGGACAATATTGCACAGCTCAGCTGCGGCCCGTATCATGAATTTTGCTGGAACCCTCCCAATCCTGGGCTGGGCACTCTTCTGGATTCCTGTGAATGAGGGTTGCTCGATTTACCAAATTGCGATCATTTCAAGCGCAATAAAAGTAACTGCCACTATGAGGCAGGCAGACGAGCTTGCTTATTACCTTTTCCATGACGCATACCTAATGCGGGCATTTGAAATGCTTCCGGGAAGAAAATTTGAAGTCCTCTAATTACCAGCGAGGTTGGCCAGCCTCCATCACCTTGGCATAATTATCTTATCTTAAATCAATTCCCGTGTACTTTTGTCTTACCTGCAATCAAGCCATTTATACAGCCTGCTGACTGATCAAAACCAAAATGTGGCCAATAATGATTAAGAGGAGATAATGGGAAGCAGACCGTCCTCACCAGGCTGCCGTGTTAGATTGAATGAATGTCAATTATCGGAATTAACAGCAGACCTCTGAATTCCACCTCTCATTGGGGAATTTTGTTTGTATTATTAAAGATATTTCTAAGGAAATTAAATTATTTTAAGATGGCCCTGGTTTTAAGCGCTTAAAAATACAGGCAGTGGAGTGTAGTGGAGTGGAGAATATTTTGTGAAGCATACCAAATGCAATAGAGAATGTTTACATTGCACGCAATTACATTGCACGCAATTGTCAAATGCACCGAAGATTAGGCAAACACCTTCAGGCTAATCAGTGCTGCAAATTTGTGGCATTTTTTTTTAATAGTTAATTGGACAAGATTGGACTCTTGATTTTACAAAACTCAAAACCAGTGTAGTTGGCATGTTGTGTAAATCGTAAATAAAAACAGAATACAATGATTTGCAAATCCTTTTCAACCTATATTCAATTGAATACACTGCAAAGACAAGTTACTTAATGTTCAAACAGGTAAACTTTGTAATTTTTTGCAAATATTAGCTCATTTGGTATTTGATGCCTGCAACATGTTTCAAAAAAGCTGGCAAAAGTGGCAAAAAAGACTGAGAGAGTTGAGGAATGTTCATCAAACACTTATTTGGAACATCCCACAGGTGAACGGGCTAATTGGGAAAAGGTGGGTGCCATGATTGGGTATAAAAGCAGCTTTCCTGAAATGCTCAGTCATTCACAAACAAGGATGGGGCGAGGGTCCCCACTTAGAGAACAAATGCGTGAGCTGATTGTCGAACAGTTTAAAAACAACATTCCTCAACGAGCTATTGCAAGAAATTTAGGGATTTCATCATCTACGGTCCGTAATATCGTCAAAAGGTTCAGATAATCTGGAGAAATCACTGCACATAAGCGACAAGGCCGAAAACCAACATTGAATGCCCGTGACCTTCTATCCCTCAGGCAGTACTGCATCAAAAACCGACATCAGTGTGTAAAGGACATCACCGCATGGGCTCAGGAACACGTCAGAAAACCACTGTCAGTAACTACAGTTCGTCGCTACATCTGCAAGTGCAAGTTAAATCTCTCCAATGCAAAGTGAAAGCCATTTATCAACAGCACCCAGAAACGCCGCCGACTTCGCTGGGCCCAAGCTCATCTAAGATGGACTGATGCTAAGTGGAAAAGTGTTCTGTGGTCTGACGAGTCCGCATTTCAAATTGTTTTTGGAAACTGTGGACGTCGTGTCCTCCGGACCAAAGAGGAAAAAAACCATCCGGACTGTTATAGGCGCAAAGTTCAAAAGCCAGCATCTGTGATGGTATGGGGTGTATTAGTGCCCAAGGCATGGGCAACTTACACATATGTGAAGGCAGCATTAATGCTGAAAGGTACATGCAGGTTTTGGAGCAACATATGTTGCCATCCAAGCAATGTCTTTTTCATGGACGCCTCTGCTTATTTCAGCAAGACAATGCCAAGCCACATTCTGCACGTGTTACAACAGCGTGGCTCCGTAGTAAAAGAGTGCGGGTACTAGACTGGCCTGCCTGTAGTCCAGACCTGTCTCTCATTGAAAATGTGTGGGAAATTATGAAGCGTAAAATACGACATCGGAGACCCCGGACTGTTGAACAACTTATGCTGTACATCAAGCAAGAATGGGAGAGAGTTCCACCTGAAAAGCTTCAAAAATTGGTCTCCTCAGTTCCAAAACGTTTACTGAGTGTCGTTAAAAGGAAAGGCGATGTAACACAGTGGTAAAAAGGCCCCTGTGCAACGTGTTGCTGCCTTTAAATTCTAAGTTAATGATTATTTGCAAAAAAAAAAAAACAGTTTCTCAGTTTGAACATTAAACATCTTGTCTTTGCAGTGTATTCAATTGAATATAAGTTGAAAAGGATTAGCAAATCATTGTATTCTGTTTATCTACGATTTACATAACGGGCCAACTTCACTGGTTTTGGGTTTTGTAATTACTTTTGAGTGTCTAAATAACAAACAATGAAGGTGGAATTAAAATGATATCTAAATAAATCAGACCATGTACCAACTTAAATCGTTAGCCAAATTGAGCAAATCAACTGCTTGATTCCAAATTGAGAGCTAATTGAAGGGGGTGAAGGCAATTGTCGGGTAGAGGATTATGATTTTGCAGACCTTAACTTTGTGCTGAATTTATCTATTGCGTGCAGTGCATCATTTCTCTTCATGTTTGATATGCTTCACAAAATGTTTGCCACTTCGCGTATGTTATGAAATACTGAATGACCAGAACCATCTTAAAATTATTGTTTAAGAAAGAATTTTTAAGAAATCTTTTTAATATGTAAAAATTATACGAGAGGTGGAATTCAGAGCTCTGCTGTTAATTCATTCTTTCAATCTAACATGGCAGCCTGGTGAGATTGGTCTGTTTCTCATCTCTTCTTAATCATTTTTGGCCACACATTGCTTTTGATTAGTCAGCTGGCTGAATAAATGTCTTGATTAGGCAAAATACACGGGAATTGATTTAAGGTAAGATGATTATGCCAAGGCGATGGAGGCTGTCCAACCTCGCTGGTAATTAGCGGACTTCAAATCAGTTTTCCTCCTGGAAGCATTTCAAATGACCGCATTAGGAATGTGTCATAGAAAAGGTAATAAGCAAGCACGTCTGTCTGCCTCATAGCGGCAGTTACTTTAATTGCGTTTAAAATGATCGCGAGCGATTTAATCGAGCAGCCCTACTGTAGTTCTGATCCTGTGAAGTGCTTACTGGGATAAAGGGATGCAATTATGTGATACTGGCCTCTTCTGAGCAATTTCGCCATTTCACTGGGATGGTGTACACAGTAGGAGCCTACAAATGCGCTTGCTAATATTCCACCCCGCCCTCAGTTTTTTCTGGAAGAAATTGGCAGTGATACAAGCTAGCAAATCTACTGTAAGTTCCAAATGGGGGTGTTCAAGGCTGAAAGAAAATTCCATGAAGAGTGATCATCCTCAAGTGTGGAAGTGGAGTGATTGCCTCGTTCTTGTTTTGCAGTCGCGCCCTGTCGTCACCACATCCACTGCAGTGCTTCCTGCTGTTGTGGCCCCAGTATCTGCCACCCGGGCCCAGTCTCCAGTCATCACCACCGCTGCCACACACGCCCCGGAGATGGTGCACGGGTGAGGACCACTGGTTTACAGGTTAACATTTAATGTCTGTGTCCAAGTGGAATGTAGTCTACTGATCATCACAACTCTAATGTAATGTATCTTTCTGCGCAGAATTATTTGCTAGCAAGTGGAGATGCACCAGTACCACTTTGTTTCAGGGTGAGAGCGAGTATGAGAACTCGCCTTTGGGTACTTGCCGACACTGAGTACTAAAACGAGCACTTAACCCCTTTGTGTAGATGTGTCCGCCTGCGAATATTCACAAGCAATTCGAGCTTGAACATTGTTTAGAATATGGACAAGTTCAATCCAATCCCCTTTTTTCAGGAGTTGCCTGAATTGAACTCCTCTGCTAAGCCTGAAGTGCAAACTGCATACTTGCCCATAGTATCTATCCAGCAGTTCAAAAAAATGATCTCTTGGTTCAGCATATCGTTGTCCTCTGTAGCAACCACTTCAGCTATTGTGAGCCGATGGTACATCCTAATTAATAGTAAAGAAAAATCAATTTTCTTAACCCCTTAAAACTCCGGGAAAATTTGCCTAAAATGCTTATGAAAAGCGTACCCAAAGTAAATTGCACGCTGTTCTTGAACCGTTTGGACTATATGGATGGTTATGGTCCCATTTGAAAGGAAACACTCTGAAGTTTTTCCCCCAGCTAAAATACATACTCTAAGTGCTACTGTCATTGAGTAATCCAAGATGGAATACACTGAAGTAGAAGGTTTTTACTCTCGCTGAAATTTTTTTTTGCAAACAGATGCCTGTAGATGAGAGCAGCTGGGACTTATTAGCTGAAAAACACAATGGACCACAGCATGAAGCCTTACTTAGTTCCAGTTCAAATTTGATAACAATCCTACAGAAAATGAGCATTTTACACGTTTTTCTAAGGCCATGTCTAGGCGTTTCCAAAAATGGCCATTTGGAGACTCCAAAAGGACCCTTGGATAACCATGGTCACATACCTAGGATAAAAGGGCATAACTCTTAAACGCTTCAACGTACAGTCATAATGTTGGGTTCTAATGAAAGGTGACACTTAGAGGAATCCAATCCCATATCCAGATTCACTATCAATATTGCTGAAAAAAAGTTACTGAAGCATAAACTCAAATTTGTGCACATTAGAGTCAAAACGAGTGCCGTTATGTAAAAAAATGCTTTTTTATATGAAAGGTAAACAAACAAATGACCTTTACACAGCAAACTCACAGTAAAATATTTACAATATATGATCGATAAAAAAAAGTAAAAGTTACTGAAGCATAAACTCAAATTTGTGCATATAAAAGTCAAAACGAGTGCTGTTATGTAAAAAAATGTTTTTTATATGAAAGGTAAACAAAACCTTTCCATAGCAAACTATTTACAATATATGATAAATAAAAAAATTAAAAGGTTACTGAGGCATAAACTCAAATTTGTGTATATAAACCCCAAGGGGAGGAGATTTTGACTTTGTGAGTTTACATTTATCCAAAGCAAAGGAGAGATTCCTTTGTCTTCGTTCTTGCCTGTAAGGAAGACCCTATGTGGCACATAGTAAAATGGATCCTATTCACTTACTTTGTCTCACTCTGATTTCTTACAGGGATGACAATTAAAATTCCCACTGCAACCAACGCCGGCGAAAAAATAAGTTCCTTCCACCTTCGATAACGGAGGTAATAATGCGTAATATGGTAATAATATAGTCATCATAATATCAGCATAATATTATAATATCCTTTTCCCGTAATTATTTACACAGAATTACAGAATTACAAACAGAATCACCAACTCCGGTGAAAACATGACGTCCTTCCACCTTCCGTGACAGATGCAAATAATACGTAATGTAATTTTATAATAATAATAATAATAATAATAATAATAATAATAATACATATAAATGTAATGTTATTATATAATGGAATATAAGTCATAATATGATGCGTACTTGTCAAGAGTAATGTCATCTCCCCCGAGAAACATTTCCTCTGCTACGGAGCCATCACGGTTTTGGTCAGATATTTCTTCCCCTGAGCTATCACTTGCACGCCGAGTGCGCAGCTCTGCAGCTTCTGAACTGAAAATGATTTTTTTCGCAACCTTTTCGCTATTTTTTCTTTCAAACTCCGTAAACAACCATCTAACATTCGCTGGAAATCTCTCTCTGCCTCGCTCTGTTTTGCGGTACGCACAGCACGCATTACGCACAGCTGAGCCATATTCTGTCCTTTCTCTTACGCGAGTGATAGGCAGCGCCAGCTTTTTTGCCACCCCAACAACCTATATATCGCGTTTCCAGAATTTCGTTGGTGTTATAATGCAACAATCGTCGTCTCGATTGGTTGCTGGTTGCTCGGGCAACACGCAAAAAAAGGAGGCATGAGCTTCGTTTCAACACAGGCACTCGTTGGCTATAGCAGGCTGTAGACGGGGCAGGGAAGCTCCTAACTGGTCGAGTGAGGTGTCAATCGAAAGGTTAGAGTGCAGACTCCATTTTGACGCAAATGGCTGTGTACTGTCTAAATCTGTACCGAAGCAACGACTACTAATGCTGCGAACTTTGTGGATAACCACCGACTCATTTCAAACGACGCAGCAGCTGTTCGTGGATATTTACCGGTACAATAGTGTGTTTTGGACTAAAAACTTTACTTTGTTGGATTTACTGGAACTTCCTGGATGTAACAAGACCATGTTTGAGGGGATATGTTGAACTGGAAGAGTACTAGGGGGCTTCATTGGTGAGTAACATCAGTTTTGTAACTGTTCGTTTTTTTGTTTGTGGTCTGACATAGGCGTTGATTAAAGCTGCTGGGATGATTATACTTTGAAATGGTTGGCATCATTCAAATCTCAAGAATTTTAGCTTTCTGACGATATGTGGCATGAGTATCTCAGTTGCATACAAGCTGTGTAAATGACATAGCATGTTTTCAACTTCCCTGACGGCCCGATTCCGTCGGAGTGGTAACGGGTAAGCAAAAATTTGACGTGGTATTGATACTATGCCATTCTACTATCAATCATAGTCATCACATATGAAAAAACTCTTATGGCCCAGTCACACAGCGAAAACGCATGAATTACGCACGAATTACGCACAGATTTATGTTTCTGCGCGGAGCGTACGTCGTATGCGTAATTCGTAGGTGGAACGAACGTAGACTGTCAGTGATTGTAAGTGGATATGCGTCGAAGGCGGTTTGTGCATGATTTTGAGTTTTGAACGGTTAAAAATTTTTCCGACGCACATCTGTGCGTTGGTGTGCGTAATTCATGAGTCTGCATGCGTAGTTTATGCGTCGAGTATGCGTAACTATGCGCGGGACACTCGTCGGCCGTCAGTGCTGATGCATCAGAACTGGTTTGAACTCGCGCACGTCCACGTCCGTCCACTGATGCCCCACGTTCATATCACGCATGAAACGCGCATGTATCACGTTCATTCCACTGACATCCACTGACAATACGTGAAGCGTTCGTGTTTGGACGTGCTCCATCGGTGATTCATGCATCGGGCGTGCGTCGAATGTTCGTGGAATACTGCACCGTATTTGCTAGTATGCTTCGACGTGCGCCATATGTCAGTCATTCGTCAGTGATTGTAAGTGATGCATGCGTGGTGCATGCGTGATTCGTCAGAGATTTCTACCCCCCGACACCCCGAAAAATTGGTCAATTTCTCAACGCACAAGCACGTACAAACCCAATCTGTGCGTGTTTTGTGAGTGATTCGTGCGTGATCGGCTGTGTGACTGGGCCATTAGTTCCTTTCCATGGATTTATGCATGGACTCCTTCATCCATGAATTCAGCACTCCTTTATATCCTTATATGTACTCATGTTGATTGCCAATAACTCAATTATTTACTAGGGCTCATCTGCGTAACACACATTTGTAGTTCACGCCCACATGAAACTTCTGCAGCAGTAATGTTTTGATTGACTAGTTTCTTATCCAATTCCTGAGAGTTTAAACTTTCCACAGTAACTGAAAGACATTGATTGGACAAAAAGAATAGTATGCAAACTTGTGCGAAAAAGTAAGGTGGGTTGTATTCTCCTAATGTCGGCCATGGTTGTGCAACTGAAAATGAAGGAAAAAGACATCCAACACCAGCCTGAAGTGTTCAGTTTCATTTACGAGATGAATTTTGTATGGACGTGGTCAATGGGAATTATTATCCCCCGCCAACACGAAGTGGGAGGGGGATATAGGTTTGACGTCCGTCCGTCCGTGCGTCCGTCCGAGATAAAGGGGACAGCTTTACTCAGAAACTACTACAGATACAGTAACCAAATTTGGTGTGTAGCTTCAGACCATAAAGGCCTTGATTGAGTTCGAAAATGAGAAGCGCAGGATTGGCGGGGGATGTTGTAGACCATGTCGACTTGTTCCAAATGAAACGGGACTGGAGGGTTCCTTCAACCGGATACATCTGTGTCTGGAGGAAGGATTCAATAAAGAAAGGTTATACTGCTACTCTGTTTGCATTTTGCTCAATGTGGCTTTTTGTTTTAGAATTTACACCGTGTTCAACAAAATCGAATGCCGAGATTTTTGTTTCTTCAAAATACAAGCAGCTCACACACTTCGGTATACCCCCTGGTATGTTCATTGCACCATTCTGTTCAACTTGTGGTACATAATTGGCTGATTAGTCCTGATAATGGAATGTGTATTCTGTTAAAATAAGGAATATTTCAGATATTACTGAGGTAGTGAATTGCACTTGTTCCTTTTTTTTTTTTTTTTTAATTTGGCATCTCCAATCCCACCCGAATCTGGAATGCCCAGTTGGTGAACTATGTACAAAGCTTGCTCTCTAGCAGAGAATTCTGAAGGAAAATGTCTGACCTTTAATTTGTGACCTCAAGCTGAAACGCACTTGGGTGATGCAGCAGGAATATAATTCAAAACGCACCACCAAGTCCACTTCTGAGTGGCTTAAAAAAACAAATTGAAGGTTTTGGAGTGGCCTAGTCCAAGTCTGGGCTTGACCTTAAACAGACTGTTCATGCTCAAAAAACTTCCAATGTGGCTAAATTAAAACAATTCTGCAAAGAAGAGTTGGCCAAAATTCCTCTACAGCAAGGCGAAAGACTCATTGCCAGTTATTGCAAATGCTTGATTGCAGTTGTCGCCGAGGTTTCGGGGGCAATTACTTTTTCACATAGGGCCCAGGTAGGTTTGGATAGCTTTTTTTTCCCTTAAGTAATGAAATCATCATTTGAAAACTGCATTTTGTATTTACTCAGTTAATCTTTGTTTAATGTAAAAATTTGTTTGATCTGAAACATTTAAGTGTGAGAAATGCGCAAAAAAAATAAGAAATCAGGTAGAGGGCAAATACTTTTTCACGGCACTGTATGTCGAACATCGAGTCAGTCACATTTCACCTTGGGCCTCAAGGTCAAGGCCAAATGGCACAAATGTGCCAGAACTTTCTTAATATGACATTTAGAGCTTTGATATGTATGCGGCACCTAAAGGGAATCATGTATGCCAAACATTCTTGGTTGTTCGAATTTCACCTTGAGCCTCAAGGTGAAGGTCAAATGGCAAAATGTCTTATAACTGCTTAATTTGGCATTTAGAGCTTAGGTATGTCTGAGGCACTTTTTCAACTTGCCGAGAATGTTTGGCTTACATGATATATGACATTGGGCATCGAGATCAAATGGCAAAAATTGCTATAAGTTGTTGAATATGGCAATTGGAGCTCAGGTATGTTTGGGGCACCTATAGGAAACCATGTATGCTGAACATTCTTGGGCCGTCAGTCCAATTTGATGTTGGGCCTCAAGGTCAAGGTTATATGACAAAAATGTCCCATATTTGTTTAATATTGTGTGTAGAACTTCGGTACACCATCGCTCAAATGTTTGGAATCACTTGGAAATTTTTTTTTTTTCCATGGAAACACACATGAAATTGGATTGAATAGGAAATATGGCAAATGAACAGAACATGCTGACATTGTCTGCGTTAGAAATAATGATTTTAATGGAAAATGATGAATACCCGTACTTCAAACTTTGCCGTCATCAAAAAAAAAAACCTTCACCGTTGATACTGAAACTGGTGTTTGACGGGAACTATTAAGCGCAGCTGCTAGTTGACAACCTGCGAGGCATCTTTGTCTTAGACTACGCATTCTCAGATATTTATGTTCTTGCACAGTTGTGCATCGGGGCCTCCCACTCCTTTTCTCGGTCCTTGTTAGTGCCAGTTTGTGCTGCTCTCTGAAGGGAGTAGTTGACAGCATGGTAAGAGATTTTAGGTTTTCAATTTCTCGCATTGAATAGGCTTCTTTTCTAAGCACAACAATAGATTGACTGGTCTCTAAAGGAAGTTTTTTCTTTCGGGCTATTTTGAGCCTGTAAACAAACATTACTGCTGATGCTTCAGGAACTCCACCAACCTGAAGAATGCCCTGCTCCCATTTGCGCTCCCTTATTAATTTAAAGGTTTTTAGCTGTGCAACACATTAGAAGGGTTTTTAATAATCAATTAGCCTTATAAAATGCTTTACTTGAATTAGCAGCCATACCAGGAGATTGATGCAGAGGACTGACAGTTGCTGATAATAGGCCTGAAATGGATAAAAATGTTTGTGAAATGTATGAAAATGTATTTTTCTTTGGAAAACAAAGAAATTTGCCAGTGATCCCAAACTTTTGAACGGTAGAGTTTGTATTGGGCACAATAGCAAATGATGTATGCTGGTTGTTTTTGACATATTGGATTTGTCCTTGGGCAACAAGGTCCAGTTAATGACAAATTTGGTGAATTTTCGAGTATGATAAGGCCCTCAAAAATGTGTTCGTAAAATCTGAAAAAACGCAGGAAATTGCTCATAGCTCAAAAAAATTCAAAAAAATTGACAAATTTATTACAACTACTATGACCCTATTGAATTTCGTGAGAATCCGAGCAAGTGCGTTCCAAAATGGCCACGTGTTTGGTGGCGCTATAGAGCCTCCGGGGCATGACCAAGCACAAAAATAATAATACTTTGCAATTTTCACCACGACTGACGTGTGGGCAAATTTTTGTGAGTTTTCGTGCATGGCAAAACCCTCAAAAATGCTTTGAAGAAGAAGAAGAAGAAGAAGAAGAAGAAGAAGAAGAAGAAGAAGAAGAAGAAGAAGAAGAAGAAGAAGAAGAAGAATCAGAATCCCATCAAAAACAATAGGTTCCTCGCACCTTCGGTGCCAGGACCCGTTCCGGGCCCTGGCGCCGGTCGGTGCTCGGGCCCTAATAATAAACATTAGAATTACAAGAGGGTCCTCGCACCCTCTGTGCTCGAGCCCTAATAATAATAATAAACATTAAAGCTGCAAGCAGCGTTGAAAGGGCCCTCGCACCCCTCGTGCACGTTGGGGTGGCGGCAAGATCCTGATGGGTGCAGGTGTCCATTCAGAGCCATTGGACACTGCTGGACCACGTACAATGTGTTTTCCTGAGGGGAGTGCAAAAATTTTCTGGAGGGCGCTATGATACCATTTTGACATGTGTGTGAGCAAAATCTACAACAGAGTAATTGTACTACCGAGCTCCATTAGTGTGTTGATTTTTGTAAATTTTCCAGCATGTTTAGACCTTCAAAAGAGCAATTCTTTTATAAATCTCATTGGGGGCGCTATAGAGCCATTAATGCCACATTTAGTGCCAATTGATGGATGACATTGAAATAAATAAGACATTTATCTATTGTGCCACGCTTTGCAAGTTTTGAAGCATTCTTAGGCCTGAAAACAGGTGTTCATAAAATTTGGAAAAACGCAGGAAATGGCTCATAGCTCACTTCCTGTTTTGCCAAAAAATTTCAAAAAATTAAACATTGCCCGGAATGACGAATGCAATGATCGGACCAAATTTCATGAACATTCAAGCACTTTTATCTTAACATGGCCATATTTAGAGGGCACTGTGGAGCCACCTGGCACTTCCCGATCTAATATTAGGATATATTTATACTTGGGAGGACACTTTTATCAAGCATAGGAAGTGTCAGGCAAATCCCACAAAGTAGGTGGGAGTAAAAGCAACTTCCTGTTTCATGGCGGGACATCAAAATTCGCCGCGACGCCACGGATGCATCGTTCGATAAATCCAAAAAAGCTTCGCAATTTAATATCAGCAAGGTGTTTGGATATTACTCGCCAAATTTTAAGTTGATCAGATAAAATCTCTAGGAGGAGTTCGTTAAAGTACGACACCTGCGAATGGCGAAAAATCGAAAAAAGTTGCAATTTCAAGTAAAAATGGCAAACTTCCTGTTGGGTCTAGGTCATGGCAACAAGAGACTTTTTTTTTTTTTTTTTAGGTCTCAGGATATTCCACATGTCCACCGAAGTTCATTCATGCAGGTAAACCACGATGCGAGGGCTGCTTATTTGAAATTTTCCAGGGGGCGCTATAATGCCGTTTTTGCCAGGCCGATATGTAATTTTTTTATCAGTGTAATGGGAATGATGATCTTTAGAATTGTACAAAACTTTGAGTTTTTGAGCATGCTGAGACCCTCAAAAGGGCAATTCTTTTAAAAATCTGATTGGGGGCGCTATAGAGCCATAATGCCACATTTACTGCCAATTTTTGTTTCAAATTGAAGACAATCAGACAAGTATAATTTTTGCAAAGTTGTGCAAGTTTTCGAGTATGCTAAGGCCTTCAAATGTGTGTTCGTAAAATTTGGAATAACGCAGGAAATGGCTCATAGCTCACTTCCTGTTTGGCCGAAAAATTTCAAAAAAATTAGCATAGCCCAAAAAAACAAATGTAATGAACAGACCAAATTGCATGAACATTCAAGCACTTTTATCTCAACATGGCCGTGTCAAGAGGGCGCTGTGGAGCCACCTGACCACACCCAATCCAATATCAACATATAGGTATATTTGGAAGTAGACTATTATTAAGCCTGTGAAGTTTCACGCAAATCTCACAAAGCATGTGCTCATAAAAGCAACTTCCAGTTTCATGGCGGAACATCGAAATTCGCCACAACGCCACGGACACAAATTTCAATGAATCCAAAAAAGCTTCGCAATTTAACATGGAGAAGGTCTTTAGATAGCCTGGGCCAAATTTTAAGCTGATCGGATAAAATCTCTAGGAGGAGTTCGTTAAAGTACGACGCCTGTGAATGGCAAAAAATAAAAAGTTGCAAATTCAATTAAAAATGGCGGACTTCCTGTTGTGTCTAGGTCATGGCACCAAGGGACTTTTTTTTTTTTTTAGGTCTCAAGATCTTCTACATGTCCAACGAATTTCATTCATGCAGGTGAAACACACTGCGAGGGCTGATTCATTGAAATTTTCTAGGTGGCGCTATAATGCCATTTTGCCACGCTCAGCTGTGAAACTTATAATTTAGTACAACGTTCAATCGGCTGAAAAGGTCGGCTAAATTTCATGAGTTTTTGAGCATGTTGAAGCCCTCAAAAATGCAATAATGTAATAGGGGGCGCTATAGAGCCATAATGTCGCATTTAGTGCCAAATGGGATATTAAATCGAACAACTTCATACTGTCAACCTCTCTGTAAAGTTTGGCGAGTTTTCAAGGATGCTAAGGCCCTCAAAAATGTGTTTGGAACATCTGGAGAAACGCAGGAAATGGCTCATAGCTCACTTCCTGTGCAGAGAAAAAAATTTAAAAAAATTGACAAAGCCCTTCATGATGCCTTCTACGGCCCCACCAAATTTCGTGAGAATTCGAGCAAGTGCGTTCCAATTTGCCGCGTGTTTGGTGGCGCTAAAGAGCCACCGGGGCATGCACAAGTACATTTCCTGCAAAAAAGTAAATTGTTCGCAAGGCCTGATGTGTGTGCCAATTTTCATGAGTTTTTGACCACGTATAGGCTCTCAAAAATGCAATTCATTTTGGAGAAAAATAATAATTAAAGCTGCAAGCAGCGTTGAAAGGACCCTCGCCCCCCCTGTGCACATTGGGGTGGCAGCAAGATCTTGATGGCTGCAGGTGTCCATTCAGAGCCATTGGACACAGCTGGACCGCGTACAATGTGGTTTCCTGATGGGAGTGCAAAGATTTTCTGGAGGGGCGCTATGATACCATTTTGACTTGCCTGTGCACAAAATCTACAACACAGTAATCGTAATATGGGGCTCCATGAGTGTTTCGATTTTTGTAAAAAAATTTTTGGAAAAACGCAGGAAATGGCGCATAGCTCACTTCCTGTTTGGCCAAAAAATTTCAAAAAAATTATAATAACTCGACATGAACAATGCAATGATCACACCAAATTTCATGAACATTCAAGCACTTTTATCTCAACATGGCCGTTTCAAGAGGGCGCTGTGGAGCCACCTGACCACACCCAATCTAATATCAACATATAGGTGTTCTTTGAAGTGGACTCCTATAAAGCCTGTAAAGTTTCGCGCAAATTTCACAAAGTATGTGCGCGTAAAACAAACTTCCTGTTTCATGGCGGAACATCGAAATTCGCCGCGACGCCACGGATACAAAGTTCAATGAATCCAAAAAAGCTTCGCAATTTAACATTGACAAGGTCTTAAAATTTTGAATTTAACATCTTAAGTTGATCGGATAAAATCTCTAGGAGGAGTTCGTTAAAGTACGAAGCCTGTGAATGGCAAAAAATTTTAAAAATTTGCAAATTCAATTAAAAATGGTGGACTTCCTGTTGAGTCTAGGTCATGGCACCCAGAAACTTTTTTTTAGGTCTTGGCATAGTACACATGTCCACCGAATTTTGTACATGTAGGTCAAACAAGCAGCGAGGGCTGCTTCATTGAAATTTTCTAGGTGGCGCTGTAATGCAATTTTGCCACATCCATCTGTAAACCCTAAATCCTAGTTAAAAGTAAGACCTGCTTAATATGTTTGCAAAGTTTTGTGAGTTTTCAAGCATGCTGAGGCCCTCAAAAATGCAATTATGTATTAGGGGGCGCTATAGAGCTACCATATCACACCCAGTGCCAAATGAGATATCGAATCAAAGAACGTAATATTTCTAGTCTATGAGCCAAGTCTGGTGAGTTTTCGAGTATGATAAAACCCTCAAAAATGTGTTCGTAAAATCTAAAAAAACGCAGGAAATGGATCATAGCTCACTTCCTGTGAGGCAAAAAAATTTCAAAAAAATTTACAAAAAAATTTATGATGACTACTATGACTCTATAAAATTTCGTGAGAATCCGAGCAAGTGCGTTCCAAAATGGCCGCGTGTTTGGTGCCGCTATAGAGCCACCGGGGCATGTCCAAGCACAAAAATAATAATACTTTGCAATTTTCACCACGACTGACGCGTGGGCAAATTTTTGTGAGTTTTCGTGCATGGCAAAGCCCTCAAAAATGCGTTCTCGCAGCAGAAGAAGAAGAAGAAGAAGAAGAAGAAGAAGAAGAAGAAGAAGAAGAAGAAGAAGAAGAAGAAGAATAAAAATCCCATCAAAAACAATAGGTTCCTCGCACCTTTGGTGCCAGGACCCGTTCCGGGCCCTGGCACCGGTCGATGCTCGGGCCCTAATAATTAACGCTGCAAGCAGCGTTGAAAGGGCCCTCGCACCCCTCTTGCACGTTGGGGAGGCAGCAAAATCTTGATGGGTGCAGGTCTGCATTCACAGCCTTTGGACACTGCTAGACTGTGAACTATGTGGTTTCCTTCGGAGAGTGCAAAAAATTTTCTGGAGGGGCGCTTTGATATCATTTTGACATGCCCGTGCGCAAAATCTCCAGCATAGTAATCGTAATACCAGGCTCCTTGAGCTTGTTGATTTTTGTAAATTTTACAGCACGTTTAGACCCTCATAAGAATTTCTTTTAAAAATCTGATTGGGGGCGCTATCGAGCCATTATTCCACATTTACTGCCAATTGATGGATGACATTGAAGAGTATAAGACAATTATTAGTTGTGCAAGGTTTTGCAAGCTTTGGAGTAGTCTAAGGCCTTCAAACGTGTGTTCGTGAAATTTGGAAAAACGCAACAAATAGCTCATAGCTCACTTCCTGTTTGGCCAAAAAAATTAACCAAAGGCCCAATGACTAATGCAATGATCACACCAAATTTCATGAACATTCAAGCACTTTTATCTGAATATGACCGTATCTAGAGGGCGCTGTGGAGCCATCTGGCCACTCCTGATCTAATATTAGCATATATTTATACTTGGGAGGAGAATTTTATCAAGCTTGGAAAGTTTCAGGGAAAACCCACGAAGTATGTGGGAGTAAACCCAACTTCCTGTTTAATGGCGGGACATCATAATTCGCCACAACGCCACGGATACAAAATTCAATGAATCCAAAAAAGCTTTGCAATTTAACATCGGCAACGTCTTTAGATACTATTAGCCAAATTTCAAGTTGATCGGATAAAATCTCTAGGAGGCGTTCGTTAAAGTGCGACACCTGTGAATGGCCAACAATCCAAAAAAGTTGCAATTTCAATGAAAAATGGCGGACTTCCTGTTGAGTCTAGGTCATGGCACCAAGAGACTTTTTTTTAGGTCTCGTCATATTCCACATGTCTACCGAATTTCATACATGTAGGTTTATCGAGCTGCGAGGGCTGCTTCATTGAAATTTTACAGGGGGCGCTATAATGACATTTTTGCCATGCCAATATGTAAGGTTTTTATCAGAGTATTATGAATGATAGTCTTTATACATTAACAAAATTTAGTGAGTTTTCGAACATGCTGAAACCCTCAAAAAGGCAATTCTTTTAAAAATCTGATTGGGGGTGCTATAGAGCCATTATGCCACATTTAGTGCCAATCCTTGGATGACATTGAAGAGAATAAGACATTTATAATTTGTGCAAGGTTTTGCAAGCTTTGGAGTATTCTAAGGCTTTCAAACGAGCGTTCGTAAAATTTGGAAAAACGCAGGAAATAGCTCATAACTCACTTCCTGTTTGGCCCAAAAATTTCAAAAAATTAGTCATTGCCTGCAATGACGACTGCAATGATCACACCAAATTTCATGAACATTCAAGCACTTATATCTTAACATGGCCGTATCTAGAGGGCGCTGTGGAGCCACTTGGCCACTCCCGATCTAATATTAGCATATTTATACTAAGGCGGACAATTTAATCAAGGCTGTGAGGTTTCGCGCAAATCTCACAAAGCATGTGCGCGTAAAACCAACTTCCTGTTTAATGGTGGAACATCGAAATTCGCCGCAACGCCACGGATACAAAGTTCAATGAATCCAAAAAAGCTTCGCAATTTAACATCGACAAGGTCTTTAGATGTCATATGCAAAATTTTAAGTTGATCGGATAAAATCTCTAGGAGGAGTTTGTTAAAGTACGACGCCTGTGAATGGCAAAAAATTTGCAAATTCAATTAAAAATGGAGGTCCTCCTGTTGAGTCTAGGTCATGGCATCAAGAGACTGTTTTTTAGGTCTTGGCATAGTACACACGTCCACCGAATTTTGTACATGTACGTTAAACACGCTGCGAGGGCTGCTTCATTGAAATTTTCTAGGTGGCGCTGTAATGCAATTTTGCCACATCCATCTGTAAACCCTATATCCTAGTAAAAAGTATGACCAGCTTAATATGTTTGCAAAGTTTTGTGAGTTTTCGAGCATGCTGATGCCCTCAAAAATGCGATTATGTATTAGGGGGCGCTATAGAGCCACCATGTCTCACCTCCTGCCAAATGAGATATAGAATCAAAGAACCTAATATTTTTAGTCAATAAGCCAAGTTTGGTCTGTTTTCGAGTATGATAAGGCCCTCAAAAATGTGTTCGTAAAATCTGAAAAAACGCAGGAAATGGCTCATAGCTCACTTCCTGTGTGGCCAAAAAAATTTCAAAAAAAATTGACAAAAAAATTTATGATGACTTCTATGACCCTATAAAATTTCATTAGAATCCGAGCAAGTGCGTTCCAAAATGGCCGCGTGTTTGGTGGCGCTATAGAGCCACCGGGGCATGTCCAAGCACAAAATGAATAATAGTTTGCAATTTTCACCACGACTGACTTGTGGGCAAATTTTTGTGAGTTTTCGTGCATGGCAAAGCCCTCAAAAATGCGTTCTCGCAGCAGAATAAAAAGAAGAAGAAGAAGAATAAAAATCCCATCAAAAACAATAGGTTCCTCGCACCTTCGGTGTCAGGACCCGTTCCGGGCCTTGGCACCGGTCGGTGCTCGGGCCCTAATAATAATTAAAGCTGCAAGCAGCGTTGAAAGGGCCCTTGCACCCCTCGTGCACGTTGGGGTGGCAGCAACATCTTGATGGGTGCAGGTGTCCATTAAAAGCCATTGGGACCTGCTAGACTGTGTGCAATGTGGTTGCCTGAGGGGAGTGCAAAAATTTTCTAGAGGGCGCTACAATACCATTTTAACATGCCTGTGTGCAAAATCTACTACAAGGTAATTGTGATGTCATGCTCCATGAGTTCGTTGATTTTTGTAAATTTTCCAGTATGTTTAGACGATCAAAGGAGCAATACTTTTAAATACCTGACTGGGGGGTGCTATAGAGCCATTATGCCATATTTAATGCCAATTGATGGATGACATTGAAGAGAATAAGACATTTATAATGTTTGCTAGGTTTTTTAAGTTTTGGAGCATTCTAAGGCCTGAAAACATGAGTTCGTAAAATTTGGAAAAACGCAGGAAATGGCTCATAGCTCACTTCCTGTTTATGCAATAAATTTAAAAAAATTAACCATTGCCCAGAATGACTAATGCAATGATCACTCCAAATTTCATGAACATTCAAGCACTTTTAACTTAACATGGCCGTATCTAGAGGGCGCTGTGGAGCAACCTGGCCACTCCCTATCTAATATTGGCATATATTTATACTTTGGAAGAGAATATTATCAAGCTTGGAAAGTTTCAGGCAAATCGAACGAAGTATGTGGGCGTAAAAGCAATTTCCTGTTTCA
Source organism: Gymnothorax reevesii (assembly GCA_029721435.1). NCBI lineage: Eukaryota > Metazoa > Chordata > Actinopteri > Anguilliformes > Muraenidae > Gymnothorax > Gymnothorax reevesii. The sequence goes on along the minus strand of CM056576.1, from coordinate 90,139,730 downwards.
TGGCGGGACATCAAAATTCGCCGCAACGCCACGGATAAACCGTTGCATCAATCCAAAAAAGCTTTGCAATTTAACATCAACAAGGTCTTTGGATATTACTTGCCAAATTTTAAGTTGATCGGATAAAATCTCTAGGAGGAGTTCGTTAAAGTACGACACCTGTGAATGGCGAAAAATCCAAAAAATGTGCAATTTCAATTAAAAATGGCGGACTTCCTGCTCAGTCTAGGTCATGGCACCAGAAGACTTTTTTTTAGGTATCGGCATATACCACATGTCCACCGAATTTCATACATGCAGGTCAAACACGGTGCGAGGGCTGCTTCATTGAAATTTTCTAGGTGGCGCTATAATGCCATTTTGCCACGCCTAGCTGTCAAACCTATCTGATAGTACAATGTTTAATACGCTTAATATGTGTACTACATTTGGTGAGTTTTAGAGCATGTTAAAGCCCTCAAAAATGCAATTATGTATTAGGGGGCGCTATTGAGCCATAGTCTCACATTTTGAGCCATATGTGATATTAAATTGAACAACTTCATATTGTCCACCTCTTCGTAAAGTTTGGCGGGTTTTCAAGTATGCTAAGGCCCTCAAAAATGTGTTTGTAACTTCTGGAAAAACGCAGGAAATGGCTCATAGCTCACTTCCTGTGCGGAGAAAAAATTTCAAAAAAATTGACAAAGCCCATCCTTATGCATACTACGGCCCCACCAAATTTTGTGAGAATAGGAGCAAGTTAGTTCGAAAATGGACGCGTGTTTGGTGGCGCTATAGAGCCACCAGGGCAAGTATATATACTTTGCCTGCAGAAGATTAAAATTTTTGCCAGGCCTGTGGTGCGTGCCAATTTTCATGAGTTTTTGAGCTTGTTAAGGCCCTCAAAAATGCAATTCATATCGGGTTAAAAATAATAATAATTAAAGCTGCAAGCAGCATTGAAAGGGCCCTCGCCCCCCTCGTGCACGTTGGGGTGGCAGCAAGATCTTGATGGCTGCAGGTGTCCATTCAGAGCCATTGGACACTGCTGGATCGCGTACAATGTGGTTTCCTGAGGGGAGTGCAAAAATTTTCTGGAGGGCACTATGATAGAATTTTGACATGCCTGTGAGCAAAATCTTCAACAAAGTAATCGTAATACCGAGCTTCATAAGTTTGTTGATTTTTGTAAATTTTCAAACATGATTAGACCTTCAACAGGGCAATTCTTTTATAAATCTGACTGGGGGCGCTTTAGAGCCATTATGCCATATTTAGTGCCAATTGATGGATGACATTGAAGAGAATACAACCTTTATAATTTTTGCAAGGTTTTGCAAGTTTTGGAGCATTCTAAGGCCATAAAACGTGTGTTAATAAAGCTCGGAAAAACGCAGGAAATAGCTCATAGCTCACTTCCTGTTTGGCCAAAAAATTTCAAAAAACGAACCATTGCCCGGAATGACGAATGCAATGATCACACCAAATTTCATGAACATTCAAGCACTTTTATCTTAACATGACCATATCTAGAGGGCGCTGTGGAGCCACCTAGCACCTCCCGATCCAATATTAGCATATGTTTATACTTCGGAGGACAATTTTATCAAGCATAGGAAGTTTCGGGCAAATCCCACAAAGTATGTGGCAGTAAAAGCAACTCCCTGTTTCATGGCAGGATATCAAAATTTGCCGCGACGCAACGGATACATTGTTCGATGAAATCAAAATTGCTTCGCAATTTAACATTAGCAAGGTCTTTAGATATTATCTGCCAAATATTAAGTTGATATGATAAAATCTCTAGGAGGAGTTCATTAAAGTACGACACCTACGAATTGCGAAAAATCTAAAAAAGTTGCAATTTCAATTAAAAATGGCAAACTTCCTGTTGGGTCTAGGTCATGGCACCAGGAGACTTATTTTTAGGTCTCAGGATATTCCACATGTCCACCGAAGTTCATACATGCAGATCAACCACCATGCGAGGGCTGCTTCTTTGAAATTTTCCAGGGGGCGCTATAATGCCATTTTTGCCACGCCTATATGTAAATTTTTTATCAGTGTCATAAGAATGATGGTATTTAGAATTGTACAAAATATTGTGAGTTTTTGAGCATGCTGAGACCCTCAAAAAGGCAATTCTTTTAAAAATCTGATCGATATGGATAGAGCCATAATGCCACCTTTACTGCCAATTTTTGTCTCAAATTGAAGACAAATCAAACAAATATAATTTTCGCAAAGTTTTGCATGTTTTCGAGTATGCTAAGGCCTTCAAATGTGTGTTCGTAAAATTTGGAATAACGCAGGAAATGGCTCATAGCTCACTTCCTGTTCGGCAAAAAAATTTCAAAAAAATAAGCATAGACCAAATTTCATGAACATTCAAGCACTTTTATGTCAACATGGCCGTGTCAAGAGGGCGCTGTGGAGCCACCTGACCACACCCAATCCAATAACAACAAATAGGTATATTTGGAAGTAGACTATTATTAAGCCTGTAAAGTTTCACGCAAATCTCACAAACCATGTGCTCATAAAAGCAACTTCCAGTTTCTTGGCGGAACTTCGAAATTCGCCGCAAGGCCACGGATACAAATTTCGATGAATCCGAAAAAGCTTCGCAATTTAACATGGAGAAGGTCTTGAGATGGCCTGTGCCAAATTTCAAGTTGATTGGATAAAATCTCTAGGAGGAGTTTGTTAAAGTACGACGCCTGTGAATGGCAAAAAATAAAAAAAAGTTGCAAATTCATTTAAAAATGGCGGACTTCCTGTAGAGTCTAGGTCATGGCACCAAGAGACTTTTTTTTAGGTCTTGGCATAGAGCACATTTGCACCGAATTTTGTACATGTAGGTTAAACACGCTGCGAGGGCTGCTTCATTGAAATTTTCTAGGTGGCACTGTAATGCAATTTTGCCACAATTTTCTGTAAACCCTATATTCTTGTAAAGAGTATGACCAGCTTAATATGTTTGCAAGGTTTTGTGAGTTTTCGAGCATGCTGATGCCCTCAAAAATGCAATTATGTGTTAGGGGGCGCTATAGAGCCACCATGTCACATCAAGTGCCAAATGAGATATCGAATCAAAGAACTCAATATTTTTAGTCAATGAGCCCAGATTGGTGAGTTTTCGAGTATGATAAGGCCCTCTAAAATGAGTTCGTAAAATCTGAAAAAACGCAGGAAATGGCTCATAGCTCACTTCCTGTGGTGCAAAAAAATTTCAAAAAAATTTACAAAAAAATTTATGATGACTACTATGACCCTATCAAATTTTTTGAGAATCCGAGCAAGTGCGTTCCAAATTGGCCTCGTGTTTGGTGGTGCTGTAGAGCCACCAGGGCATGTCCAAGCACAAAATGAATAATACTTTGCAATTTTCACCACGACTGACGTGTGGGCAAATTTTTGTGAGTTTTCGTGCATGGCAAAGCCCTCAAAAAATGCGTTCTCGCAGCAGAATAAAAAGAAGCAGAAGAAGAAGAAGAAGAATAATAAAAATCCCATCAAAAACAATAGGTTCCTCGCACCTTCGGTGCCAGGACCCGTTCCGGGCCCTGGCACCGGTCGGTGCTCGGGCCCTAATTAAAGCTGCAAGCAGCATTGAAAGGGCCCTCGCACCCCTTGTGCACGTTGGGGTGGCAGCAAGATCTTGATGGGTGCAGGTGTCCATTGAGCCATTAGATACAGCTAGACTGTGTACAATGTGGTTTCCTGAGGGGAGTGGAAAAATTTTCTGGAGGGCGCTATGATACCTTTTTGACATGCCTGTGTGCAAAATCTACACCATAGTTATTGTAATACCGGGCTCCATGAAATTTTTGTAAATTTTCCATCAGGTTTTGACTCTCAAAAGGGCAATTCTCATAAAAATCTTATTGGGGGCGCTATAGAGCCATTATGCCACATTTAGTGCCAATTGATGGATGACATTCAAGAGAATAAGAAAATTATAATTTGTGCAAGGTTTTGCAAGTTCTGGAGTATTCTAAGGCCTTCAACCGTGTGTTTGTAAAATTTGGAAAAATGCAGGAAATGCCTCTTGGCTCACTTCCTGCCTGGCCAAAAAATTTTAAAAAATTAATTATTGCCCGGAATGAAAAATGCAATGATCACACCAAATTTCTTGAACATTACAGCACTTTTATCTTAACATGGTCATATCTAGAGGGCGCTGTGGAGCCACTTGGCCACTCCCGATCTAATATTAGCATATATTTATATTATATTGATAAAGTATTGATAAAGTAGTCAATTAGCCAAGTTTGGTGAATTTTCGAGTATGACAAGGCCCTCAAAAATGTGTTCGTAAAATCTGAAAAAATGCAGGAAATTGCTCATAGCTCACTTCCTGTAGGGCAAAAAAATTGACAAAATTTATGATGACTACTATGACCCTATAAAATTTCATTAGAATCCGAGCAAGTGCGTTCCAAAATGGCAGCGTGTTTGGGGGCGCTATAGAGCCACCAGGGCATGTCCAAGCACAAAATAAATTAAAGCTGCAAGCAGCGTTGAAAGGGCCCTCGCGCTCTTCGCGCACGTTGGGGTGGCAGCAAGATCTTGATGGGTGCAGGCGTCCATTCACAGCCGTTGGACACTGCTGGACCGCGTACAATGTGGTTTCCTGAGGGGAGTGCAAAAATTTTCTAGAAGCCGCTATGGTACCATTTTGATATGCCTGCGCGTAAAATCTACAACATAGTAATCGTATTACCGAACTCCATGAGTGTGTTGATTTTTGTTAATTTTCCAGCATGTTAAGACCTGCAAAGGAGCAATTCTTCTATAAATCTGATTGGGGGCGCTATAGAGTCATTATGCCACATCTAGTGCCAATTGATGGATGACATTGAAGAGAATAAGACAATAATACATTGTGCTCGGTTTTGCAAGCTTTGGAGTATTCTAAGGCCTTCAAACGTGTGTTCATGAAATTTGGAAAAACACAGAAAATAGGTCATCCCTCACTTCCTGTTTGGCCAAAAAAATTAGCCATTGCCCAGAATGACTAATGCTATGATCACACCAAATTTTATGAACATTCAAGCACTTTTATCTTAACATGGCCATATCTAGAGGGCGCTCTGGAGCCACCTGGCACCTCTCGATCTAATATTAGCATATATTATTACTTGGGAGGACATTTTTATAAAGTTTGGAAAGTTTCAGGGAAAACCCATGAAGTATGTGGGAGTAAACCCAACTTCCTGTTTAATGGCGGGACATCGAAATTCGCCGCAACGCTACGGATACAAAATTCAATGAATCCAGAAAAGCTTCGCAATTTAACATCAGCAACATCTTGAGATACTAATAGCCAAATTTCAAGTTGATCGGATGAAATCTTTAGGAGGAGTTCGTTAAAGTACGACACCTGTGAATGGCCAGCAATCCAAAAAAGTGTCAATTTCAATTAAAAATGGCGCACTTCCTGTTGAGTCTAGGTCATGGCAACAAGAGACTTTTTTTTAGGTCTCGTCATATTCCACATCTCTACCGAATTTCATACATGTAGGTTTACCGAGCTGCGAGGGCTGCTTATTTGAAATTTTACAGGGGGCGCTATAATGACATTTTTGCCATGCCAATATGTAAGCTTTTTATCAGAGTATTATGAATGATGGTCTTTATACATTTACAAAATTTTGTGAGTTTTCGAACATGTTGAGACCCTCAAAAAGGCAATTCTTTCATAAATCTGATTGGGGGTGCTACAGAGCCATTATGCCACTTAAGGCTCCAATTTATGGATGACATTGAAGAGAATAAGACTATTATAATTTGTGCAAGGTTTTGCTTGCTTTGGAGTATTCTAAGGCTTTCAAACGTGCGTTCGTAAAATTTGAAAAAACGCAGGAAATAGCTCAAAATTCACTTCCTGTTCGGCCAAAAAATTTCAAAAAATTGGTCATTGCCTGCAATGACGAATGCAATGATCACACAAAATTTCATGAACATTCAAGCACTTTTATCTCAACATGGCCGTATGTAGAGGGCGCTCAGGAGCCACCAGACCACTCCCGATCTAATATTAGCATATATTTATACCTAGGCGAACAATATAATCAAGCCTGTGAAGTTTCGCGCAAATTTCACAAAGCATGTGCGCGTAAAACCAACTTCCTGTTTCATGGCGGAACATCAATATTCGCCGCAACGCCACGGATACAAGTTTAATGAATCCAAAAAAGCTTCGCAATTTAACATTGACAAGGTCTTTAGATGTCATATGCGAAATTTTAAGTTGATAGGATAAAATCTGAAGGAGGAGTTCGTTAAAGTACGACGCCTGTGAATGGCAAAAAATTAAAAAAATTTGCAAATTCAATTAAAAATGGCGGACTCCCTGTTGAGTCTAGGTCATGGCACCAAGAGACTTTTTTTTTTAGGTCTTGGCATAGTACACATGTCCACCGAATTTCGAACATGTAGCTAAAACACGCTGCGAGGGCTGCTTCATTGAAATTTTCTAGGTGGCGCTGTAATGCAATTTTGCCACATCCATCTGTAAACCCTATATTTTTGTAAATAGTATGACCAGTTTAATTTGTTTGCAAAGTTTCGTGAGTTTTCGAGCATGCTGATGCCTTTAAAAATGCAATTATGTATTAGGGGGCGCTATAGAGCCACCATGTCATACCCAGTGCCAAATGAGATATCAAATCGAAGAACTTCATATTTTTATTCATTTAGCCAAGTTTGATTTGTTTTCGAGTATGATAAGGCACTCAAAAATGTGTTCGTAAAATCTGAAAAAACGCAGGAAATGGCTCATAGCTCACTTCCTGTCGGGCAAAAAAATTTCAAAAAAATTGACAAAAAAATTTATGATGACTACTATCACCCTATAAAATTTTATTAGAATCCGAGCAAGTGCGTTCCAAAATGGCAGCGTGTTTGGTGGCGCTATAGAGCCTGCGGGGCATGTCCAAGCACAAAAATAATAATACTTTGCAATTTTCACCACGACTGACGTGTGGGCAAATTTTTGTGAGTTTTCGTGCATGGAAAAGCCCTCAAAAATGCGTTCTCGCAGCAGAATAAGAAGAAGAAGAAGAAGAATCCCATCAAAAACAATAGGTTCCTCGCACCGGTCGGTGCTCGGGCCCTAATTAAAGCTGCAAGCAGCGTTGAAAGGGCCCTCGCCCCCCCTGTGCACATTGGGGTGGCAGCAAGATCTTGATGGCTGCAGGTGTCCATTCTGAGCCATTGGACACAGCTGGACTGCGTACAATGTGGTTTCCTGTTGGGAGTGGAAAAATTTTCTGGAGGGCGCTATGATACCATTTTGACTTGCCTGTGCACAAAATCTACAACACAGTAATCGTAATACGGGGCTCCATGAGTGTTTCGATTTTTGTAAATTTTCCAGCATGTTTAGACTTTCAAAAGAGCAATTCTTTTATAAATATTATTGGGGGCGCTATAGAGCCATTATGCCCCATTTAGTGCCAATTGATGGATGTATTGAAGAGAATAAGACAGTTCTAATTTTTGGATGGTTTTGCAAGTTTTGGAGCATTCTAATGCCTTAAAACGTGTGTTCGTAAAATTTGGAAAAACGCAGGAAATAGCTCATAGCTCACTTCCTGTTTGGCAAAAAAATTTCAAAAAATTAACAATTGCGGAGAATGACTAATGCATTGATCATACCAAATTTCATGAACTTTCAAGCACTTTTATCTGAACATGGCCATATCTATAGGGCGCTGTGGAGCCATCTGGCACCTCTCGATATAAAATAAGCATATATCTATACTTGGGCGGACAATTTTATCAAGCTTGGAAAGTTTCAGGCAAATCCCACAAAGTATGTGGAATTGAAAGCAACTTCCTGTTTCATGGCAGGACATCAAAATTCGCCATGACGCCACGGATGCATCGTTCAATGAAATCAAAAAAGCTTCGCAATTTAACGTCAGCAAGGTTTTGAGATATTATATGCCAAATTTTAAGTTGATCGGATAAAATCTCTAGGAGGAGTTCGTTAAAGTACTACACCTGTGAATGGCAAAAAAAATAAAAAAAAGTTGCAATTTCAATTAAAAATGGCAGCCTTCCTGTTGAATCTAGGTCATGGCACCAAGAGACTTTTTTGTAGGTCTCGGCATATTCCACATGTCTACCGAATTTCATACATGTGGGTTTACCGGGCTGCGATGGCTGCTTATTTGAAATTTTCCAGGGGGCGCTATAATGCCATTTTTGCCACGCCTATTTTTATCAGTGTTATAGGAATGATGGTCTTAAAAATTATACAAAATTTTGTGAGTTTTTGAGCATGCTGAAACCCTTAAAAGGGTAATTCTTTTAAAAATCGTATTGGGGGCGCTATAGAGCCATGATGCCTCATTTACTGCCAATTTTTGTTTCAAATTGAAGACAATGTGACAAATAAAATTTTAGCTAAGTTTTGCAAGTTTTCGAGTATGCTAAGGCCTTCAAATGTGTGTTCATAAAATTTGGAATAACGCAGGAAATGACTCATAGCTCACTTCCTGTTTGGCCGAAAAATTTCAAAAAAATCAGCACAGCCCAGAAAAACAAATGCAATGATCAGACCAAATTTCATGAACATTCAAGCACTTTTATATCAACATGGCCGTGTCTAGAGGGCGCTGTAGAGCCACCTGACCACACCCACTCCAATATCAACATATAGGTATATTTGGAATTAGACTATCATTAAGCCTGTAAAGTTTCACGTAAATCTCCCAAAGCATATGCTCATAAAAGCAACTTCCATTTTCATGGCGAAACATCAAAATTCGCCGCGACGCCACGGATACAAAGTTTGATGAATCCAAAAAAGCTTCGCAATTTAACATCGACGACGTCTTTCAATGTCATATGCCAAATTTTAAGTTGATCAGATGAAATCTCTAGGAGGAGTTCGTTAAAGTACGAAGCCTGTGAATGGCAAAAAATTTTAAAAATTTGCAAATTCAATTAAAAATGGCGGACTTCCTGTTGAGTCTAGGTCATGGCACCTAGAGACTTTTTTTTAGGTCTTGGCATAGTACACATGTCCACCGAATTTTGTACATGTAGGTCAAACACGCTGCGAGGGCTGCTTCATTGAAATTTTCTAGGTGGCGCTGTAATGCAATTTTGCCACATCCATCTGTAAACCCTAAATCCTAGTTAAAAGTAAGAACTGCTTAATATGTTTGCAAAGTTTTGTGAGTTTTCAAGCATGCTGAGGCCCTCAAAAATGCAATTATGTATTAGGGGGCGCTATCGAGCTACCATATCACACCCAGTGCCTAATGAGATATCGAATCAAAGAACGTAATATTTCTAGTCTATGAGCCAAGTCTGGTGAGTTTTCGAGTATGATAAAACCCTCAAAAATGTGTTCGTAAAATCTAAAAAAACGCAGGAAATGGCTCATAGCTCACTTCCTGTGAGGCAAAAAAATTTCAAAAAAATTTACAAAAAAATTTATGATGACTACTATGACTCTATAAAATTTCGTGAGAATCCGAGCAAGTGCATTCCAAAATGGCCGCGTGTTTGGTGGCGCTATAGAGCCACCGGGGCATGTCCAAGCACAAAAATAATAATACTTTGCAATTTTCACCACGACTGACGTGTCGGCAAATTTTTGTGAGTTTTCGTGCATGGCAAAGCCCTAAAAAATGCGTTCTCGCAGCAGAGTAAAAAAAAGAAGAAGAATAGAAGAAGAAGAAGAAGAAGAAGAATCCCATCAAAAACAATAGGTTCCTCGCACCTTCGGTGCCAGGACCCGTTCCGGGCCCTGGCACCGGTCGGTGCTCGGGCCCTAATAATAAGAAACACGAGAAATACAATAGGGTCCTCTCCGAGGCCTTGCAGGCCTGGAGGCTCGGACCCTAATAAGAAAGAAAGAAAGAAGAAACACGAGAAATACAATCGGGTCCTCTCCAAGGCCTTGCAGGCCTGGAGGCTCGGACCCTAATAATAAAAATCCCATCAAAAACAATAGGTTCCTCGCACCTTCGGTGCCAGGACCCGTTCCAGGCCCTGGCACCGGTCGGTGCTCGGGCCCTAATAAACAGTACGATTTCAATCGGGTCCTCGGACGACAATCAGTCGGCTCGGGCCCTAATTAAAGCTGCAAGCAGCGTTGAATGGGCCCTCGCCCCCATGCGCATGTTGGGGTTGTGGTGAGATCCTGATGGGTGCAGCATGGTCTCTCAATGTTTAGTAATAAATCTGGTTTTGAATGGATGAAATCTCTTGGAGGAGTGCGTTAAAATACAATATGTGGAAATCAGGCAAAAATTTCCATGATGATAAGATTTCATTAAGAATATCAAAAACCCTAACGTATTTTCATGGCGAGGGATAGAAAGTCACCGCGTCACTACACGGACGCCATTATGCGTAGCTTCACAGCATTCATAAGGTAGCTTCATCAATTTGTTCTGCATGTAATAGAAGTGGAATGAGGTCGATTTGATTAAGTATGTGTCCTCAGTACAGTATGTGTCAATCAGGACATTCAGGGCGGCGCCCTCATCATTTTCAGCAAGTTTGAAGCTTCTTAAATCAAATATTTGGCTGTGAGAGCGTTGTGAAATTTTTTCCTCAAGTCACAAAAATTTGTCACGCCCAAGCAGCCACGCCCTTTGACTTACAGATTTGCAGAGCACAACTTTTGATGAGCTAGGTCTCACAATAATCTCTACCAAATTTGAAGTCGATTTGGCGAAATCCTTAGGAGGAGTTCGTTTTAAAATTTAAAAATTCAAATCAAAATGGCCGACTTCCTGTTGCGTTTAGGGCGTGGCTCCAATGAAGTTTTTTGTATGCCTAGTTACAAAGCACATAATTACTGAATTTTGTCGGCCTACGACAAAGTAACCGAATTTCCCTATGGGAATTTTGAAACGTGTTTAGGGGGCGCTATTTCGGCATTTGGGGTCGCACCTGCGCGATTGCACGAAAATATCAAATTTCGGATGAGGTCGGACGTTTGTGGAAAGTTAGACGCGTTTTCACTATTGGGAAAGGGGCGAAATTGGCCCTTGAAATGTCAGAGGAATAATAATAATAATAATTAAAGCTGCAAGCAGCGTTGAACGGGCCCTCGCCCCCATGCGCACGTTGGGGTTTGTGGTGAGATCATCACGGGTGCAGCTGTGCACTCTCGACCACTGGACAGGTCAAGTGCCGGCCCCAACCTGAGAGAAAGTGTCGAGTGAATCGGGCCAAGCTGAAGGAGTTATGATAGGTTGATGCTTCATCCACCAGAAGGCGCTCAGAGTGGAACCAAATTTGGGCAGGTGCATTCAGGGGCAGACCCTAAGCACAAAAGTGAAGTTTTGAGCAAATCGGCCAGTTTCTACGTAAAATGTGGCATTCTCTGTTTTCATAAGGGGGCATGACGAGCTAGATTGTGTAGCAGCACATCGAGGCGTTCAGGGTGGGGATTTCACTACATACAGGAATTTTGAATCCCTTTGGATGAAGTATGAGGGAGAGAGAGCAGCTCGAATGTGTTTGGCGAGGCATCTGAAATGGGGACACCATGGCGGCCAGGTCCATTAAGCGACAAACATGCAGAGCACTACGTTTGATCAGCATGGTCATAATAAATATTAGGTTGATTGGACGGAATCGCTAGGAGGAGTTCTTTAAAATGCAATATTGAGACGAGTAAGAATCTGATCTCTGCTACTTTTTTATCAGTTATTGATTATGGTGATCTTTTATACATGCATGCGTCTGCCCATTGCTTGCAAAAGTTGGACAGTGTTTATCACAGTGCCTTGAGATTTATGACCAATTGTAAAGCCCTTACTCACCATTGTACGCTGTATGCCAGGGCTGGGTGGCCATCTTTGACCATGCGTAGGCTCAGTCACTGGTATTCGTTTATTTATAAAGCAATTTTAGGTGAACTCCCTTCTTATATTTGTTCTTTGATTGAACTATGATCTGATTGCAGTTATAATTTGAGATCTCAAGATGTGATTTTATCAGTTCCAAGCGCACGGACTAATTTGGGTAAGAAAGCTTTTAAGTGCTTGGCTCCCCTCACCTGGAATAGCCTGCAAAAAGATTTGAAACTGAAGGATTTGGTCTCCTTGTCTGTTTTCAAATCTTTTAATAGTACAATGGTTGGAACTTGTCAATGCAGTTGACCATTTTAATGTGAGTCCACAGTTTATTGAATATCTTTTTATGTCAGTTGGTATCATTTGAACCTATTCTACGTTTTTTGTGTTTACACCGTATATTCTTTTGTGTTTGTCTTTTATTTGTAACATGTAATGTCGCCATCTTGGCCAGGTCTCCCTTGAGAAAGAGATCATAAATCTCAATGGGACTTTCATTTGAATCCATTTGGATGAAGTATGAGGGAGAGAGAGCTGCTGGAATGTGTTTGGCGAGGCATTTGAAATGGGGAGACCATGGCGGCCACGCCCATTTAGCGACAGACATGCAGAGCACGACTTTTGATCATCATGGTCTCTTGATGATCTGAAATAAATATTAGGTTGAACGGTCGGAATCGCTAGGAGGAGTTTGTTAAAATGCAATATGTGAAAATCGGGCCAAAATGACACATTAAAATAAAAATGACTGACTTCTTGTTTGGAATTGACAGATGGTGCCAGAGACTTTTTTGTTCGAATTGGCAACATACACATGTGTACCAATTTTCATCTTCCTATTCCAGAAAAACCCCTATGGGGAGGGGTTTTTCAAAATTCCAAGGGGGCGCTATCAAGGCATTTTCCTGCCTTCATGGGCATTGCCCCAATCAGATGTTAGAGCTCACCACCCTTGACTGACATACAAATTTCCATGATGATATGAATTCATTAAGAACATCAAATACCCAAACGTATTTTCATGGCGAGGAATCCATTGTCACCGAATTGGCACACGAACGCCATTACTCGAAGCATCACAGCATTCGTAAGGTAGTTTATGCAACTTCTTCTCCATGTTGTACAGGGGGAATGAAGTTGATGGGTTCAACCGTGTGTAATCAGTACAAGTGAAAGTAAAAACTGGTCACTTCCTGTTAGTGGCCACGCCCACTGATCTACAGACCTGCAGAGCACAACTTTTGATCAGCCTAGTCACTCAATGTTTTTTAATAAATCTGGTTTTGAATGGATGAAATCTCTAAGTGGAGTGCGTTAAAATACAATATGTGGAAATCAGGCAAAAATGACACGTTAAAATCAAAATGGCTGACTTCCTGTTTGGAATTGACCGATGGTGCCAGAGACTTTTTTTGTTCGAATTGGCAACATACACGTGTACCAATTTTCATCTTCCTATTCCAGAAAAACCCCTATGGGGAGGGGTTTTTCAAAATTCCAAGGGGGCGCTATCGAGGCATTTTCCTGCCTTCATGGGCATTGCCCCAATCAGATGTTAGAGCTCACCACCCTTGACTGACATATAAATTTCCATGATGATATGAATTCATTAAGAACATCAAATACCCAAATGTATTTTCATGGCAAGGGATCCATTGTCACCGAATTGGCACACGGACGCCATTACTCGAAGCATCACAGCATTCGTAAGGTAGTTTATGCAACTTCTTCTCCATGTTGTACAGGGGGAATGAAGTTGATGGGTTCAACCATGTGTCATCAGTACAAGTGAAAGTAAAAACTGGTCACTTCCTGTTAGTAGCCACGCCCACTGATCTACAGACCTGCAGAGCACAACTTTTAATCAGCCTAGTCACTCAATGTTTTTTAATAAATCTGGTTTTGAATGGATGAAATCTCTAGGAGGAGTGCGTTAAAATACAATATGTGGAAATCAGGCAAAAATGACACGTTAAAATCAAAATGGCCGACTTCCTGTTTGGAGTAGACAAATGATGCCGGAGACTTTTTTTTGCATCTTGGCCAAATACGCATGTGTACCAATTTTCATCTTTCTACTCCAAAAAAACCCCTATGGGGAGGGGTTTTTGAAAATTTCAAGGGGGCGCTATCGAGGCATTTTGCTGCCCTCATCGGCAAAGCCCCAATCACATGTGAAAGCTTGCCACCCTTGACCTGTCTATCAATTTTTATGATGATACAAGTTTATTAAAGACATCAAAAACCCAAACGTATTTTCATGGCGAGGGATAGATAGTCGCCGCGGCGTTACACGGACGCCATTATGTATAGTTTTATATTATTCATTAGGTAGCTTCACCAATTTGTTCTGCATGTAATAGAAGTGGAATGAAGTTGATTTGATTAAGTATGTGTTCTCAGTACAAGTGAAAGTAATAACTGGTCACTTCCTGTTACCACAGGGGGGCGCTAGTAGCAAAGTGGAAATTGAATGCATTTAGATGTTCAGGACGGAGCAATGATCATGTCCAGCAAGTTTGAAGCTACTACAGTCAAGTATGTGGGCGTGAGAGCATTGGGAATCCCAAACATATTTTCATGGCGAGGCATCCAAAGTCGCCGCTTCGCCACACTGACGCCATTACTCGTAGCTATAGAGCGTTTATAATTTAGCTTCATCCACTTGTTCTGCATGTTTTAGAAGTAGAATGAAGTTCATGGGTTCAACAATGCGTAATCAGTACAAGTGGAAGTAACGAGTGGTCACTTCCTGTTACCACCGGGGGCCGCTATTAGCAAAGTGGAAAGTTAATATATCAGGATGTTCAGGGCGGCGCCCTCATCATTTTCAGCAAGTTTGAAGCTTCTAAAATCAAGTGTTTGGATGTGAGAGCATTGTAAAATTTTTTTCCTCAAGTCACAAAAATTTGTCACGCCCTAGCAGCCACGCCCTTTGACCTGCAGATCTGCAGAGCACAACTTTTGATCACCTTGGTCTCACAATGATCTCTACCCAATTAGAAGTTGATTCGGCGAAATCCCTAGGAGGAGTTCGTTTTAAAATTCAAAAATTCAAATCAAAATGGCAGACTTCCTGTTGGGCTTTCGGGCGTGGAACTCCTCTGTCGTTCACTCCATTTTACTTTTTTGTTCTTAATTAGCTAGCCCGCGGAGGATGGGCTCCCCCACTATGGCCGGGTTCCTCCTGAGATTTCTTCCCACTGTGGAGTTTTTTCTCACCACTGTTGGAGGATTTTTCTCCCTACTGGGAGTTTTTTGCCTCATTTGCTGTAGTGGGGAATAGGCTGGGCACTGCCTTTTTATTTCTTTAAACTCTCACTGTAAAGCGTCTTTGTGACAGTCTCTGTGAAAAGCGCTATACAAAATAAATTGAATGAATGAATGAGAGAGAGCTGCTGGAATGTGTTTGGCGAGGCATCTGAAATGGGGAGACCATGGCGGCCACGCCCATTTAGCGACAGACATGCAGAGCACAACTTTGGATCATCATGGTCTCTTGATGATCTGAAATAAATATTAGGTTGAATGGACGGAATCGCTAGGAGGAGTTTGTTAAAATGCAATATGTGAAAATCGGGCCAAAATGACACATTAAAATAAAAATGACTGACTTCCTGTTTGGAATTGACCGATGGTGCCAGAGACTTTTTTGTTCGAATTGGCAACATACACGTGTACCAATTTTCATCCTCCTATTCCAGATGGGGAGGGGTTTTTCAGAATTCCAAGGGGACGCTATCGAGACATTTTGCTGCCTTCATGGGCATTGCCGCAAACAGATGTTAGAGCTCACCACCCTTGACTGACATATCAATTTCCATGATGATATGAATTCATTAAGAACATCAAATACCCAAACGTATTTTCATGGCGAAGGATCCATTGTCACCGAATTGCCACACGGATGCCATTACTCGAAGCATCACAGCATTCGTAAGGTAGTTTATGCAACTTCTTCTACATGTTGTAAATGGAGAATAAAGTTGATGGGTTCAACCATGTGTCATCAGTACAAGTGAAAGTAAAAACTGGTCACTTCCTGTTAGTAGCCACGCCCACTGACATACAGACCTGCAGAGCACAACTTTTGATCAGCATAGTCACTCAATGTTTTTTAATAAATCTGGTTTTGAATGGATGAAATCTCAAGGAGGAGTGCGTTAAAATACAATATGTGGAAATCAGGCAAAAATGACACGTTAAAATCAAAATGGCCGACTTCCTGTTTGGAGTAGACAAATGATGCTGGAGACTTTTTTTTTTTTTGCATCTTGGCCAAATACACGTGTACCAATTTTCATCTTTCTACTCCAAAAAAACCCCTATGGGGAGGGGTTTTTGAAAAATTCAAGGGGGCGCTATCGAGGCATTTTGCTGCCCTCATCGGCAAAGCCCCAATCACATGTGAGAGCTTGCCACCCTTGACCTGTCTATCAATTTTTATGATGATACACGTTTATTAAAGACATCAAAAACCCAAACGTATTTTCATGGCGAGGTATGGATAGTTGCTGCGTCATTACATGGACGCCATTATGCGTAGCTTTATATTATTCATTAGGTAGCTTCACCAATTTGTTCTGCATGTAATAGAAGTGGAATGAGGTTGATTTGATTAAGTATGTGTCCTCAGTACAAGTGAAAGTAATAACTGGTCACTGCCTGTTACCACAGAGGGGCGCTTGTAGCAAAGTGGAAATTTAATGCATTTAGACGTTCAGGGCGGAGCAATGATCATGTCCAGCAAGTTTGAAGCTACTACAGTCAAGTATATGGGCGTGAGAGCAGCCCTAGCAGCCACGCCCTTTGACTTACAGATCTGCAGAGCACAACTTTTGATCAGCTAGGTCTCACAATAATCTGTACCAAATTTGAAGTTGATTGGGCGAAATCCGTAGGTGGAGTTCGTTTTAAAATTCAAAAATTCAAATCAAAATGGCCGACTTCCTGTTGGGTTTAGGGCGTGGTTCCACTGAAGTTTTTTGTATGCCTAGTTACAAAGCTCATAACTACTGAATTTCGTCGGCCTCCGACAAAGTAACTGAATTTCCCTATGGGAATTTCGAAACACGTTTAGGGGGCGCTATTTCGGCATTTGGGGTCGCACCTGCGCGATCGCACAAAAATATCAAATTTCGGATGGGGCCGGACGTATCTCGAAAGTTAGACGCGTTTTCACCATTGGGAAAGGGGTGAAATTGCCCTTTGAAAAGTCGTAAGAATAATAATAATAATAATAATAATTAAATCTGCAAGCAGCGTTGAACGGGCCCTCGCCCCCATGCGCACGTTGGGGTTTGTGGTGAGATCCTGACGGGTGCAGCTGTGCACTCACGACCATTGGACAGGTCAAGTGTTGGCCCCAACCTGAGAGAAAGTGTCGAGCGAATCGGACAAAGCTGAAGGAATAATGAAAAGTTAATACTTCATCCACCAGAAGTCGCTCAGAGTGTAACCAAATTTGGGCAGGTGCATTCTCAGGGGCAGACCCTAAGCACAAATGTGAAGTTTTGAGCAAATCGGCCAATTTCAACATAAAATGTGGCATTTTCTGTTTCCATAAGGGACATGATGAGCTAGATTGTTTAGCAGCACATCAAGGCGTTCAGGGTGGGTGTTGTGGGAATTTTTTGTAGTATTCCTGGAAAAACAAACAGACTGAGACGGGATGAGAAATAGGATCCTTTACTGCTTGCAAGAAGGGTCTTCGTTACAGGCAAGAACAAAGACAAAGATTTGCTTTCTTGGAGATGTATTAATAGGAGTCCATCTTGACATCCCCTCCTCCCCGGACTGATTTACGCATCATGGCATCTGTTGGACTGCTCTTGCAGACGTGCATTGCTCACGTAGCCTCAGTACCCCACGTCAGGCCACTCTGTGGTATGCGTAATAGGCAGGTGGTTTTCTTATCATCTCCTAGGCCTATCTCACCCAGGCTCCCCCGTGTAATCCACCTCCTGGGAAAACAAAGACTAGAAGAGACACCCTACTCTTGTTTATGGTTCTGAGGTCTGCTCGGTCCTAGATAAGCTATATGCCATGACGCACTGGAATTCACAGTTATGCAGGCCCAGACTAATTAGAAACATGCAAGAATGAGTATTTTGGCCTGAAAGAGAACTAGAGCTAGAGCAATTTCAAGTAAAACAAGGATAAATCGAATGAATCAATAATAATTGATTGATAAGCAAGGATAAACAATTAATAATATCAAATGGATCAATTATGATTAAATAATGGTATAAATGAATCAAAAGATGATTCCACATTTTCCCCCCTGTTTATAATTGTTTATCCGCGTCATGCCACTTCTCTCGATTTTCAGCATGTGCTTCACTAACGGGAAAAAATGCTTCATCATGTCATTATTTTGAGAACAACTCCCCTATTTCAATTACATCACTGTATGTTTCTTCCAGCTCTCTTGTGTCCTGCAACAAAAACAGCTGATATTGTGGGTTAGCATTTAACATTTTTGATATTAAACCTTTAAGCATGGGAATCCCGCAGCAACTACAGAAGAGCAGTACTGCAAATCCCCCAGCTATGAGACTTATCACAGATGTAATGCCTGCCCTCCATCCCCCGGACAGAATCCAGTCCCACCAGGAATCTGCTGATGCTGGTGCGAGGTCTCTTTGTTGTGCATCAGATATGCGTTTCAAACGTTGTAAGGCTTGATCAATCACCCCTCCGGCCTCATCATTAGCGGGTATATAAGTACAACATGCTGGGCCAACAAGCTGGCAAACCCCGCCCTGTGCTGCTGTCAATAGGTCTAATACCATTCGATTTTGTAATGTCATTAACCGTTGAGCTGTTAGCTCTTCTTTTATGCTCCCTGTGACATTACGAGTTTCATTCACAAGTGCACTTAAACGATAATTCACAGAGTCCAGCCGCAGCATTGCCTGTCCGACACCGAACTGCGGGAACAAAGAATACAGGACTTTGCTCCCTGTCGTCCACAACCTTTGATCATTTGGGACATTGCTTCCCCATGTTGGCTCCTGCAATGCTGCGTCTCGCCTCCGTCGTATAACATTCCTGTCTGCACTCACAATGTAAGTGTGATCATTTAATTGTACATAAGCACAGACTCCCCCCCACCTGGGTGGTAGTGCCACATATATTCGGTGTCCACACAACCAATACCAACCATCCACAGCTCTCGTCCCATTCCAGTGAGGTGCCCACGGATGACATTGCGTCCCATTCGGGCCGTCTCCTTTTCCGGTGAACCAAGATGTTTCCGTTACCAGCGGATACCCACAGAAAATCAGTAGCCTCCCCTGGCACCCCTGTGTTATCCCCACAAACTCTGTGCCATTTCCTTTGACACATCGCCAAAACTGTTGATCTGCACTATAATGAACTACCATGAGTGGGACATTAGAAGTCACGTTACCCAGCTTCAGATATCCGTCCCTATCAATGCAATACTTCAGACCAGAGTCCATTATTGTGCTAAGAGGGGATAAATTGGGATCCATCGAGGCTAATCCACTGCGAGCAGTAGATACTGCTATGGCACATTTAAGTGTACTGTTTACATTCATTGTGGGCGCCGCAACTTGTGTCACCTCTACTCTGGGTGTAGATATGGAGGCTGGTAGGTGTGTGCACACATAACAATCAGAACGGTTGGCAGCATGCGCTGATCTATTTGCATATCTCCACCAAGAATTAGTAGCATACACATGTGAGGGATTGTCTGCTTGAGGCAAGAGATCACCCACCCCCACATATCTCCTCGCTCTGGGGGAGGTCAATCTCCAGCCAGTGTTCACAGCGCACATGTTTAAAATAAGCAGACACAGGGAGAGGCAAGCCATTTTATTGAACCCCCCTTTTTTTTTCTTTTTTTTTTTTTTTTTAATGAATAAGTCTGGAGTCTCTACTGACTTGGAGCGTAAATAAACTCTTCACCGGGTTTGAGACGGACGG
The DNA here is from genome assembly GCA_029721435.1 of Gymnothorax reevesii. NCBI lineage: Eukaryota > Metazoa > Chordata > Actinopteri > Anguilliformes > Muraenidae > Gymnothorax > Gymnothorax reevesii. The sequence continues at coordinate 90,119,958 of CM056576.1, read as the reverse complement.
GCTCTATATGCCACGCCCCCCTTTGTAACCGGACTCCCTCCAAGTCTATCCTGACTCACCCAGATGTACCTATACACCCGCTGGAGGAGGAGATACCACCTTACAATGTGACTGATGTATCCACGTCTCCCTCTCCTGGATTTTTACTGCAGTCGGTGTGGTCAGGAGCACTTGATATGGACCCTTCCACGCCGGCTCAGTCCACTTCCGTTTTTTTCCGATACTTCGCACCAGAATCCAATCCCCAGGCTTAATTTTTCCTGGTGGCAGTTCCTCTGTTGATCTAGGAGGAAGCACATTTCGAATCTCATTTTTGTTAGTTAACATTCTATTCATGTACTCTGCCAAGGTTGCCTCTTCTACTTGTGTTCTTTCTAGCAGGTGTGGTAGTTCAAAAGGTTTCCCATGTATTATTTCATAAGGTGATAGCCCCAACCCCCGCTGTGGTGTTATTCTCATGCTAGTCAATGTTAATGGTAGACATGCTACCCAATTCCATTTAGTTTCTGCCATGGCTTTGCGCAGTTTTGCTTTCAGTGTCCCGTTTGTTCTCTCCACTAATCCTGCTGATTGTGGATGATACGCACAATGTTTTTTTAATTTTATCCCCAATTTTGTGCCCAATCGAGTCAATACTTCATTCCTAAATTCTGGCCCATTATCACTGTATAATGCTTTTGGAATTCCCCACCTAGGAATAATTTCCCTACTCAAAATTTTGGCTACTGTAATAGCATCTATAGCTGTAACCGGGAAGGCCTCTACCCATCTAGAAAATAGTCATACCATTACCAATACATATCTCTTTCCTTCACATGGTGTTAAGTGTATAAAATCCATCATCCATGTATGGAATGGCTCAGGGGGAACAGGGATTGTCCCCTTCTGTGGTACTACTCCTCCCCTTGTATTGAAGCTTTGTCATGTTGGGCATTTCTTAGAAAAATTTTTAAGATAGGTAGAAAGTCCAACGGTATAGTAACTCTGACTTATTAACCCCTCCATCCCTCCCCTTGATGCATGGCACTGCCCATGCACCAAATCAGCAGCAATGTGAAAAAGGGATTTTGGTAGTATAGGTTTGCCATTGGGCCCCACCCACCCCTCATCAGTGTATTTTGCCCCATGTGATGTCCATTGACGCTTTTCTTGTGGGGGAGCATCATCCTGCTCTGTTCTTAATAGTTCACGTGAGATCGAGTCATCGGATTGGTGTACTAGCCCCACAAGAGTGTGTTTGGCTGCTGCCTTTGCCTCTTTGTCAGCAAAGGCATTAGCCAAACTGATTGGATCAGTGTTTTTTGTATGAGCCTGCACTTTGACAATTGCTAGCTCTTGAGGTAGTTGAAGTGTTTGCAGTAATTGCAAGATAAGCTGGGCATGAGTAATGGGTTTCCCCGTTGAGGTGATCATGCCCCTATTACGCCACTGGCCAGCAAAGACATGACAGGTAGAATGTGCGTATTGTGAGTCTGTGTATATGGTCGCACGCTGTCCTTTAGCGAGCTGACATGCCTTAGAGAGAGCTATTAATTCTGCAGCTTGCGCAGAGTAGCTAGGTGGCAAAGGGCCACTATCAACACAAGTGTCATGAGTGCAGACAGCATAACCCACACATGGATTGCCTTTATCATCTCGTGACGCCGAACCATCAACAAAGTATTCAATATCTGGGTTTGATAGAGGAACGTCCTTGAGGCCAGGGCGCGCTGCTGTGTTGTATATTACCTCTTGTAAACAATCATGTGGCTCGCCTTCCTCCTGTGTTGGAAGGAGTGTTGCAGGATTTAGTGTGTTACAGCGCTGAATATTCAAATTTGGAGCACTAAGCAAGGTTGCCATACAGGACAATTGTCGAGCCGGTGACATATAAGAATGTTTAGCTTGTAATAGCAACACTGCGACAGCATGCGGTACATGGAGGGTTAAATCAGTATACAAAACTATTGGCATAGAGGCACGCACTGCAAGCGCTGCTGCCTCCACTGCGCGGAGACACACAGGGTAGGCACTTGCAACAGCATCAAGGCGTTGAGAATAATAGGCAACTGGTGCCTTCTTTCCTCCAAAATCTTGAGTGAGAACTGATGTCATAAAGACCCCCTTTATATCAACAAATTGGTGGAAGGACTTAGAATGATCTGGTAGGCGTAATGTGGCAGCAGTCTGCAAAGTTGTTTTGAGAGTAGTCAATGATTGCTCTCCCTCCCCTGTCCACACGATGGCATCAGATGCCGCCATAGGGGTCGCATAAATTAGATCTAACAATGGCTGTGTGATCTGTGCATAGTCTGGAATCCAACTCCTACAAAAATTTGCCGTACCCAAAAGTGACATCATATCTTTTTTAGTCCTTGGTTTTGGCATTTGTGCTATTGCCAACTGTCGATCAGGTAATATAGATTTTCCTGCATTCGAAATATTGTGGCCCAAATATTGTACTGTGTCCTTCCACAACTGTAATTTGCTTTTGTTCACCTTATGCCCCTGGGATGCTAGAAATTGTAAACATGCCAAAGTATCTGTTTTGCACTGTGTTTCTGTACGCGAACAAATCAATATGTCATCCACATACAGTATAATTTGACTTCCCTCGGGAGGAGTAAATTTAGCCATATTTGCCTCCATCGCCTGCGTGAATATTGCTGGTGATTCCACATATCCCTGTGGACAACGCGTATATGTATACCTCCTCCGTTGAAACGTGAACGCAAACCAAAATTGAGAATCTGGATGTATTGGCACAGAAAAGAATGCATTTGCTAAGTCAATCACGGAAAAACAAGCCGATTGCGGTCACATATCATTCAGAATTGTGTTAGGGTCCGGCGTGACCGGAGCTCTTGGAATCACTGCTGCATTTACAGCTTGCAAATCCTGCACTAGTCTCCACTCCCCGTTCGCTTTTCGAACGGGAAAAAGAGGTGTGTTACACGGGGAATCCGGACAGGGCACTATTACACCATTTTCAAACAATTCTCGTATAACGGGTTCTATGCCTTTTTCTGCTTCTGGTTTTAAGGGATATTGGCGCTGATATGGGCGGAAAGTTCCTTTTGGAACTATTTTTACCATTGCTGCGTCTTTTATTAGTCCGATGTCGTTCTTACTAGTTGTCCATAAACTTTTGGGAACCTCACTCAATATTTCCTCCTGCTCTAGAGTGAGGAAGAACTTTTCTCAGTTAGGAAAACTCAAATCGGCCTCCCCCAAGAGACGAACCCGTGTGCCATGCAAATGCCATTGCAGTGATACTGCGGTAACCTTAAGCTTGGGGGAGTACATTGTTATCGGTGAGTCACAGGTCTGCTCCCAGTCCCATACTCTGCGCGCATGATACACTACAGTCCCCGCATCTTTCCAGTGCTTGGACGGAGTTTTTCCCAGTGAAATGTGAGGTGGTGTCAGATTTCTATATCCACCTTCATCCTCATTTGACAACTGCAATGACACTGCTGCCAACTCATCAGTGTAATAGAGCCAAAGGGCTGTAGCAGAAGTCGGGGTTCCCAATTTGAATTTGGACTCATATTTCAAGTCTGGGCCTTGCGTTCCCCGAAAGTACATGGTACAATGAGCAGTAGCAGCATCACGCAGTTGCAACTGAGGCACGTATTCTGACACCATTTGCAACATTTTAGTGATTGGTTTGCGAGGGGAAGAGTCTGAAATTTGCAACGCGTAATACGTAGCGGGGGGCCCGTCACCCAAAACAACCATTTGATCTTCCCCAGATTCACTCTGGTCATCTTCCCAAATCCGAATTGCCTCCCATGTAGCTGGACCCGTGGGGACTACCCCAAGCCTCAATCTAGACATTACATCTCTTCCCAGCAGATTCACAGGACATCGAGAGGATATTATTACAGAACAGTGCGCATCATATCCCTCATCGGGGTCCTCAAATTTGAGTTCCTCCGTTGCTACATGATGTTCTGTTCCCCCATTTGCAGAACACGTCTTTACAATATCTGTGCTGAGTTGATGTGGAAAAACTGCACTCACTTTTCTAATCACAGTTCGACATGCCCCCGTATCACATAGGAAAGAAATTGGTGTGCCGTTTACAATCAATGTTTTCCAAGCACTTGTTGGAGCCGCCATCAATGCAAACAATTTATTTTCATCATAGGGTAACGGCTCCCCAGATGTTAACCCTTCCTCTTGGGCGGTTAGTCATGCCGAATTATCTCCCTGATTTTGAGGTTGCACTCGATTTGTACAGTCGCGGGCGAAGTGTCCCTTCTCCCCACAAACATAACAAGCCTGATTCGGACAGTGCCGAGCAAAATGGTCTTTCTCTCCACACACGTAACAACTTTGGTCCTTTGGCGGTCCGTTTCCCCCCCGGTTGCGCCAACGACCCCGAGTTCTGCCCCGACCGCGCCCTGGTCCTTGGTTTTCTCCGTTGAAATAAAGTGGTGTTTTCACCTTATTGTCGCGCAACTCAGTTTCAAAATGCAGGGCGTGATCTTTGACAGGCTGAAATGCCCCCGTTCGCCATGTCAACAAGTGTCGCTTCACCAATTGCGAAATTTCAGGGCGCAACCCGGTTAGGAAAGCTATCTTTAACTGCTGTGCATACGGACCGTTATCAACCCACGGGTTTGGTGTGTCAAGACCGCAATTTGCTGCAAAAATCGGTTGTAATCGGTCCAAATATTCTAGACAGGACTCATCTTTCCCCTGTCTGCAATCAGAAATACGCGCATAATTACAATGCCCGTGGAAAAAATCACGTATGCGGCCCAACAGTGCCACCAGGGGCCCCCAGTACACATCAGCGACAACCTCTGCTGCCGCTTCAGGCTTTGCTCGCCACAAGTGTCCTGCCACAGCTGCAGCATTATTACCAGCACCATTTGTACCACGACCACCTGTGGTCCAGTTACCTGCAACCTGACACCAATGCTGCCTCAGTAACATACGCAAACAACGCTCAATTTCAGAAGCATCCAGCCGATAGCTTATTACAAAGGGCTCAAACCAAACACGAAACGCTTCAAATCCTTGCTGCGGATGAGGGCACCCCTCCATAGCCGCACGCATATCACCGGCCGTCCACGCACGGTACACCCACTGTGTCCTGCCATTGCCCCCGGACACTTCTATTTGCGGCGCTTGCAGTTCAAGAGACTCTGCGTCATCCTCACTACTGCTATCACTTTGTATTTTAGCACTCCTGGAATGCCCCTTATTTATTGGCGTCTGTTTGCTAGGTTTCCGAGGATTCGTATAAGGTTTGGATGAACAATTATAGGGTGGAGGGTCAGAACCTGACCCTTCTCCCTGCGAAGCACAAGAATGACCCCCCGTTTGCGGAGACACTTCCTCTCTGACTACGTTCGGATTATATGGGTGCTCATTCTCAAGATGTTTTTGCGGCTGTAAAATATCTGATATCGAAGGGTACAATGTATTTCGTGATTCAGGAGGCTGAATTTCCTCCTGAGGTAACACAATCAGTGATGGTACCGGTACCATATCTTTATCTTCAAGATCTAATTTCTTTTTAGACTCTTTCGAAAACAATTGCAATTGCTGTTGTGCTTTTGCCTTTTCACTTTGCCGCTTAGATTGCTGATACTCAGCTTCTTCATGCCACTGAAGTGCTGCCCCATAGCCAAACTTTTTCAACAGCTTATTATTGTTACCCGCCCGCTTCATTATATCTCTCGCAAGTTTATTTGTGTGGGCAGGCTTCAGCTGTCCACTAAACCCAAATTCTTTCACCCAAAATGCTTCCCATTTCCCCGCACCATTATACCGACGTTCTACACATTCTCCAGTCACAGTCAAAGTCACGTCATCCGTCTCGCAACAGGATTTACAACAGGTACAGCAACATCCCCCTTTGCTATTAGTTTTCCCCATTTTAGATTTATTCTCTTCACCGTCTCACAACAATAAGCCAAATTCGGAAAAGTTCCGTCACTCACCCGCTCCCTCCACAGTTTTATGGAGAACCTCCCTCCTGGCCTCACTACACACCCAAGGAGCCTTGCCAGTCGCTCCGGGTTGAGGACTTTCCCTTCTTTAACGTCTCTCAAGACGACCGTGCACGGAATTTCAGTCGGCGCCGATTCTCCAGGGAGTGCAGGTGAGATATTGGAACCCCGGACGATGCCCCCAATGTTGTGGGAATTTTTTGTAGTATTCCTGGAAAAACAAACAGACTGAGACGGGATGAGAAATAGGATCCTTTACTGCTTGCAAGAAGGGTCTTCGTTACAGGCAAGAACAAAGACAAAGATTTGCTTTCTTGGAGATGTATTAATAGGAGTCCATCTTGACATCCCCTCCTCCCCGGACTGATTTACGCATCATGGCATCTGTTGGACTGCTCTTGCAGACGTGCATTGCTCACGTAGCCTCAGTACCCCACGTCAGGCCACTCTGTGGTATGCGTAATAGGCAGGTGGTTTTCTTATCATCTCCTAGGCCTATCTCACCCAGGCTCCCCCGTGTAATCCACCTCCTGGGAAAACAAAGACTAGAAGAGACACCCTACTCTTGTTTATGGTTCTGAGGTCTGCTCGGTCCTAGATAAGCTATATGCCATGACGCACTGGAATTCACAGTTATGCAGGCCCAGACTAATTAGAAACATGCAAGAATGAGTATTTTGGCCTGAAAGAGAACTAGAGCTAGAGCAATTTCAAGTAAAACAAGGATAAATCGAATGAATCAATAATAATTGATTGATAAGCAAGGATAAACAATTAATAATATCAAATGGATCAATTATGATTAAATAATGGTATAAATGAATCAAAAGATGATTCCACAGTGGGGCTTTTACATTACATTACATTACAGGTACTTAGCAGACGCTCTTATCCAGAGCGACGTACAAAAGTGCATAAGAACAGTACAAAAGTGCAGACCTCCTAGGAGACAAGTAAAAGTGCTAACAGTAAGTGACAGAACACGTTCCATTGTTACAGATCTAGACTATTAACAAAAAGGCAAGGTCAAAGGCAAGTGAACAAAAATGGCAACAAGGCAGAGGCAAGTGCAACAAAGAGCAATAAAATAAGTGCAATAGATCAAGTGCAACAAAGGGGCAGGAAAATCAAGTAAACTGACAAGAGTGCAACAAAATGAAGGGAAACCAAATCAAGTGATACAGTCAGGAAGAAAACAGAATAAAGTGCAACAAATCAAAAGGATGTAGGGACAGGAATCAAGGCAGTGGAGTAGGGGAGAGGTGGAGCCTGAAGAGGTGGGTTTTCAGGCGGCGCTTGAAGATGCTCAGGGATAGCTTGTACAAGAATTTTTATTCCATTTGGATGAAGTATGAGGGAGAGGGAGCAGCTCGAATGTGTTTGGCGAGGCATCTGAAATGGGGACACCATGGTGGCCAGGCCCATTTAGTGACAGACATGCAGAGCACTACTTTTGATCAGTATGGTCTCTTGATAATCCGAAATAAATATTAGGTTGATTGGACGGAATCGTTTGGAGGAGTGCGTTAAAATACAATATGTGGAAAAAATGACACGTTAAAATCAAAATGGCCGACTTCCTGTTTGGAGTAGACAAATGATGCTGGAGACTTTTTTTTGCATCTTGGCCAAATACACGTGTACCAATTTTCATCTTTCTACCCCAAAAAAACCCCTATGGAGAGGGGTTTTTGAAAATTTCAAGGGGGGCTATCGAGGCATTTTGCTGCCCTCATGGGCAAAGCCCCAATCAGATGTGAGAGCTTGCTACCTTTGACCTGTCTATCAATTTTTATGATGATACAAGTTTATTTAAGACATGAAAAACCCAAACGTATATTCATGGCGGGGGATGGATAGTCGCTGTATCACCACACGGATGCCATTATGTGTAGCTTCACAGCATTCATAAGGTAGCTTCCCCAATTTGTTCTGCATGCAATATGTTTGGGCAAAAAATGGAAAAAAAAAACTCAAATTTGCCCAACTTCAAACAGGTTTCCATGGAAACAAGATCAGATACAACCATTGTAAATGATAATGGTGCTAGAGGAAGCCTGATATTACAAATCCATCCATTCCCCATACTCTTATCAGTAATAGGGCCAGAGACATGAGGTTTTTTTTTTTCTTCATGTTTTGAGTAGCGCCCCCTACAGGGCATTTCTTCAAAGGTCTATATAACCAATGCCTGAGGGCAGTTTGCGAAAAAATCAGAGATCCATTATTTGGGCCAAAATGAACAAATGGACAAAGTTAAAGTAGAATCCAAGACCATGATGGCCCAGGTGCATTTCCACTTGGCATGGAGTGACCCATTTGTTAGCAAGTTTCTGTTGCACTATATTAGTGTGCTGTTGTCAAACCATTGTCAGAAAACTTACTTAAACTCTACAATCGGCTTGAATTGTGCACTCACGCGGTGGCACAGCCTCTTTTATTTTCTTCCTATTTCAGTGAGTTTTCAGAAAACATTTTACTCATCATCTCCATGACATTAGCTTTCCATGAAGGTATAATTTGCTCAATTTCTGAGTTTTCAATACATATCTACTTCTACATATCTACTAAGTTACTTTTCAAAAAATCTTACCTCTGCGCTTTGTAGTACTTATAAATCTACGTCATGTAACCTCTCTAACTCTGTTTTGTTTGTTAGTCCATGCTTAGTACTTCTATGTTGTATCACTGGAATTTGAGAGGATGTGCTTGGATATTTTGCCACTTGGTGCATGACTTGGAATACCTATAACCCTTAACGAACTGATTTCTTTGAATGCTAATTATTCCGGCTTTCTGTGAGGTAGTTTGAGTTTAGGTCCATCGTTTTGACTGTGTGCGTCCTCAATTCTATGTGGAAATTACAAAGAAGTGTTTGGGTATTGCGCAGTGAAATTGAGGCTTCGCTGGAGGGGAAATCATGACTGAGTTTTGTTGTGAATTTCTCCATCGTGGTCAGCCTGAGTGTACTCCTACTTGGTGCCTGATTTGTTTCAAGATGATTTCTGATTTTGATCCTGATTCTGTATGTTAAACATAGAACTGCATTAGGTGGTAATAGATGAATCCTGTTAATTTGATTTCCTGTTCTTGTTTTAAGACGCCAGGGTCTGACCATGCACCCACCGCCGGCCACAATGAGCATACAGCGGCCCTCTTCCTCAAGAGACACCACGCGCATCACTCTGCCCTCCCACCCAGCCATAGGAGCGCAGAAGCCCCAGCAGCCCCACACAATGACTCCGGTCAGTTTCCATTCCTTAATTCAAGGGTCTCATACTGGTCTGTAAGGGGCTAAGGGGCTACAGGTTTTCAATCTGATCAAGCAGAAGCACACCTGATGCAACTAATGTAATCAACTGATCTCTGCCTGTACAGTTGGTTAGTTGTATCAGATGTGCTTCTGCTCTGTTGGAATGAAAACCTGTGGCCCCTTGGCCCTTTTACAGACCAGTTTGAGGCCTCAATTGAGTACGAAAGTGATGTCACCACTACATAGCTTCTGGTGTCGGAAGTAAAATCCATATGGGAATTTATAATGGGGTTTGGACACTTTCTGGCATTGTTCAAACTCCTATTAATTCTAAGAGCTGCCTCGCTCCGAGATTAGCCTACAGGGTATTCAGATTCAAATGATCACATAAAATTTGTAGTTTATTGCCAAGAATTATATGCTTTTGCACTTGTAGTCCAGTTTGTAGTCCACTTCTCCAAACTACAAACTGCACAAGTGGGTGAGTACCCCGTGATTTGTTCCAAGCCAATGAGGTACCTCAGTTTCGGCCAACTTTCATAAAGTACCACAATGGTAGCCCATCAGCGCCCTAAAGTGCCGTATGCCCCTGCACCCTTTCCCACATGGTGGGCTAATATTAGCTAGCTACATACCTAGAAATAAAAGGATCACAATGAATAGTTATTTCGCCATTTGGCTAGCTAGCATTAAGCTATGCTAGTGAACCACCGAGCTAGCCAACTAGTGAGCATATTACATCTTGTGCACATACAGCGCCCTCCATAATTATTGGCCCCCCTGGTTAAGATGTGTTAAATGCCTTAATATAAATACAATTTTTATTGCAGAAGCATACTCTCACTCTGAAAATTGTAGAAAAATTTAATTGTTGACTCCAGTGAATTTTAAGGGGGGGGAAAAAAAAAATCCCTGACAAAAAAATAATTATTGTCCCCCGTCGTGCGAACACGCGAAATGGCGGGACATAGTATTCACAACCGTCCGTCCGTTCGTATGTCCGTCCGTCCATACGTCCCGAATCCTTGTCAGCGAGATATCTCAACAACGAATTGACGGATTTCCTTCAAATTTTATGTCAACATGTATTGGGGTGGTACCCCGGCGCCAGTCGATTTTGGTGACCTTCGCGTCACTCTCAAGGTTACACCGAGACACTGTTCATTTTGAAACGATTTGCCATTTCCTGGCGGGGGACAAAGATACGTTCGTGGCAAATACTTGTTTTTCATAAAATCACAAGTTACACAATTATTGGCACCCCTATCAATTCCTAGGAAATAAATGTAATTGAAGTATGTCTGTCATTTCTACAGTTGTTTACAAAGTTGATCAGAGTATCTAGGAACATTTAATTAGTAATTCATCACTTCCTGTTTTCCTAAATATAACGTGACACAGAGGCCATTACTCTTATCAACACTCTTATCAACAGCTCACTGTTAAAGAATTGCTACAAATGGTAGCATCTTGGGGTCACAAAGTCTCCAAAACAACCATCAGGCGCTATCTACATGCAAACAAGCTGTCAGGGAGGCATGCACGGAAAAAAACCCTTTCTCACTCATAATCATAAACACAAACATCTGGAGTTCGCTAAGCGGTACTGGGACTTCAACTGGGAATGTGTGCTTTGGTGAGATGAGACCAAGATAGAGCTTTTTGGCAACAAACACTCTAAGTGGGTCTGGCGGAACACAAAAAATGAGTATGTAGAAAAGCACCTCATGCCCACTGTTTCTCTTCCAAAGGCCCTAGGAACCTTGTTAGGGTGCATGGCATCATGAACGCTTTGAACTACCTGGACATTTTAAATCAAAATCTGGTGGCCTCTGCCCGAAAGCTGAATATGGGTCGTCACTGGGTCTTTCAGTAAGATGATGACCCTAAACGTGGCCAAATCTACACAGAATTGATTCACCAGACACAGAATCAAGCTCCTCCCATGGCCATCTCAGTCCCCAGACCTCAACCCCATTGAAAACCTGTAGAGTAGGGGTGGGACGATTCTGAATCGCGATTTTTTTAAGGCGTAGTACCACCACCTGTTGCCGTGGGGCGAACATACAAGCTTTCCCTCTTCCTTTATTAAACCAGACGCAGCCTGGAACGAAGGTGCCAAACATCAAAGGGCGTGAGAAGTGCTTCCGGGAAAAAAAAAAACTTGCTGCATGGAGCAAGTAAAGGACTACAGAACTGTCTCCTTTTCACTAATTAGGCTACTTTAATCATGTCCCTGTTTACTTTGCTCAATTAGCAATCAAACATGGGATTCACTTATTTACTTTGCTGGATGACTAGAGCTCTTTATTAAGGCAGCATGTTTGATTGCCATATTATGAAATTTAAATGGACATAGAACAGCACAGCATGAACACGATTGCCATTGCCATACCATTTTGTGGTATGATTTTCAGAATTTATTTCTCCCATTCACGTTTCATCCGCATTGCAGAATGTTTTCCACCTTGTGTATTTTTTGATGCTTGAAATCCAGGGCGATCTGAAAATAAATTTCTTTATTTTTATTATATCATTATAGATCTTCTAAAAAGACGAGGATTTTTTTTAAAGTGTCATGAGACCACTTGCAGTCATGGGGTGTGTAGGCAGTCACACGTAATTTCTTGAAACACACACCTGAAGCGGCTTAAACGATTTAAAATGCCGTTGGGAAGAAGCCTTAGTTTAGATTTTGCTAATTGCAGGCGCTCCGCCCTTCCCTAAATCTGCTCCCGTGTACTTGGCTTAAATAACAATCAAGCAGTTTCAGTAGCCTATAAAGATTAAGATGTAATGGCGAAAAGCAGAAAAACCTAACTGGGCTTGTTAGATTGAAAGAATGCCAATAATTTGAATAATTAGAAAAAAAATCTTCCTCCGAATTACATCTCTTTGTAGCATTTTAGGACATTATTCAAGATGAATTTAAAACAGATTTGTAAAGATCGCCCTGGATTCTAAAAAATACACAGGCTGGAAAAAATTCTGAAAAGCAGATGAAACATGAACGTGAGATCGCTATGAATTATCACACTTGCACAAAATGGTGTGGCCATGGCAATTGTGTTTATGCAAATCTGTGCCATTTAAATTTCTAAATGCAGCAATCAAACATGTCTTAATATACAGGTCTACTCATTCAACTTACAGAGTAAACGAATCCACATTTGATCGCTAATCAAGCAAAGTAAACGGGAACAGGTTTACTTTTCTTTGAGTTGCCTAATTGGTTAATTGGAGATGATTCTGTTTTCATTTGCTTGGCTCCTTTCAGCACGTAGCCGAAAAATAATGATGTCAGTCAAGTTTTTTCCGGAAGCATTTCTCACGCCCTTTGATGTTTGGCACTTTCGTTCAAGGCTGCGTCTGGTTTAATTAAGAAAGAGGGAAAGCTCGGATGTTAGCCCCACGGCAACAGGTGGTGGTACTACGCCTTAAAAAAATCGCGATTCAGAATCGTCCCACCCCTACTGTGGAGTGACCTGAAGAGGAGAGTGCAGAGAAGAGGACCCAGGTCGCTGGATAATTTAGAGAAATTGTGCAAAGAGGAATGGTCAAAGATCCCTCTTTCTGTATTCTCCCATCTTGTGAAACAAGGAGAAGTTAAGGTGCTGTTTTGTTGGCAAAAGGGGGTTGTACAAATTAACGTTACGGGTGCCAATACTTGATGTTAATACTGAATAAATGAACTTGAATTAAAGGTTGGATTTTCCTCTTTTTTTTCATTGTGGTCCTATATGATTTAGAAAAAAATGAATTTATTAAAGCCAAAGAACACATCTTAACCAGGGGTGCCAATAATAATGGAGGACGCTGTAGCTAAACCGATTAGCAGTAAATGGTACCGTCACTTACTGTTATTCAGCAAGCTAGCTAGTATGATTATTCAATAAATATCACTAGCTTAGTTCGCTAGCTAAGTGAATAAAAGCAGTAAAGAGCCATTATTTGGCTACTTACCTAGTGTTGAGCTGCAAGCATTTCACAAGCTGGCATTTAACTAAATGCGCCAAATATAAAGTTAGACAACTACAGAAGTCGGTGAAGTAGCTTGCTGGCTAAGTTAGTTTGCTGACGTGAGTTCGGTGTCTGTTTTGACAAGGCTGATAACCTGTTTTGCTGACTACTGAGTTTTTAAGCAAACAAACGTTGGCCAAAGATGCCTGGCTATTAAAGTAAATTGATGCTAATTGAAGAACTTGATATCTAGCAAGGAAAGCATAACCAAGTAGAACATATTGGCTAACTAATTAAGGAAATAAATGGCTATAGCGAGGTGCTGGAAAATTCAAGACTGCTGACTTCTAACCATTGACTGTGTAAAACGCGTCCTGAACTGAACTCAGCCCAGGATTCAGGAGGATCATGGGACATGTAGTTTTTAGACTACAAATAGGATCAGCATGGTGGTGAAAAATTTAAATTATTTAAATTATAGCTGACTCTGGTCAAGAAAAACAACAATTTTTGTTACACAGAAATATGACGTAAAATCTCAATCGATGGAGGCTGGAAAACAACGGAAAAGGCTTCAAAAGTGAACTGAGAAAAACATCTATGGGTAAAATGAATGGGAAATTTTACTTCCGACACCAGCGTGACGACATCACTTTAGTACTCTGAGCCCTTCTTCACTGATGTTTCTTCGGTTCTCATTAAGCCAGCTTTGCACCCTCCTTCCCATTTCTCCCTCACAGAAGCCCATTTTCAGCACTGGGACTCCTGTTGCTGCTGCGACAGTGGCCCCCATTCTGGCCACCAACACTGTGCCATCCCCCACAACTACAGGTTGGTCCATTCGGCCCACCTAGGTATTTTTATCCATCACCAGGCATTGTCGTAGCACAGTCCCATCTGTCTGTCCGCATCAGAACTTTCTTCGCTGTTGACATCAACCCATCCAGCAGTTTTCCAAGGACATTTCTGAAACTTTGCACATATGCTGCACAGACTGTTGGACATATCTCAGTCGTGACTCCGGTGAGGGATGTTGTGCTCTGAGGGTAGTTTGTATTGTTCACGGCTTTGTATTTGTCTTGATTCAGCAAGGCTGTTCTTTAGAGAATTTTTTCTGCCCGTGTTTTCTCACGTCAGTTTTAAATTGTGATGCTAACTAGGAATAGTCTATCCTCTCGAGTGCATTGCATAGAAGATGTGTGGGCAGGGCAGCTAAGCTCAGCTCTTTTGTGGCGTGTAGATGATTCTGTTTGTGGCATGCATTGGTTAGGGATTCAAATTGGGCATGTTCAGGTTACGAAGGGCTTCCTCTGTCTCAGGGACCGTGGCCCACACTCAGATGACGACCAGTAACATTGTCACCATGACAATGCCCTCTCATTCGTCCCACGCCACAGCAGTAACCACCTCGACTATACCCGTGGGTAAGTGTGGGTCATCCTTGCCTGCCATAACGCATACGCAAGCTTCCCGAATGCTTGAAACCAATGCTTGTCTTGCACCCAGGGAGATATATTTTGCTTTCACAAACTCCCTTTCAATGGAGCAGAGTGGAGATTAAATTAAAACTCGCAGCACTGGAATATTAACTGCTGTTATACCAATTCAGGTCTCACTAAAAGCAGGCTGTTATATTTAGTTGACTACTCCTGTTAGAGTCAAATCTCAAATAAAAGGTCCTTGAATGGCTCCAGCTACTGTGAATTGGCACCCTCTCTTCAATTTCAATATCTGTTTGAAACTTGAGCTATTCTGAGGTGCTTTCTGTGTCATTTTTTCATAATTGTTATTAGCCTTATGCTCTGTGCAGCAAAAGTAGTGCCTCAGCCGATCGCCCACACTTCTCCTCGGATCCAGCCCGATTACCCGGGGGAGAGAGGTAATCTCATTCCCATCTCTGGCCACCGAGCTTCTCCGAACGCCGTGACCATGGAGGCCAGGAGTGACAACAGGCAAGTATTACTGAGACTCTTCAGAATCAGACTTCCACTGATCAGGTGATGCAGCAATGTAGATGATAGGCTGTTCAAAGACTCTGTAAGGGAATAGTTTTGAAACCACCTACCGCAGATCTTGCAAAGGAATAATCTTTTGCGTCAGCCTTTCACAGTTTGTGTTGGCAGATTGTCCTTTTGATTAGTGTTTTACAACACTAATCTCAATCTCTAATCCTGCATGGGGATAAATTTTAAGACTGGAATTTCTCAGATCCTGTGAGGTAATAGTCTTAAAGTCAAGGGTGTCCAGTCTCATCTGCGAAGGGCTCGTGTGGGTGCTGTTACAACACGAATGCACATGATGCTACTAATCAGGGTCCTGAACTTCCTGAGTAAATCATTGGATGTATCAGGTGTTATAGATGATAAAAACCCGCACCCACATCGGCCCTTAGTGGGCAAGATTGGACACTACTGCTTAAAGATCAGCATTTCTCAGTTCCTGTGAATATATGTCCTTAGGTATTTGTTTTGCCACTGCTTCCTTTTTAGCTGATCTGGAAAAAGATTTTCTGTTCCTCTACGCTGACCTTAACAAACCATGTTATCCCTTTCAGGCAACCTGTTCCAGTGCAGTTCCAGTACTTTCTGCCCACATACCCCTCCTCTCCATACCCGTTGACGCACGCTTACACGCCCATCACAAGCTCAGTGTCCACTATACGCCAGTACCCAGGTACCATATCCTAGGCAGATCCTGACATCAGGTGCTCTGTCTTGAAAGCGTCAGAAGTTAGTTTGCAGCATGCATTTCAGCTCATCAGTCACACTGTGTTAAGCCAGCAGTAAGTTGACTGATTGATATTACTGCAGCAGAATTATGGTTTACACTTTGAATCACTCCCACTATTAGGTTCAGAATGACTTTTTTTTCCAATTAAAATTTTTTCCTTTCAAGGTTCACTAAGATTTGTATTTTAGGAAAGTCAAAACATTATATCAATTTCTTCAATTTTGTTAGAAAATGACTTTTTTGAAGCTTCCCACCTCAAGTCAGCTAAAATCTGGCGACTTTAAACACTTGTGGCGCTGATGACTTATTTTTCAACCCAATTGCTTCAAGTTATGCTGTAGACTCGTTGGTTATTTCTGCATGCAATCACATTAGCTTTTTCTGATAGGGGCAGAGGTATCAATTTCATGGGAGTGTATATGTCATCCAACTGACCCATTTCATGAATTAAAAAAAAAAAACCACCAGAAAAAAAAATACCCAATCTGGAGAAAATCCTCATGTGATTGCATTAATACAACATATATCTAACAGGGAAAAAAAGATTAAAGTGATTTGGTTGGATGGTTAGGGAGTCGGGCTTGCCAAGATATGGACTGTGATATTGGTTATTAACGTCAACTCCATGGTAACGATGTAAATAAGAACCAATGGAATGGTACAGTTGTGTTGAACTAATAAACTGCAGTGTTGCTATACCCATATCTGTGCTGGAACCAGGTATATCAAATGAACCTGGGAAGGCCCCTTCAGGGTTGTTGGTGCAAGTAATTCCCCTCTAGTTAGTAACAAGCTGAAGTTTGAACTAGCTGAAGATCATTAACCATACCAGGATGATGGTGCTATGTGGTTAGGTTGGCCTAATTGGTGATGATATGGAATTGCCAGAGGAATGCTTTGCATTTTGCCCTGGTTTGCACTTACACTGTAGGTCTATGCACTTTTTGTGATTTGGTCCTGTCATTTTGCAGTAACACCTCAAGCCCCCAGCTCAGCCCTGCCAGCACAAACTGGAGTGGGCGTGGCCTCAGCTGTTCACCTCAACTCTATGCAGCTGATGACCGTTGACCGTATCACGCAGATCAGCACTCAAGGCATCCAGCCTGCCGCTATGGCCGCCCAGGGCATCCAGTCCGCCCCACTCGCAGCGCAGGGGCTGCACACCTCTGCACAAATTGGCACGCCGGCTATCCAACCGGGGTCAATCAATGCACAGCAGCCGCAGACCGAGGCCAAGGCTTCAGGTAATGTCAGCAGGGGTCATCTAAAGGGGGTGAGAAAATCTGGGCTGCGTCCGAATAGTCAAAAAATGACATCCTATCCACAAATTCCGAACCACGTTTGTTTGACCTTGGTGGAAAATGTCGTAAAGTAAAAGAAAGGTGTAAAAGGGAATTCCTTGCGGTTTGGTAAGATAACTGCACTAATTAGAGAATCCGAATGCATTTACACTAGGCGACGTGATCATGAGTCCCCTGCCGATCATTTATGTTTCTTTACTAGATTTGCCGGACGAATGGTCTTCGTATTTGTGGTGCAGCATTACCTCCTTTCTTTTTGAAAAGGATGGTTCTGTGTACCCTATGCTAAAGGAGGTAAATTAGCACACACTGACACCATTCCTCAGCATTTAAAGAGTTCAAATCCACTTATCATAGCTGCTACGTAATTATATCCGGATCATTTTTTAGGAGTTAGGATCTTTCCTTGGCAAAAAAGACATACACGGACGCAGCCCTGGTTGTGAGTGCTTAATTGTATCTCTCCGACGACGATAGTTGGGAGATACTATGGTTTAGTTCCGGGGCAGCCGCCGCCGCAGAGATTCTCTGTTCCAGGCTCTGGAGGCTTCAAAGTTTAATGAATTTTTCTCAAAATTTCAATAGTCAAAGATGTTTATTTTGCAATGCTCAAGATTTCAATTTCCGACATGCAATATGCCACTGGCCATTTTGTCGAAAAACATTTTTTTTCACAGATTTTGTGTGTTCTGCTCATTTTGAGCCACATTTATTTACACATGTTCAGGGATGCATATTAATCTCAAAGCAAGAGTTAAAACAGTAACAATGCGGCTGTAAAAATTTGCAAGTGATCTCTCGTGGGGATCGGGGAGATGGACGATTTAGTCCCTGTGGCGACCGAGTTATCTAGTTTTTAGAATAATCTAATTCCAACTGTTCAATCAGGGTAAGATTTTTCAGTAGAAGGGGTCTTTGAATGTACTGTAGATGATCTCTGGCCTGACATTGCATCCAACACCAAAAGATTTGATAGAACTGGTGCCTTGACAAAGTACTTGCCCCTTCTCTGGAATTCCTCTTTTTTTGCTCATTTGTCACGCTTAATTGTTTAAGATCTTTATAAAAATGTCATCAAAGGCAGAAATAACAGAATATATGACTACGGCCCCGTTTACACCTGGTATTACAATGCGTTTTTTGTGATGGGATGGCAATCTGATAGCGCTTGACCACATGAAAGTACAGATGCACTCAAGCCACATTGAGGACTGATTGTGATCCAATCTTTCAAACCACTTGTGAAGGTAGTCTGGGACGGAGTCTTTGCCACTTTGAACGCGAGTGTAAATGCAAATGCTTCTCCAATCCGCATACACCAACTCCGTGGGTTGAAATGCCTTCTGTAAAACTTGGTAGACAAGTCCCATTGGTATACAAGATGCGTTAATTATTGTGGGGTGTCCCGTCGCGAAAAAGGGTTTCATCAAAGACAGTGTTATCGTAGCTTTTCATTTATAAAATTGCAGAAACAAGTTGCTCCAAACTATTTCAATTTACTTTCAACAAAATGGTGACTTCGATTTTTTTCAGCACAGTCCAAGACGTGAATTTTTTTTGCCGCTGTATTGCTCTTTCTAGAAGTTTTTATGTTGTGGTGGGCTACGCATATTCTAGCTCTGAAGAGACCAGAGAGACTGAATACCAACCTCTTGGACACGCGAGCAAGGTTTAATTCGCAGGGCCCACTCCTGGGTACACATTGGAACATCCTCATTATCTCATGCAGCATTTTACAGGTATATAGGACGCACCGCTTTATAAGACGCAATGCATTTTTAAGGGAAAAATATTGTATTAAAGGTGCACCTTATTTACCAGTTTTTATGGTAAGCGAGGCGCGCCACTTTAAGAGAGGAGAGACGAAGGATGTGACATCAGCGGGACGGGGTCATGTGGACGCTGGAGACGCATGTTAATACCAGGTGTTATGTGGTTGAATGCTATCCGATTCCAATCACAAAGAACACATTTTAATACCAGGTGTAAACGAGCCAGTATCTCAGAGAAGGACTAACGATTTCCAACTCACTTCTCCTGTGTGAAAGTAATTGCTCTTTCCCCTAAATTCAGTAACTTTGTCACCTTTAGAAGCTGTAACTGCCTCCAAATGCTTCAAGTAAGTGGAGATGAGTCTTTCCCTTTGCTTGGGAAGAATTTTGGCCCCCTCTCCATTGTAGAATTTAGGTAAGTTGGCCACTCCTGGAAAGTGGCCACTTTCTGACATTTTCTCTCATTTGGTGGTAATGGGGCTCACTGCAATTTGCTTGAGTCCCAGATAATTTCTGATTATCTACGTTCATATCAACTACTTTTTAGCCCACTTTTGTCCCAGTTTGACCTTTGATCTTGCAGCAGTGACCTTCGGGCTGAAGGGTATTGCCCGCTTCAGCGAGGCCCATTTTCATATTTGATATGTGTATATAAGGTCTTAATGTCCTGACCAAGTTCAATTTTCAGCCCAATCGGACTGATACTATGGCCAATGGGGGGCGTTCCATTTTGGCCACGTTTGGCCAAGCAGGAACAGTGGCTTTGCAGCGATTTTTTTTAAATTTTTTGTCTTTCGGATCAGAAACATTTTCCATTTTAATCATGCTGCAGTCTATCCCAGCCATGTAGCGGTGTTGTCATGATTTGTGAGGTGTGCGTGTTGTTCGGACTTTTCTTTGCGGCTCTCGTTCCGGGACGATAAAGAATTCCTGGGCTATCAAATTCTTTACCCTGCTGGCTGCTTGAGCGGCGCTTTCCCAAAATCTACAAAAGTATATAAGCAGGAGGTCTGGCACGTCTCCTTCATTAGAGTGCCTGTGTTTAGCTTTGCACTATAGTCGAAGGTATCTGTAGTCAGGTTTTGTATGACTTTCTATATTGGAATTTCTTCTCCCTTTTTCTATTTCGCTTTGCTTCCGTGGTTCGGACTATTATACGTCCTTTGGGAGCGCGGGTACTTGAGTTTGGTCTATAATTAGGGGTTCAAGCCTGTAGGGCTGAAACCCTATTGTTTTGGCTTTTTTTTAATTATTATTATCATTATTATTTTGGGTTCAAGCCCGTAGGGCTGAAACCCTATTGTTTTCGCTTTTTATTATTATTATTATTATTATTATTATTATTATTATTAGGGGTGCAAGCCCGTAGGGCTGAAACCTTATTGTTATCGCTTTTTATTATTATTATTATTATTATTCCTATTAGGGGTCAAGCCCGTAGGGCTGAAACCCTATTATTTTCGCTTTTTTATTATTATTATTATTATTATTATTATTATTATTATTATTATTATTATTATTACCGCTATTATTATTATTATTTTCCTTCTTCAGAAATGTTTTTGCAAATTCCAGTGAGATGGTAAATGGCAGAGTTCTGAAATTTTGCACACTGGTTGGAAGTTGTGTGTAAATGCTTACCAAATTATTTTTAACTCAATCGGCCTAATGATGGCGCTATAATTCAAGAAAAACAGGTTTTCACTTTAAAGGTCATAGCTCCTACTGTGTAAGTCCAATTTACACGAAACTTTGGGGAGACATTCCTTGGTACATTTCCTACAACTTTCCCATAAGGACCTTGAAGGTCTGCCATATTTGAATTTCCGGAATTTTAAACATCTCCTAAACCGTCAGTCCGATTCCTTCGACATTTGCTGTGGATCATCAGTGGACCAAGCTTATCAAAGATTGCATAAAGCTTGTAGAAATCTTGTTTCGTTTCCAAGATATTGACAAATGAACTTCAGCAGGCTTAGCACATAAATGGACAAAATTCAACTACCATTCGGCCAATCATCACAGAACTTGCAGAATATGTCCATGTAATGACCAGGAACATACCCTGAAAGGTTCTATAATAAAAATCAGGCTATAAATCAGCAACTGTTTGTCTTATAGCCATAAAACTCACAGAATATATTCATGGTAGTACCCAAAACATACCCAGAAAATGTCATACTAATTGACTGATAGGGGGCGCTATAACTGCTAAACAAAGCAGAATGGTATAACACTAATCAGACTATAAATCAGAAATTGTTCGGCCTATAGCCATAAAACTCACAGGATATATTCAAATTAGTACCTGCAACATGCCTATAAAATTTCTGTGTAATTTACTGATAGGGGGCGCTATACCTGCTAAACAAAGCAGAATGGTATAACACTAATCAGACTATAAATCAGATTGTTCGGCCTATAGCCATAAAACTCACAGGATATATTCAAATTATTACCTGCAACATGCCCCGAAAAATTTCTGTCTAATTTACTGATAGGGGGCGTTATACCTGCTAAACAAAGCAGAATTGTATAAAACAAATCAGACTATAAATCAGCAACTGTTTGTCTTATAGCAATAAAACTCACAGGATATATTAACATAAGTAGCTGAAACATACGTAGAAAATTTCATTCAAATTAACTGATGGGGGGTGCTATAACTGCTAAACAAAGCAGAATGGTATAACACAAATCAGACTATAAATTAGCAATTGTTTGTCCCATATCCATAAAACTCACAGGATATATTCACATAAGTAACAGCAACCTATCGAGGTAAAGAGCTGAAAGGTAAACCTTTTTCTATAAATGACCCATTCCCGGCGGAAATAATGGAGAGGAGAAGGAAGCTTTTTCCTGTTATGAAAGAGAACCGAGACAAAATCTCAAAGTACGCCTGTCAGTTGACAGGTTGTACATAAATAATCAGCTATTTAGGGACGCAGCTATTACACCTTGGCTGTATTAGCTCAAATGCTGAGGCGCGATGTCAATCTTCTCTCATTGCGATTTTTGCTGCTATAGGAATGATGATGATTGAATGAGTCGTGGGAATTATAGCTTGTCATTGTAGTTGCCATTATGGTATCTGCATCCTTTTCTTCTTCTTGCTATAGTATTCTTTTTTATTTCTCTTTACTCTTTTTTTTGTTGTGGTTATTTTGTTGTTGTTGTTATTATTATTATTATTATTATTATTATTATTTACTTTTATTTACTTTTATTTTATTTTATTTTTTTTCCCCCTAATTTTTCCTTGTGACAATTATAATCCTATGGGACGCAATGGTAGTTTGACCCAAGAGATGGGGTGTGGGACAAAGAGTGATTTATATGTTGTTATGTTTTCGGTTTGTCTTTGTCAGCTAGTCGTTCTGTTTGTGTTTGTGATTTTTTTTCACTTGACTGTGTTATTTTCTTTGTTTATGTTTTTCAACTGCTGTACAAATTTTTACAGGCATGGCGCCTGCATTGACAACATTTTTTATTTTCCGATTAGCTCTTCCATTATGCCCAGAAAGCACTCTGCTGGAATATTTGACCATCCAAAATCCTATTCCATTAATCCTAAAATCTTAGCCTGTAAAAAATGGGAATAGATGAAATCACTATTGCCAGTTATAACTGTAATGGCCTCGCTGATGAGAAGAAAAGACATCAAATATTTACGTGGTTAAAAGAGAAAGACCACACTATCTTTTGTATTCAAGAAACTCATTCGGTAATAACAGATGAAACTAAATGGATGGAGGAATGGGGTGGACAAATATTATATGCACATGGTTTCAGAAATTCAAGGGGAGTCATGATCATGTTTAAAAACAACTTTAATTATACTCTTCAAGCTTTAGAATCAGACCCTCAAGGAAGGTGGATCATTTTAAATATGGCCATTGAGGATAAACAAATATGTTAAGTTAATTTATATGGTCCAAATAACGATGAGCCACATTTTTTTGAATCAATTTACAATATCATAAAATCTTCAAAATTCACAAGTAAATACCTCATAATGGTTGGAGACTTCAATACAGTACAGAATAATTTAATAGATCGTAAGGGAAATAATTCAACTAATAATCACCCACATGCTTCAGCAGAAATCACATCAATAATGAATACAATGGATCTGGTTGATGTTTGGAGATTAAGGAATCCGGAATTACGTAAATATACCTGGAGAAGACAGAACCAGGCAAGCCGAATAGACTATTTTCTTATTTCCTTTTCTTTGTTACCTAAAATAAAAAAGGCAATAATTGAAGACAAATTTAAATCTGATCACCGACTTGTATCGCTACATTTGGTTTTACATGAATATCCACGAGGACGGGGCTATTGGAAATTTAATCAAAAGTTACTGGAGGATCAGACATTTGTAGAGCGTACAAAAGAATTTATTACAGATTTTTTTACACACAACATAGGATCAGCAGACCCACATATTGTGTGGGATACTTTTAAATGTGTTTTTAGAGGCCATGCAATTCAGTTTGCTTCACGAAGACAAAAACTTTTAAGATTAAAAGAACAAAATCTTAAAAAAGAAATTGAGATTCTCACATCAATACTGGATAGCTCACAAGCAACTTGCGATGTAACTGACAAATTGGACCGAAAGCAAAAAGAATTGGAACAATTAATTTGTGACAGGTCAACTATAATGCACTATAATAATAAAGCAAAATGGATGGAGAAGGGAGAGAAATGCAATAAACTATTTTTAAGCCTCCAATATAGAAATACAGCAAAGAAAAATATACAGAAATTAAAAAGGATTGATGGGACGATTCTCATCTCTCCTACAGATATTCTGAATGAGATAGAGAGATATTTTACAGAGATATTCTCCCCCCAGTTATCAGCTGTTTCACTATGTAATACTGATAGTAATTCATTTTTCCCTCAAAATCAAGTTAAATTATCAGAGGAACAGAAAGCAACATGCGAGGGGCTAATTACAGAAACTGAGCTTTACAATTCAATCATGTCCTTTCAGCGGGGGAAATCGCCAGGGTTAGATGGTATCCCAATAGAAGTCTATCAAACGTTTTATGAACAGATTAAAAACCCCCTGCTCACATGTTTAAATTTTTCATATGATCAAGGTATTCTCACCGGGACTCAGCGAGAAAGTGTAATTTCTCTGCTCTTAAAACAAGAAGCTAGCGGCCACTATAAAGATCCGGTCCACTTAAAAAACTGGAGGCCACTCACTCTTCAGTGCTATGATGCGAAAATATTAGCAAAATGTATAGCATTGCGTATAAAGAATGTCCTGCATGATATTATACATCATGACCAGTCTGGTTTTATACAAGGTAGAAATATTTCAAATAATATAAGACAATTACTTGAAATTATAGAATATTATGATAAAATAAAAAAACCAGGTTTGATTTTTATAGCAGACCTTGAGAAAGCCTTTGATAAAATCAGATGGGATTTCATCTACCAATGTTTAGAATTTTTTAACTTTGGTAAATCTTTAATACAGTGGGTTAAAGTAATGTATCATAACTCCGTCTCCAAAATTATAAATAATGGTTATCTCTCAAACCCCATTATACTCTCTCGGGGAGTAAAACAGGGCTGCCCGTTATCACCGTATCTGTTTATTATGGCAATAGAAGTACTTGCTATAAAAATACGAGCAAATAATAATATCAAAGGTCTAGAAATGCAAGATCTAAATACAAAAATTTCAATGTATGCCGATGATACCATTTTTTTACTGAATTCTGATTATGAAGCACTTCAGTGTCTTACAAAAGACCTGGATGAATACTCAAAACAATCTGGGCTGAACCCTAATTACGAAAAATGTCAAATACTGAGACTTGGTTCCTTGAAAAATAAAAATTTCACTCATCCATGCAATCTACCACTTCACTGGACAGATGGACCGGTCAATGTTCTCGGTATACACATTCCAGAAGATATTAGTGAAATTTCAACGGTTAATTTCAATAATAAACTGAGTAAAATTGAAAAAATTCTGCTCCCATGGAAAGGGAAACATTTGACCATTTATGGCAAAATAACTCTGATTAATTCATTAATTGTATCCCAGTTTACATATTTATTCATGGCATTACCAACTCCTAAAGAATCATTTTTCAAAATTTATGAACAGAAGATATTTAAATTTATATGGAATGACAAACCTGATAAAATTAAACGTGTGTATTTCTACAATGATTATGTATCTGGTGGCCTAAAATTATTAAATTTAAAAGCTTTAAATCTTTCACTGAAGGCCTCCCTTATTCCAAAATTCTATTTCAATTCAAACTGGTTTTCCAGTAAGTTACTTAAAAGTGTCCATCCTATGTTTGAAAAAGGATTCTTCCCATTCCTGCAGATTAAACCTGTGCATATTAAGTTAATTACTGACATGTTTTTTAGTGTTTCCACCTTTCTGGAAGAAGCTCTACAGAGTTGGTTGCAATTTCAGTTTCATCCACCAGAAAATACAGAACAAGTTCTACAACAAATAATATGGTTAAATTCCAATATACTTGTTGTTAGAAGAATGATTTTCTGGAAACGCATGTTCGATAACGGAATTATTTTTTTAAAGGATATAGTGAATGAGGAAAATAAAATTATGTCCTACAGACAATTAACTAGTGTTTATGGAACTGTCTGCACACTGCAACAATATAATCAACTTATTGGAGCTTTACCAAATACTTGGAAATCAAAAATTATTAAAAGACCAGGAGGACATTTAGTCTGTCTGCCTCAAATGAAAATGGTACAATGGTTAAAGAAAATAAAGATTAATAAACATATATACACATTTTACTTAAGAACAAAGAATTTAGTTGCGACACCATATATAATTCTAGATAGTTGGGAAAATTTGTTAGACACACCAATTCCATGGAATAAAGTCTTCAAAATTCTTTACAATACATCACTTGATCCGAAGATAAGATATTTTCAATATAAGCTAATATATAAGTTTCTAGCAACAAAAAAGATGCTAAATATCTGGGGAATTGAGCCGTCACCCCTCTGTCGATTCTGTCAAGAGGAAGCGGAGTCAGTAGTCCATTTGTTTTGGTACTGTCCTGTAACAGCCCTTTTTTGGATAAAGGTGCAAAATTGGATATCTCAGTATAATAGTATACAACTAGATTTATTTAAGGTATTACTGGGTGATGTAACTAAAGAAAAACACCAAATATGTAATATAATTGTATGTCTTGCAAAAATATTTATTTTCAGGTTGACATCTGTTGGGGAGTTAAGACTTGAGAGATTCAAGAATTTTGTCATGTATTACAGTAGAATTGAGTGTGCGATGGCCTATGAGACGGGTCTTGTAATTTATGCCAAAAGATGGGATAAAATTCGGGAGGCTGAAGGTTGGGAATAACAAAGAGATGGAATGGATGAGCTAATGGTTACAAATGCCAAAAATATAAAACTCTGTGAATGTAATCCTTATTGTATTGTATTTTATTTTAGTTTTTTTTTTTTAATTTTATTTTAATTTTATTTTATTTTATTTTTTTTTTTTTGTGGGTGTGTGTTTTGTTTGGTGATGGTAGGAGGATTCATACTTAATTATATAACTGATTAAATTAATAAAGTTGTCCTCCAAAGTGGGGGGGTGGTGGCGGGAAAAAAAAAAAAAAAAAAAAAAAAAAGTAACAGCAACCTACTGAGAAAATGTCATTCAATTTGACTGATAGGGGGCGCTATAATTGCTAAACAAAGCAGAAAGGTATAACATAAAGCAGACAATAAATCAGCTATTATTTGTCCCATAGCCATAAAACTCATGGGATATATTCATATTAGTACCTCAAACATACTCTGAAATTTTTTTTCAAATTGACTGATAGGGGGAGCTATAAATGCAAAACAAAGCCGCGTGGTATGAGACAAATCGGACTGTAAATCAGATATTGTTTGTCCTATAGCCATAAAACTCACAGGATATATTCACATAAATACTTGAAACGTACTCTGAAAATTTCATTTAAATTGTCCGATAGGGAGTTCAATAAATGCAAAACAAAACGTGGTGTAACACAAATCGGACTATAAATCATAAATAGTTTTTCCACTCTTTACAAAACTCAGAGGATATGTCCACATAACAACCTGAAACTTAGCCTGAAATTTCTATCAAATCGACCAGTAGGGGGTGCCATTAATGCACAAAATAGACTAACATAACACAAATCAGAATATACATACAAATTGTTGGTCCAATCATTACACTGGATAAATAGCTCCACATAAATACCTAAAACACACTCTTTAAGTAGTTTTTGTCCCCCGCTGCCACGATAGCAAGCGGAGCGGGGGACATAGCATTCAGCTCCGTTCTGCTGTCCATTATGTCCCGTTTGTTCTGAACGCGATATCTCAAGAACAGTTTGACCGATTCCATTTTTCTTTGGTGGTAAGGTATATTGGTGCGACACGCCAACCCCAGTAGATTTCCGTGACCTTGCCATTATTCTCAAGGTCCTTACGACCATTTTACCACTTACAAATACTTTGCCCAACATTATATCTCAAGAACAGTTTGACTGATTCCATTCATTCTTGGTGTCAAGGTGTATTAGGGGCGGGGGACATGGTATTCTGCTCCGTTTGACCTTCCGTCCGTCTCCGTCGTGTCCTGTTTGTTGTGATCGCGATATCTCAAGAAAGGTTTGACCAATTCTATTCATCTTTGGTGTCAAGGGTTATTACGGAGTGCTCACAGCCCACTTGATTGACGTGACCTTGCCATTATTCTCAAGGTCATTACGACCATTTGACCACTTACAAATTACTTGTCAATATGATATCTCAAGAACGGTTTGACCGATTCCATTCGTCTTTGGTGTAAAGGTGTATTAGGGGTGGGGGACATAGTATTCAGCTCCGTCCATCATGTCCCGTTTGTTGTGAATGCGATATCTTTTCCATTATCAAGGGATGTGTCTTCTGACATGATTTTTTTTAAGAAATGAGTAGCGACACGCTTCATCAGTCAGGGTAAAAATGATTATTGCCGACTGAAACATATTAATAACCGCAATAATGATCCAATTATAGAATTTGTTCATTAATTTCCAAACGGTGACCTTTTTTTTTTTGGCCGGGCAGTGTAGTATTCAGCTCCGTCCGTCCGTCCGTCCGTCTTGTCCTGTTTTTTTGTGATCGCGATATCTCAAGAACGGTTTGAGCGATTGCATTCATCTTTGGTGTCAAGGTGTTTTATGGGCGGGGGACATAGTCTTCAGCTTCGTCCATCCATCCGTCTGTCCATCATGTCCCGTTTGTTGTGGACGCGATATCCCATGAACGGTTTATACTGATTCCATTCATCTTTGGTGTCAAGGTGTATTACAGGAATCCTCACAGCCCACTCAATTGACGTGACCTTGCCATTATTCTCAAGGTCATTACGACCATTTGACCACTTACAAATACTTTGTCAACATCATATCTCAAGAATGGTTTGGCTGATTCCATTCATCCTTGATGTCCAGTTGTATTAGGGGTGGGGGACATAGAATTCAGCTCCATCCGTCCGCCCATCTGTCCATCCCATTCTGTTTGTTGTGAACGCAATATCTCAAGAAAGGTTTGACCGATTACATTCATCTTCGGGGTCAAGGTGTATTCGGGCCAATGGACATAGTCCTCAGCTCCATCAGTCCATCTGTCCAGCTGTCCGTCCGTCACGTCCCGTTTGTTGTGAACGCAAAATCTCAAGAACTCTTTGTCTGATTTTATTCATCTTTGGCTTCAATGTGTAATTTTGTGATATGCCCACCAGTGGTGATTTGTCAATAGGCGGCGCTCCTCCATCAATACACCCAAAATTCAACTGAGGAAGTCCACTTAAACATCCCAAAATTTGTCATTAAATTATAAAATAATAACCGATTATATGATTTATTTTTTCCATACAATGCTAGCCTGTTGGCACCTGCTGCCATTAAATAAAAGGGGTTTCACACAAGCTATTAATAAATAAATATGTTGTGAATACATAGTTTATTAACGCAGGGGTGCCGGTCTAATAAGAGTCAATACAAGTCCTTCAACTTTTGCCCAGCATGTGACCTGAGGCTTCTTTCTAATTGGTCGCTTCAACTTTTTCTGCGGGGCGCCAAGAAATGCACCCCGGACACTCCCACTTTGATTGGCTACGAATTAGTATTGTTATTGTGATTGTCCTCCTCATGTGACTGGACAACGACAGCTGCCAATCATACAAACACGTCACCGCAGCAGATATGATTTACTCAAGCGCAAACATACGCGCTCACCTTTAATATGACTGAAATGAATAGACCTCGGCCAAAGCAATGGGACAGACAAAAACAGGTTATAGCAAGAAGACAAGGGAGATGAAACCGCAGGAAAGAGGAAGTCATTACACGTATAGGAACAGGTCACACAGGCTTAAACCACAACCTTAACCCCTTAAGAACTGAGATCCTTAAGAACCCGGTACCGTGGACGGTTATTACGCAATATAAATACAGCATTTTTTCAAATCGCGACATTGTCAAGCGGCATATCCACATTTCGCGAAGAAACTCGGCCAAAAGCTTGCGTAAACCATTTTTACCTCAACCGAACACAATTCAAGCATCAAGCAAGTAAATAAGCATGCAGCAGAACATAGAATAAAATCATATCCGTGCTGAATCGCCATGATTTTTGCTGAATTCGTGCTATGCATAAAAACGATACCTCAAATAAAAGATGAAAGTCCACAGAATGCAACGATATGAGCCCTGTCATTTTAAACCGACACCACATTGAAAGAACAGCAGGCATACACTTTACAGTCTACAGAGATGAGCAGAAAAAATTCTTACCTTTGATATTTTGCAATAAAAAAACTGCTCGAGGGTAAATCTGCGCTTGCTATTGTTAGCCCAATGTGTTCGCGTTATAACGAAACTAGATCTGCCTGGGATCCTAGCATGCTCTTTCCTAGGGCGTTGCTTCAAATATCTCAGCTCCGTAGCATTCCGCCTCCTTGCAATGTATTATTCTTTCTGAAATCGGCTTGTGATGCTGTCAGGAAGACTATGCCGGTAGGAATTTGATTGTATGAGTCCTGATGATTCTGACGAACTCTAAACCACCTTTATGCCAGAAACCGAGCCTGAGCTACAGCCTTGCGTTCCGAGTGTGTCAAACTGAGTCCATGGGACATAATGAATGTTCTTGAATAGCGCGACAATATAAACGCATAAGTAGTTTGTTTGAGGTATTGTCCGAATAATTATCCGCTAAATATTCAACATTCATTTTCAAAGTCGTTTTCTGACAATCTTTGCACTATTCCGCACAAATACTGAGCCTACAACGGTACAGTAGCCTATGTGTTTTCCTTACCCATTGTTGAATGGGCAATTTCACCATAGACTGATGTCGATTGGCGCAGCCAATTGGATAAAATGCTGCGCTGCTGAAAGGAAATTGTGAAGGTACGATTCCTGATCAGGGTACCTCTTATTTATTTATTTATTTATTTATTTATTTATTTATTGGGAAATAATCGCAGTTGCCTTCTACAAATAATCACTGGGGTTTTTGTTATTCTTACTTTTCTTTAACATATTTTCACATTGCCTTTGTATTTATCATTTAACTTATTTGTTTTGTTTTTTAATAAATATGCTCCAGTGGAGTCAAACTTAATTTTCATTGTAGGTCTTATCTTTGAATGAGAAATTGTATAGGCAACAAAACTGGCAGAAATAATAATAATAATAATTTTTTTTTTTATTCTTAAAATGAAAAATGCTGTTTTTGGATGGAATGGATGCCTGTAGTGATATATAAGTGAAAATTTGGGGGTTTTACAGTTTGGTATCTGAGAAATCTGAAATGGAACACAAGATACCTAAACTGCCAAAATGGAGAGCCCACCTAGACATTCCTCTCTAATTTTGTTTTGATTTCCCTGATCAGGATAAACTTTGGCACAGATAATAATGACATTCTGGTTTCATGAGGTTTCAGGCCGCAACTCAACAAATTTACAAGGAGTTCCATCTCCATTTACTCTGACTCAGTGACACATATAGTGATTTTTACACCAGGTATGAAATCCCAAATGGTTTTACCTTTATTACGATACCAAGATTATTCAAATGGACCAAGCAGTCGCAGAGATATACTCCTTTATTCTCTTCATTTTGGGCTTGCCATTTTCGAAAAAAGAGGCTCAGGGCTTAAGGGGTGAATATAATGGGTAAACATCAAACCGGTCTATGCCCCAAATGGAACAGTAGGGAAACAGTTGAGCACGTATTACTGGAGTGACAAGCATATTGTAGGCAGAGATTAATGCTCTTAGAGGATGTTAGTGCGATAGGACAGACCAGTCTGACTCAAGTGGGCTTACTCGCTTTCTTTATTCTAAGCCCTATTGCCTGGTCCCATGTAATGGCATTTTTTAAATGAACAGGATTATTTAGTATAATTTAATTTTTTTTATTTTTTTTTTTTAAACAAAATATCGTGTCCTTGCTCCATCGATGCTCCACACCTCTATAGTTGGTGGCGGTAATGCACCAAGTGTTTGCAAACCGCCAATAAATATTAAAGAAGAAGAAGAACATACACGCTCATTCTCTGTGCGATAGATGTTCAAAATGGCAGCTTCAAGTGGATCCGCAGAAAACTGTTATTTCACTACAGAATAACCTATTCTTTAGACGTAACCTCACACTGCAAGAGAAAAAGAGGATAAGGGAGCTTGGACCTGACCGACCCGATTTAAAGATTCAGCTGTAGGCAAGTGATCGTGGACGGGCTTCTCCCGCACTTCTTACGACGAACAGCGATAGTTAGCTGGATGTGGCATTAGCAGTCCTGTTTATTGCTTTCTCTGTTTGCTGTTCCAAGATAGATAGATTTAACAGGGCCACTCTGAAAAGGACAGTACATCTACCACTGAGGGTCTGGCCAGGAATATGTTCCCCATTCTTTATTTTACCATGCTAGATACCATTTTGAAATATCCTGAGCCCCATTTCATACTGTGAAGCCAGTTTTTGCCGCGAGCGTAATTTCTGTCTGATGTGTGATCAACGTTCACTCTGCATTCCGCATTGAAGTCCTTATTTTATAAAAACTGTTAGTGTGAAAGCAGGGTAAAGTGCATGCGCAAACGGATGTTTACTTCTTGGCCTTGTAGAATCTCCACCAAGTAGCGTTTGTATCCCTTGTTAAAAAGGTAAAAATTTCCGTCCACAGTGATAACGTTAGCAACAATCTGTAGTCTCAGTACAGCACTGCTGTGAATGAGATTTGGCGGCTGCTGGCAGGGTATTTAAACCCTTTTAACATAGCATAACATAGCATGAATGGCAAGAACAGGCCTTTCAGCCCAACTAAGCTTGCCAGTTTCTTTATACTATTGTGAATGTATCCCTTCAGATACTAAATGACTCAATGGTATCTAACTTTAGGTCAAGCCTGCTCTTGAAAACCCCCAAGGTCTCTGCCTCAACAATATGGTCAGTTAAGCTATTCCACATTGAAATGACTCTTTGGGTGAAGAAATATTTCCGAATATCTGCTAAATTTACCTTTGGTCAACTTCCATTTGTGACCCCGAGTTCTACTAACAACACTTGGCCGAAGGAATCCTATATGATTCACTTCGTTAATCCCTTTAACATATTTAAAGACCTCAATCAAATCACCCCTGAGTCTCCTTTTCCTAAGACTAAACTGTACACTGTACGCAACTGTACACAATATTCCATGTGTGGTCTAACGAACGTGTTGTACAGAAGAAGCATCACCTCCTTAGATTTGTACTCAATACTTTTGGCAATGTATCCTAGCATCCGATTAGCTTTTATAACTGCTACGGCACAATGGCTAGAACCTGTGAGGGTTTGGTTAACAATCACTCCCAGATCTTTCTCTTGTGCAGCACATTCCAGTTTTAAACCTCCCATGAAGTAATCCCATCTAATGTTTTTATTACCTACATGTACAACTTTACATTTTGCTAAATTAAATTTCATTTGCCACATTTCTGCCCAATTCTGGATTCTATCCAAATCGTTCTGAATCACTTTAGTGGACCCTAGACTATTTACCAAACCTCCCAATTTAGTGTCATCTGCAAATTTAACCAATCTGCTCTCAATATTCCTATCAAGGTCATCAATGTAAATGAGAAATAGCAGGGGTCCCAACACCGATCCCTGGGGGACGCCACTCCCCACCATACCCAGCTCAGATGAGATATCACTGACCACTACTCTTTGGGCCGAATCTACTAAGATCCCAATTTGCGTGTACTAATTTGCGCGTGCAATCTAGAATTTTGCGTGTGGGGCTGAACCGCGGTTTGCAGGTGATTTACTAACAGTTATTGCGCAAATGGCAACAGGTGCACACGTGTTGGACACACCCTATTTAAATGAGGGCTTTGCGTGTTTCATGGTTTGCAGCATGGAGAGTTTGGAGAGATGAAAGCGCAAAATGAAATTTGACCCGATGGAATTAGAGGTGTTGGTAGATGAAGTCAATAAACACGTGAATGCAGCAAAGAAATCTGACTGTCGCACAAAGGAACACCATATGGGCGGAAATCTGTAAAAAAGTAAATGCTGTGGGTAAAACGATGCGAACAGTGAATGAAGTGAAAAGACGATATCAAGATATCCGAAGACGAACAAAAGAAAAATTGGCGTATAATAAAACATCTGCAAAGAAAACAGGTGGGGGCACAGTGGATGTGATGCCTCTGACCAGCATTGAGGAACAGGTGCAGTTAACGTTCTGCGAGACGCAAGTCACTGGAATTCCCGGGTATGACACTGGACCAAACAGCAGAACAAGGTAGGCGCACAATAATACTGTATAAACACACTTTTTCTGAAAAGATATTTATTTAGTAAGTGAAAAATGAATGTGCCTCCTGTGGTTGCTGTCCTTTAACTCAAATCCCAAACAAAAAACATTTATTTTTTTACATGTAGAATCTTCAGCAGAAGTCCAGCCATCCACCTCAAATCCCCCCAGAGCAGCCGCCACCCCTGCAGAGCCTCGAAAGGGTCCCGAGGACATTGATCTGGAGTTGCTGGAGGAACTAAAGAAACAGTCTGCAGCCATTCAGACAATTGCACGGGAGATGCGAGCGGCGTCATCGTTGGCACGGGCGGCAAGGCGCGATACTCAGGCCATTGCCACGCACTGCAGACAGATGGTCAGCGCAGTATCTGCCCTGACGATGGCCGTCAATTCTGTGGCAAGAGGGCTACGGGAAGGGATGCAGGCAATGACTGCCCTCAATCCAGGTGGAGAAGCGGGCCGACCGAGTCCCACAGCGACAGCTAGGCAGCCGGGCACCGGAGAGGGAGGAGAGGTGCGCATGACGGGCAAGATCCACCTGTGTAAAAGGAAACACAAGTGATACATTCAACTGTCACGTTTAAGTTGTCTTCTATTGGCCGGTAACAATAAATGTTGATTTGCTTAACTTTGCAATGTTCTGCAGTCTGTTGGGTCACACTAGCCAGAGGGAACGGCATTGTATTGCAATCTACAACGCATTATTGAATGAAAATAGAAAAATGCACATGCCAAACAGCTCACAAGAAGTGACTTCGAATGAGATTGCTGCGTGTCTGCATCCCTGCAGCATTGGGTTGTTGCTCCATACAGGGGGGTAGGTCGGCATTCTCCACCGGCATGGCCTCATGCTCCAGCCCGTGTTGCTTGGCGATGTTATGTAGCATGCAGCAGGTCACTACAATCTGGGCCACTTTTTCTGGCCTGTACAGCAGTGCTCCACCAGTGCGATCCAAACAACAGAACCTGCTCTTCAGGATTCCGAAGGTGCGCTCCACAATATTCCGTGTACGGATATGGGCCTCGTTGTATCTTATTTCTCCGGCAGTGGTCGGGTTGAGAACAGGTGTCAGGAGGAAGGGGTGTAGGGGGTATGCACTGTCACCTTAAAAAACATATGAATCAATGTGAAACATGCTCTTGTTTTTAATGAAATAAATTTCGCTAAGGATTTTACAAATTGACTCCCCTACTAGCCAGGCATCTCCAAACTCGCAATCTCGCAACTTGGAAAACGGAGAACTGTTTCTCAGAATAAAAGAATCATGTACTGACCCGGGATATTTTGCCACAACGTTGGAACGCACTGCACATTCAATGAATACGCATTCATTGAATGTGCAGTGCGTTTGTGATGCCAAAGGCATTTGCGATTTCTGTACACGTGCTCAGTGTCTGCGGGGGGCACAAGCTGCACATGGGTGCAGTCAATCGCCCCTATAACTCTAGGAAATCCAGCTACTGCAAAAAAACCTTGTTTGGTCTCATTCAATAAGTGCCGAGTGCGTGGAAACCTAATGAACTTGGCCATCCGGCGCGACATGGCATTAAGGACTTCAGACAGCACATCTGAAAAACGGGATTGGGAGATCCTAGCTGTAATAGCTACCGTACGCTGGAATGACCCAGATGCAAAAAAATGCAAACTTGCAAGGAGTTTTGTCATTGCAGGTATTGCGTGACTCCTTCTTGTGGCTGGCTCCAAATCCTCTCTGAGTTCCTCCAACAGCCCCAAAATGGCAGTGCTGGATAGGCGATATGTTTTAATTATTTTTTCCTCGTTCATTCCAAAAACGTTCACACAAGGGTGAAAAATGTGCTCTCTGCGTCTCCTTTCATGATTTCGATGTCTCCTTCTTGCGACAATAACTGTTGCCATGTGTGCGCAATTACGCATACAAACCGTTTGCACCTCCTTTTGACACGTGTTAAAATATAGACGCAGATTTTATTAGCAAAATTTCTTTCAGGTTTGATAAATCAATTTAATCAACACGCACCATTGCGTGTAAACGCCCCATATTGCATATTCATTGTGGCAGACGTACCAACTGGATGCAGACGTGCTATTTTGCACCTTTGAAAGAGGCAACCCTTACTGTGCACTGTTAGTAAATCAGTTTGTACATTTTTTTGGGTGTGCAATGAGTTTGCACATGTTTTTATACACGCAAAGCTTTTGTAGATCCGGCCCTTAGTGTTCTGTCCTGTAACCAGTTTTGAATCCACTTCAGAATACCTCCTGTAACTCCAATGGAGCTCATTTTAAAAATTAGTCTCTTATGCGGTACTGTATCGAATGCTTTCTGAAAATCCAAGCATATGATGTCATAAGCCCTGCTCTGGTCGTAAGTCCTGGTGGCCTTTTCAAAAAATTCCAGAAAGTTTGTTAGGCATGACCTTCCCTTTCGAAAACCATGTTGGCTATCCCTCAAGATACTGTTACATTCAAGAAATAAGTCCAGCTCATCTTTTATGATAGAATCCAATATTTTGCACGAAATGCAAGTTAAACTCACTGGCCTGTAGTTTCCTGGCTCGGTACGGTCCCCTTTCTTATATATTGGTATTATATTGCCCTGTTTCCAATCATTTGCTATTTCTCCAGTTTCTAAAGACCGTCTGAAGATGGCGGATAGCGGCTTAAAGATGAACTCACCAGCTTCCCTGAGCACTCTAGGATATAAGCCATCAGGACCCGCCGCCTTATCTGCTTTTAGTTTATGCAACTTGTCTAATACTTCGTTATCCCGAACCTCAATTTCCGCTAAATAATCTTGAGCATTTGACATGCCCTCTGGCCAAGTAAAGACCCCCTCTTCGGTAAAATTCTCAACAAAGTAACTGTTTAAGGCATCCGCAATATGCTTGTTATCATATAGCAGAGATCCATTTTTATTCTTTATGCACTTAACCTGCTCTTTAACTTTCCTTTTTCTGCTACAGTACTGAAAGAAGCGCTTGGGGTTAGTTTTTGCCCCCTCTGCAATTTGTCTTTCATACAGTCTTCTAGCCTTCTTCAGCTCTTTTTTTTTTTACCACAGCCCGCATTTTACAGTATTCAGCCCTAGTTGGGGCCCGAGCAACGAAGTCGCCAGGGGCCAACAGCTCCTGGCAACGAAGTTGCGAGGAACCTATTGTTTTTGTAGAGATTATTATTATTATTATACTTCCGCGGCTTTGGGACCCGTTTTGAGGCCTTTCCCGGGGTGCGAGCTGCACCAAATTTGGCACAAACCTCAAGCCTGGCGAAACTCAACATTTTCTGGAGTGACTGGGCGTGGGCGTGGTCAGGGTATATAGCGCCCCCAAACGTAGGGCCGTTTTTGGGCATATTTCGTCGGAGGTGCACGAAATTCAGTGACATCATAGGTCCCCTAAGTACGATGTCATGAGATTTAAAAAAAATTTTTTTGCCTAACAAGAAGTCAGCCGTGGACCATTTCCTGCGGAAATTTTCAATATACGATTGCAGTTTTGAGGCCTTTAGGATGTGCGAAAACCTACGAAACTTTGCACATATGTGTGAATCCCAATGCAATTTTATATATATCACAGCTGGCCACGGGCGTGGCAGATCAGCTCTGTAGAGCCCCCTAATGCATTTTATGGTATTACAGATGGAGGATAGCTTGTAGGCGCATGATACGTGGCTCATATGTTGTAAGGTGGTACTTGATTTTTGAGGGGGGTTGCGGGCATGGGCGTGGCAAATTGGCTGAATGGCAATGCCAATAGTGTTTCAATGAAGCAGCCCCCGCGTACCATTTCACTTACAAGTATGAAAATAGCCAGTTACCTGTAGGAGGTCAACACGTACAAAAAAGCCACTGTAAAACCAACAGGAAGTCAGCCATTTTGAATTTTATGGTCATGTTGGGGCAATTTGCAGGTGTCGTATTTTAACAAACTCCTCCTAGACATTTAATGCGATCGATTTCAAATTTGGTCTGTGCCTTCATAAGACCTGTGAGAGCAAAAGTTGCGTAAGACGTGTACTACAGTCTTGGGGCGTGGCCGTGGGGGCATGGCAAACTCTGATGTTCGCCATAAGACATATGTTGTTATAACTCGGCCCTACATAATTGTATCCACTCGAAACTTCCTACATATGATGACAGTCGCACCCTGAAGATGTCTGTATGTCAACATTTGTTACAAGTCACAGCGCCACCTGCTGGCGACAGGAAATGTCATGTTTTACGGCTTTGATGTGCAATTCCAAGATGTGAATGCAGATTTCCTAAACGGTTCATCATATCCTCTTCAAAATTGGGGATATTAGCCTTAAGGCCTTGCAGATGAAATGCTGCGAAGATTGTGCGCTTTCGTCAAATGGCGCAGCCGTGGCGGCCCATCAAATTTTAGGTGGCGCCGTGATAGAGGAAGAGATAGAGGAAGTGGATGAAAATAAAATCCCAAAATGCACCAGAAAGCCCAAATGAGCTGAAACTTTGACAATTTAACAAGCAGACTAAGGCGAAACTTTCGTACCCTGCAATCCATACTGTGTTTTGAAGTCCGTCACTCTAAATTTTTCAATATATATAGACAGCCATAACATAGTAATATTTCCAAAAGTTTTGATTCAAATTCTACCAAACTTTGTCATAATGTTCCCTGTGTTGTGTTGATGAAGTGTACCAAACGGCGTTTGATTCCGTCAAACGGTTCATGACATATGATGTAAAGATTACAGTGAGTGCTGCAGCAGCAGTCATTGTGTAATTTGAGCTGCTTGGTCTCAGGGCAGGTAGGGGAGGAGGAGGGGTGTTTGGCATGTCAAAATGGTATCATAGCGCCCTCCAGAAAATTTTTGCACTCCCCTCAGGCAACCACATTGTACGTGGTCCCGCAGTGTCCAATGGCTCTGAATGGACACCTGCACCCATCAAGATCTTGCCGCCACCCCAACGTGCACGAGGGGTGCGAGGGCCCTTGCAACGCTGCTTGCAGCTTTAATATTCTCATTGTTATCCTTTATGTACATCTTATAAAGATTCCTCTTTTCCCTCAACATCCTATGAATACTTTTGGTCATCCACTGAGGATTCTGCTTTTTCTGCTTACTTTTGGACACCTTCGGAATGAATCTGCATTGTGATTCAAGTAAAACCCCCTTAAATCTTTCCCACAACTCATTTACAGACTTACAGTCCAGGAGTGTCTCCCAATTTATTTCAGCTAGATATGAGCGGATCCTGTCAAAGTTTGCTCGCCTAAAAGTGAAAATTTTAGTTTTAGAATGCACCTTTTTAACTTCCCATGAAACATCAAAATTAAAAGCAGAGTGATCACTTGTCCCAAAAGGCTCCAGTACCTCAACATTGCTAATTCTATCGGGGTCATTACAGAGCACTAAGCCTAAAATTGCCTTCTCTCTGATAGGTTTATTAACATACTGCACCAAGAAACATCTAGAAACATCTTTATAACATCTAGAAATTTTTCCTCCGCCCTACCCTGTCCTTTCACCATTTCCCAGTTGATACCAGGATAATTTAAGTCTCCCATGATAATAGTCCCACCAGCGCTACAAGCTTGCGTAATCCTCCTAAAAAGCATTTCAATGATTGTACTGTCCAAAGCTGGTGGTCGATAGCATACTCCTATGTTGAAACCTGTGTCGTGTTTGCCAATGAGTCTGACCCAGATATCTTCACAGGAAAAGGAATTTTCAATTTCAGGAATTTCCTGTACATTAATGTTTTCGTTCACATAGAGTGCTATGCCCCCTCCTCGCCTATTACTTCTATCCTTCCTAAAGAGCTTATAACCTTCTATATTATATTCATCTCCATCCTCTTCACATAGCCATGTCTCTGTTATCCCAACTATGTCATAGCCCTCACTGATCACTACAGCCTCATGTTCTGGAAATTTATTTCTTACGCTTCTTGCATTTAAATAAAAACATTTTAGGTTATTACTAATGCTCTTCCCCCTTGATTTCCCATGTGGCCGCCGCCTTGAGCCCCCCTCCACGCTTTGTTGCTTTAAATGTAAAACATCGATAGTGCATGTTACGCCGTCAGCTTCCATCGGGGCAGTCTGCATTTCCCTGTGTGTAACGCTCACTAACCGTCCTGCCCCCCAAGTCCCTTGTTTAAACAATCCTGTGCTACCCTCAACATACGCTGGCCCAGTGCAAAGGTACCCCTCCGGTTCAGGTGCAGCCTGTCAGGCTTGAACAGGTCACCCCTGTCCCAGAACAAGTTCCAGTGCCCCATAAACCTATACCCCTCTTTCCTACACCAGGTTCGTAGCCTCGTGTTAAACCTCCAGATAAAATTCTGCTTACCTCTGCTTGCACGTGGTACCGGTAGAATCCCGGAGAACACTACCGTTGAGGATCTGCTCCTAAGCTTGTCAGCTAATTCCACAAATTTGCCTTGCAGAACCTCAAACCTACCCTTACCTATGTCATTTGTCCCAACATGGACCATGACAACTGTATCCCTCCCCGCTCTGGCCAGGAGCTTGTCTGCACGCTCCAGGAGGTCTCCTACCTGGGCACCGGGCAGGCAACACACCGTACAAGCCTCCTTGTCGCGCAAACAGACTAAGGTATCTATTCCTCTAAGTATTGAGTCCCCCACTATCAATAACTCTGTTTTCTGAGGGGTAGAGGCCAACAGGGTGCCCTGCTGCTCATCAGTCTTTTTTGCCGATGTGTCCGCCAGTGGACGCGGAGCTGCAGATTTATGCGCGCATTTACAATATTCTATCACTAGATGGCAAACCCAAATCAGTTATTGAATATTCACAAGCAAGCCAAGTTCAAACGGTTTTTATATTAAACGGTCGAATTCACGCCAATTCCTGGATGGATAAAGCCAACCTTGGTTTGATTTAAAGGGGTTGGCGCATCCATACAACAGGGTGGCCCAAAAAAGCGTCTCTCCTTCCTCTCAGAACTCCAGGATGGATGAGGAACATGGAAATGAATGGGTAGGATTGACTCATTATCCAATGTATGAATTTTATTGCCTCAAAATAATCACGGGGAAGAAACTGTACATTTCAAGTCACTGTTCAAGAGTAGATATACAGACTTTAACCTTTAACAAAGCCCTGCTTATTGTGGATTAGCGGGTTGGTCACTGGTGTGCCTTCCCTTTACTCTGTTCATCATGCCATTATTGGCATTGGCTCAGACAGTCTTGGCACCTTTTGAGTTCCGTCCTGTGAAGACCAATTTTCCGTTCATGTAACATTAGCAGCAAGACCAAATTTTTAAATCCCCCCCCCCCCCCCCTTTTTTTTTTTGACCAAAAT
This sequence comes from Gymnothorax reevesii, assembly GCA_029721435.1. Lineage (NCBI taxonomy): Eukaryota > Metazoa > Chordata > Actinopteri > Anguilliformes > Muraenidae > Gymnothorax > Gymnothorax reevesii. The sequence goes on along the minus strand of CM056576.1, from coordinate 90,078,848 downwards.
TGCTGCGATCCAGGTCTGACAATTCCTGTAAACATTTGTTTTTATGTCATCAATGAAATAAACCGCATATATACCATTGATTTATAATTTTATCCTGTTAAGTACAGTGAGACCTGTTTGTTATACTTTCTGTAAAATCTGTCATTTATGTATATAAATGTGTAATTTACCACAGCTGTAAGGTGCCAGAAAAGCATGAAAATACACCTTGAAAATCCTTGAAAAGTGCTTGAATTTCACTTTGTTAAAGGTGTATGAACCCAGCATTGACAGCATTACAGTGGTGTGTTTTCAGATTTTTGTTTTTTCTGTTTAACAAAGTTCCCTTTATTGTTTGCATTTTTACAAAACATCAAAATTCCAGTTAGTTGGTGGAATATCTTTAACATGACTGCTTTTACAATCAATCTGTGAGTAATGTAAAGACATAGGGAATACATTGTCAATTCATAATAAAAAAGGGGTACAAACCATGAAAAACTATAGGCTACATTTTCCTTCTTCATAACATAACATCAAAGCAGCTGTCTGGTGTACTGCGCCTAGGTAAATTGTGCCCCCCCCCAAAATTTTTGGCACCAGCCCACCCCAGTCGATTCCGTCACCTTTAGTGGCAACACTTGTTATTTAAGCTGTTAAAGCTTTCAACTACTAATGGTCGTTCTTGGCTTGAACCCCAGAATTGCCGCTTGTGGCTATATTTATTATTTTCCTTCTTCTTCAGAAATGTTTTTGCAAATTCCCGTGAGATGGTAAATGGCAGTCCTGAAATTTTGCACACTGGTTGGAAGTTGTGTGTAAATGCTGACCAAGGCGTTTTTAACTCAATCGGCCTAATGGTGGCGCTATAATTCAAGAAAAACAGGTTTTCACTTAAAAGGTCATAGCTCCTACTGTGTAAGTCCAAATTACACGAAACTTGGTAGAGACATTCCTTGGTACATTTTCTATAACTTTTCCAAAGGACCTTGAAGGTCCGCCATATTTGATTTTCCAGAATTTAGAATTTTTTGAAAAACACATTTTAAACATAAACTCCTAAAATGTAGGTCCGATTCCTTCGACATTTGCTGTGGATCATCAGTGGACCAAGCTTATCAAAGTTTGCTTAAAGCTTGTCGAAATCTCATTTCGTTTCCGAGATATTAACTAATGGACTTCAGGAGGGGCGTGGCTTTGCATATAAATGGACAAAATTCAACAACCATTCAGCCAATCATCACAGAACTTGCAAAATATGTCCCCATCATTGCCAGGAACAAACCCTGACAATTTAATGCAAATCGGCCAGTAGGGGGCGCTATAACAAAAATCAGACTATAGATCGGCAACTGTTTGTCCTATAGCCATAAAACTCACAGGATATATTCACATAAGTAGCTGAAACATACCCAGAAAATTTCATTCAAATTGACAAATAGGGGGCGCTGTAACTGCTAAACAAAGCAGAATGGTATAACTCAAATCAGACTATAAATCAGCAATTGTTTGTCCCATAGCCATAAAACTCACAGGACATATTCATATAGTAAGAAAGTAAGATTTTATTGTCTCTCTTTGATACACATTATTGAAAGCAAAAATACACGAAAATATTAGAGCATCAAAAACCACTCTAAAAGAGTTATGAGACACTAAGACATAAAATAAAAACATACGAAATGACTATAATAATACATGTAATAAAAACATATTGAGCATAGAGTATTGACTAGATTCACACACCGTTAAAACATTGCCTTCGGCGTAAAATTTCATGGCAGGATCTGGCACACAAATTGACATTATGATCACCTGATTAGATGGAACAAAGTTTATCAATATCATTCATATCACTAAAACCTGGAAAATCAGAAGATAAGGCGGAATATAAAGATTCTCGTAGATCAGCGTATAAAGAACAATGCAGTAAAATGTGAGATTCTGATTCAATAGCACCTGAGTTACATTGCCAACAGAAACGCTGATCTGCAGGGATATTAGCATAGCGACCTGTTTCTAAAGCGATCGGGGCAACTCCTTATAGAAATTTACTAAAAGCACTTCTGTGACATCTCGAGATAATTCTAGATACATAACATTCGGTAGTAAATTCATTCTTGAATAACCTATATGCGCGTAGTTTGTTCCTTTCAGTATCCTTATTAACAATCTCTAACCATTCTAATTTATTCCTTTCCTGAAGGATATCATCGAGTGCATATAAATCGCTTCTAGTGTAATGTACATCAAAATAACCAAGATGTTCCGCATGTAACAGTCTGAATTGTTGATTAACGAAGTACAAATGATTCCTTTTATGTTCTGACAATGTATATGACCATCGAAAAACCTTACAAATTCTATCATTTGACATATCATTCATCCTGTACCAGTTACGAAAGATTGCCATCCATTGCTGATGCCAATGTGTCTTCAATCCCATGTCCCCCTGTACCGCGGCGTTTGGGGTATATCTGCCAACGCAGAGATAAAATCTACAGGCGCGGTTAAAAACAGAATTTATACAATAATATTTCTTATGACCCCATACTGCGGCACCGTAGGTAAGGATAGGGAGTACAAGTGAGTTAAACAACTTTGTGAAGCAGGAGTATGGTAAGCCACCCATGGTTATACATTTGGTGATCACAGCACCAAGAGCGCGATTTGCACGTTTTGCAGTATACTTAGTGGATACATTATAATCCAAATACTCATTCAGAAATGGACCTAAGTATTTACACTCAACAAAAATATAAACGCAACACTTTTGTTTTTGCTCCCATTTGTCATGAGATGGACTCAAAGATCTAAAATTCATTCCAGATACACAATATTACCATTTCTCTCAAACATTGTTCACAAATCTGTCTAAATGTGTGATAGTGAGCACTTTTGCTTTGCTGAGACAATCCATCCCACCTCACAGGTGTGCCACATCAAGATGCTCATCAGACACCATGATTAGTGCACAGGTGTACCTTAGACTGTCCACAATAAAAGGCCACCCTGAAATGTGCAGTTTTTGCATTATTGGGTGTCTGGGGACTCAGAACCAGTCAGTATCTGGTGTGACCACCATTTGCCTCATGCAGTGCAACCAGCGGCGTAGATATTGCCGGTGCAGCCGGTGCGCTGAACCGGGGCCCCGATGACCTCTGAGGGCCCACGGTGACTAACTATGCCAGGCTTCTTCTTATCATAACACATAAAGCAATTACATCTATAAGTTTCATCATTTCAAGTCTCCTGTTCAACGCAGTATTATCCTTTGAAAAATCATGACTTGATGAGTATATATATTGCTCCACTGTTTCATACAACACAGTCATGGTAACAACATTTTCAAATGAACATGGCCTGCTGGGAAATGTGTTTGTCCAATTAGTTGACATTCACTTATTCCTTTCTGATCGTAGCTTCGTAGGCTACGCACTTGCTCGTGAATTGTTCTTTTTTGAGAGATCAGCTAACCCATTAGCCTAGTATTGGAGGTGAAAAGTCTTGAGCACCATGTTGAGCAGCACAAAAGCGGTGCTCAAAAAACAAAAGAAAAAAAGAGCTCGATGTACGGAACTCCAAATTGGCGAAATTGAATGCATTTTTTAAATAGTCATCTTGTCCAGATGCAGTTCCTGCTAGCGTTGTGAATGATAGCGGCGACACGCAGCAGTTAGACTTGGAGGCTAATGCTACCACCTCATTGCCCTCTTGCTCAACGACTTTGCAGAGCAGAAGGCACCCACAGTTAACTTCTGAATGGGTGAGTGCAGTTTTTTATTAGGCTACTGCAAGTGATCAGCTTGCCGGTTGTGGTTAAATGGCTGCTGTGCCAGGATGTGTGTCCATCTATCTGTTTACTTCTTGATTTGGCCACTGTTGTGCTGTGAGGGAAATACGGTTGACTGTTCAGCCGTATGGATCTTTTTCGCATTTTCATTGGCAATGTATTGTCACTGTTGTTCATGGTTCAAACAGCCTAACGTGTTGTGTGATGTTGAGATGCTGTGCAAATATTCATTGTCCATGGTTCTAATAGCCCTAATAATTATGGGTGTCTGCGTTTTTCAGAAAACTGATTTTTCTTAATTACTGATTTGGATACCTACTGGCTCACTGTAGCTGAAGTGGTTGGCTACAGAGGACGATTGTTTCTGTGAATATCCAATAACTGTGTCTATCTAGAGATAGAATATTGTAACTACGTGCATAAATTTGCAGCTCCCTGTCCCCGCACTAACATACCCTGCTGCCGAGCACCGTTGTTCTTCTCGAAGACGCTAAATCCAGATAAATCTTAAACGATGAATTGCGTTCATATTTTAATTTGTAACGAAGTGGCTAGTGTCAAAGTAACGAAGTAAAATGATAATTATTAAGTTTTAAATGTTGTAGAGTAAAAGTCCAGGTAAAAGAAAGAACTCAGGTAAAGTACAAATCCTCAAGAAACTAAAGCTCTGTTACAATTACACCTCTGCTTCGCGGATAGGCCTGGGGGGGCTGGGGGGTGGGGGGGGCTAGCGCCATTCTCGCACCGGGGCCCAGCGCCTCCACGCTACGCCACTGAGTGCAACACATCTTCACATGGAGTTTATCAGGTTGTCAATTGTGGCCTGTGGAATGTTGGTCCACTCCTCTTTAATGGCTGTGCGAAGTTGATGGATATTAGTGGGAACTGGTACGCGCTGTCGTATACGCCGGTCAAGCACATCCCAAACATGCTCAATGGGTGACATGTCCAGTGAGTATGCTGGCCATGCAAGAACTGGGACATTTTCAGCTTCCAAGAATTGTGTACAGATCCTTGCAACATGGGGCCGGGCATTGTCTTGCTGAAACATGAGGCGATGTTCATGGATGTATGGCACAACAATGGGCCTCAGAATCTCATCACGGTATCTCTGTGCATTCAAAATGCCATTAATAAAATGCACCTGTGTTCTTCGTCCATAACAGATGCCTGCCCATACCATAACCCCACCACCATGGGCCACTCGATCCACAATATTGACATCAGCAAAGCGCTCACCCACACGACGCCACACACGCTGACTGCCATCTGCCCTGAACAATGTAGACCGAGATTCATCCGTGAAGAGAACACCTCTCCAACGTGCCAGACGCCATGGAATGTGAGCATTTGCCCACTCAATTCTGTTACGGCGACGATCTGGAGTCAGGTTAAGACCCCGATGAGGACGACGAGCATGTAGTTGAGCTTCCCTGAGACGGTTTCTGACAGTTTGTGCAGAAATTCTTTGGTTATGCAAACCAATTGTTTCAGCAGCTGTCTGAGTAGCTGGTCTCAGACGATCTTGGAGGTGAACCTGCTGGATGTGGAGGTCCTGGGCTGGTGTGGTGAAGCGTGGTCTGCGGTTGTGAGGCCGGTTGGATGTACTGCCATATTCCCTGAAACGCCTTTGGAGACCGCTTATGGTGGAGAAATGAACATTCAATGCCCGAGCAACAGATCTGGTTGACATTCCTGCTGTCAGCATCCCAATGGCACGCTCCCTCAATGCTTGCGCCATCTGTGGCATTTTGCTGTGAGACAAAACTGCAAATTTCAGAGTGGCCTTTTATTGTGGGCAGTATAAGGTACACCTGTGGACTAATCATGGTGTCTGATGAGCATCTTGATGTGGCACACCTGTGAGGTGGGATGGATTGTCTCAGCAAAGCAAAAGTGCTCACTATAACACATTTAGACAGATTTGTGAACAATGTTTGAGAGAAATGGTAATGTTGTGTATCTGGAATGAATTTTGGATCTTTGAGTCCATCTCATGACAAATGGGAGCAAAAACAAAAGTGTTGTGCTTATATTTTTGTTGAGTGTATATTCCACAACCGTTTCAATGGGTTGACCAATACATGAGAAGTCATAAACTGTACGTGGTACACTCTTGTTATGATAATGTACAATTTTCGTTTTCGATATATTTATATAGAGATACCATCTTAAACACCAATCAGATATTAGGTCTAACTACAGATCAGTTTCATTACCTGCTATAAGAACAATATCATCTGCATAGAGTAAGGTACTAACATGCTCGTTGTCTACTGGAATACCCTTACCAAGAGCTCTGACTGACAAGGTGAGATCATTTAACAAACAAAGAGAACAACAATGGGGATAAAATACATCCCTGCTTTAGACCAATATCAACTGGGAACCACTCTGTAAGATGACCATTCAATCTGACACATTTAACATTATCATACATTGATACAAGACAGTTTACCAATTACCTTGCAATCCAAGATTGCTAAGTTTCAACCAAAGCATATCTCTGTTAACATGGTCAAACGCTTTGCTAAAATCAATGTATGCTCAAAATGTGGATAGTTTACATTTCTTTCGGTTATCAATAATATTGGTTAAAGTAGTGATATGGTGTAAACAGCTACGCTTCTTTCGGAAACCATTTTGTTCATCAGCAATTAAACCATTATTCTCAACCCATTCAGTTAGCCTATCGTTAATGATACAACAGAATAATTTATAAACAGACGAGGTAAGAGTAATACCACGGTAATTCAGGGAAACTAATAGGGTTGATAACACCATATTTCCACGAACGTGGCACAACATTATTAGAGAAACAGTAATTAAACAGCTTGTGGAGACAGGCGATCGCTGGTTCGCTGTTCAGAACTTCCACTGGGAGACCATCATAGCCGTACGCCTTACCCTTCTTGGCGCGCCGCAGGACCGTCATGATGTCATCACGTTCGATGGACCGGTTAAGAGGGCCCATGTCAGGGGCGTTCACCGCCGCCGGGTCACGAGAAACAGGTTAAAGTTCACTGTTAGCACCACGATCCTCCACATCCGGGGTGGCTTCAGCAGAATGGAATAAGCCTGCGAAGGCGTTCTTCCAAGTGACAAGGACAGTTCGTTTGTGACTGCTGACTTCACCATCAGGAGTCACCACTTCCCACGGGATGGCTTGTCGGCGCTTGTTAGCAACACCGAGCTTGTTCACCTCCTGCCAGAACTTCTTTGGGTCTTCCGTCTCCAGCTCCTGGATATTCTCCTGCTGCCGTCTCCAATGTCGGCGTTTGGCGGCTTGGACATTTCAGTCGAAGCCTCTCTGGGCTTCCTTCATGGCGGCCTTAGCTCGGGTTTTATCGGGACCCGGGCGACACAACACCCAGTGCTTTTCAGCGTCACACAGGGCGTTCCACAGAATAGAGAGTTCATCGGTCCACCACACTTTACGGACACAGCGCTTCTTATTCGACCCGCGAGATTTAAGGATGAACTCGCGGATCTCCAGCTTCTTCCTCATCTCGTGCTGCACAAAGTCCACGGCGACCTGGCTAGCCGCGCCAGCCTCCAGTCGGCTGACACAGCACTCGAGGGATGACATCACTTCAGGGCCCGACAGGAACGACACCGGGATGGACTGCAGGTTGAAGCGGGTGATGGTGGGATCAGGTAGGTCGTCGGCCACCAGCTCGTCAGAATCCCCCTCAGCAGGTGAGTACTGAGAGAACCGCATGTGCCAAGACGGGTAGGAGTGGTCCGAGAGAACTCTGCTAGGATCCAGTTCCGTCACACACCCAGCAAAATTGAACAGCTCCCGACTACGGGTAACTGGGAGGTCAGAGAAATTTTCCAACTGTTCATGGGTTACCAGAGCATAGTCCACAACTGATAGGCCTTTCTGGGAGATACAGGTAAAATCATTCTGGACAGTGTGTCTGCCGTTCAGGATACAGCAGTTTGAGCTGATCAGAAAATTTATTAAATATTCTCCATGTTCATTGTGGGTGAAATCAAGGACTTCTCGGTCACACATTGGTTCCACACCGACAATATAATCTTGTGTATTGGAACATCTGTTATTAAAGTCACCCATAATTATGAAGGGGCCTAATTGCTGATACTGATACACTTGGGATAATAATTCCTCATAAAATTCACCAGCATCTACTCTCAGGGAAGAGTTGGCTGGGGGTAGGTAGCAGACAGCAACCAGGAAAGAGGAACAGTTGTTATTCCTGGGGTTTAACTTAACCCATAGGATGCCCTCGGTGCTGGAGTCCAGGGTCGCCCATGTATAACCATTGTTTATACGGTCACTGATCAATAAGCCCACGCCGCCCGAGCCTGTGCGGGCACAGTGGTGGAGACGTATTCGGTTCTGGCTAATCCATGAATAGCCTGCAAGCTGAGCCTCGTTAGAGCTAATCAGGTGGGTTTCCGCTATACCAACAACATCATGGTTATAGCGATGTAAACAACGAGCACGTGCCTTATAACCATCAGAATCCTCGTTTGTATTCCAGTTTTGAACATTCCAAAATCTGAATGTTACCTAGTCTGTATCATTTGATTGGTTTTGCATGTCATTCCTCTGAGAGCAGAGTTTGTTCTTAACCACCCTTCCACCTTTCCATGACAAAGACTTGTCTCCTAGTTGGCGGATGGGGGTTTGGAAGTTAGCCTCCATGGCTGTCTGGGGGGCGGGTTTATCGTGGTTCACAGATATTTTCTTGACTGCCGGGTTATTTGATTTAGATAGCATGCCTTTCTACTTCATTACACATTTCTTGTCCTCAGCGTTACGGGATTTGGCGATCACCACCCCAGGGACTTTATCGCTAGAAGATTTCTACCTAACAGCTGATTCACAAGTAATTTTTTTCAGTTTCAAGCTATCCTTGATCAATGCATCAACAACATTGGACAGGACTTCATTTTCTCTGAGCGGGAGATTCCTAATCACAACGTTCTTTGTGATATCAGGGCTACTCACGGATTCAAGGGATTTCAGACGGTCGCTAATATCTCGCACCTCTTGATTTGTCTCTTGAACATGGTTTTCTTCCAGAGCAACAATGCGAGCAGCCAACGCGTCGAGTGATTCCTGGAATTCCGTTCGCAGTGTATCCAAACCAGAGAATCCTCGTTGTTCTTGATCTTATCCAAAATCCTATTTTCCATAGATTTTATAGCATCCAGGATCAGACCAGCATCATTGGTTTTCACTGAATCATTCGTATCCGAGTCCTCTTGTTTGCCGGCACCGGTGCGGTTTTCGAGGGCATAATGGCGGACCTGGCGTTAGCAACCAAAGTTCTTACAAAGATGTTCCGAAGACACGGTTTTATCGAAGACCGGTATGTGTAATTTCACATTTTTCAGTTAACTTTCCTTAACATTTAACAGATTTCGCAACTTCTGTGGTGACCGGTATTCCACACTCCATAAACAAGAGTTGTAGCATTCGAAAGTAAGCTAAGCTTGTATGTGGCTAGCTAACTAACTAGCATACAGGCTATCAACAAGGCCCGAAAGTGTTTTTATACAAAAGTGTTTAAACAAAGGTATTTAAACGGATGTAATAAACGAAAGTAAATGAAAGTATGAATGAGCCAGCATGCTCGCTTAAAGCTTCTATGAGACTGCTGCGGCAGATTCTGTTCTGGGCTACCTGATCGCTTTCCTGGTGCGGCTCGCTAGAGTGAATGAGTGCTCCTCCTTGGTAGTATGAGGAAGTGGGCTGCCACGAGTGCCCCACACATCCCTATATAAGTACCTCAACCATACTCTGAAATTTTCTTTCAAACTGACTGATAGGTGGCACTATAAATGCAAAACAAAGCAGCGTGGTATGACACAAATCAGACTATAAATCAGATATTGTTTGTCCTATAGCTATAAAACTTACAGGATATATTCATATAAGTACTTTAAAAATACTCTGAAAACGCAATATCTGAACGCAATATCTCAAGAACGGTTTGACCGAAAAATGCGCCCCGGACACTCCCACTTTGATTGGCAACGAATTGGTATTGTTTTTGTGATATTCCTCCTCATGTGACTGGACAACGACAGCTGCCTATGATATCAACACGTCACCGCAGCAGATATGATTTACTCATGTACAAACATACACGCTCACCATTATTATGACAGAAATTAATAGAGCTTGGCAAAAGCAATGGGACAGGGAAGTTAAGGGCCACTTCCTTTACAAAATACAAAAACAGGTTATAGCAAGAAGACAAGGGAGATGGAACCGCAGGGAAGAGGAAGTCATTACACGTATAAGAACAGGTCACACAGGCTTAAACCACAACCTTAATATAATGGGTAAACATCAAACCGGTCTATGCCCCAAATGCAATAGTAGGGAAACAGTTGAGCACGTATTACTGGAGTGCCAAGCATATTGTGGGCAGAGATTAATGCTCTTAGAGGATGTTGGTGCGATAGGAAAGACCAGTCTGACTCTTGGGGGCTTACTCGCTTTCTCTATTCTAAAGCCTATTGCCTGGTCCCATGTAATGGCATTTTTTAAAAGAACAAGATTATTTAGTAGAATTTCATTTTTTTTTTTATTTTTTGAAACAAAATATCGTGTCCTTGCTCCATCGATGCTCCGCACCTCTATACTTGGTGGCGGTAATGCACCAAGTGTTTGCATACCGCCAATAAATATTAAAGAAGAAGAAGAAGAACATACACGCTCATTCTCTGTGCGATAGGTCTGCAGCAGGGAAGTGATCGTGGACGAACTGATACCCGGGGCTTCTCCCGCACTTGTAATGACAAACAGCGATGGCTAGCTGGATGTGGCATTAGCAACGCCTTTTATTGCTTTCCCTGTTTGTTGTTCCAAGTTTGAATGATTCTACCGGGCCACTGTGAAAAGAACAGTACATCTGCTACTGAGGGTCTGGCCAGGAATATGTTCCCCATTCTTTATTTTACCATGCTAGATACCATTTTGAAATCTCTTGAGCCCTATTTCATACTGTGAAGCCAGTTTTTGCCGTGAACGTAATTTCTGTCCCATGTGTGGTCAACTTTCGTTCCACATTCCTCATTGAAGTCCCTATTTCATAACAACTGGTAGTGTGAAAGCGGGGTTAAGTGCATGCGCTAACGGATGTTTACTTCTTGGCCTTGTAGAATCTTCACCAATTCGCGTTTGTGTCCCTTAAAAAGGTAGAAATTTCCGTCCACAGTGATAAGGTGTGCAACAACCTGTAATCTCAGTACAGCACTGCTGTGAATGAGATTTGGCGGCTGCTGGCAGGGTAATTAAAGTGGACACAGAGCTGCAGATTTATGCACACAGTTACAATATTCTATCACTAGATGCCACACCTGTATCAGTTATTGAATTTTCACAAGCAAGCAAAGTTCAAACGGTTTTTATATTAAACGGTCGAATTCACTCCAATCCCTGGATGGATCAAGCCAACTTTGGTTTGACTTAACCCATTTATGCCTCGCGTCCTCACTTGAGGACTGTTAAGAAAAAGTGTTTGAATGACAATTAGATTGGTATTTTGAAGTATAATAACATAAAGTAAAAAGAGAAAATTTAGGCATAAATGGGTTAAAGGGGTTGGCACATCCATACGACAGGGTGGCCCAAAAAAGCGTCTCTCCTTCCTCTCAGAACTCCAGGATGGATGAGGAACATGGAAATGAGTGGGCAGAATTGACTCATTATCCAGTGTATGAATTTTATTGCCTCAAAATAATCCCGGGGAAAAAACTGTGCATTTCAAGTCACTGTTCAAGAGTAGATATACAGACTTTGTGCATTAGTGGGTTGGTCACAGGTGTGCCTTCCCTTTACTCTGTTCATCCTGCAATTATTGGCATTGGCTCAGATAGTCTTGGCACCGTTTGAGTTCCGTCCTGTGAACACCAATTTTCCGTTCATGTAACATTAGCGACAAGACCAAATTTTTAAATCCCCCCCACCCCCACCCCCACCCTTTTTTTTTATTTTTTTTTTTTACCAAAATTGCAGCGATCCAGGTCTGAAATTTTCTGTAAACATTTGTTTTTATGTCATCAATGAAAAAAACTGCATATATACCATCAATTTCTAATTTCATCCTGTTAAGTACAGTGAAACCTGTTGGTTATACTTTGTGTGAAATCTGTCATTTATGTATATTAATATGTAATTTACCACAGCTGTAAGGTGCCGGAAACGCATGAAAATACACCTTGAAAATCCTTGAAAAGTGCTTGAATTTCACTTTGTAAAAGGCGTACGAACCCTGTAGACAAGATTACAGTGGTGTGTTTTTAGATTTTTGTTTTTCTGTTTAACGAAGTTTCCTTTATTGTTTGCATCTTTACAAAACATCAAAATCCCAGTTAGTTGGTGGAATATCTTTAACATGACTGCTTTTACAATCAATCTGTAAGTAATGTAAGGACATAGTGATCTGTGGACATGTGGACAAAGGGGATACATTGCCAATTCATAATAAAAAAGGGGTACAAACCATGAAAAACTGTAGGCTACATTTTCCTTCTTCATAACTGACTGTCAACATCAAAGCAGCTGTCCGGTGTGCTGTGCCGAGGTAAATTGCGCCCCCCCCCCCCCCCCCCCCCAAAATTTTTGGCACCAGCCCACCCCAGTCGATGTCGTCACCTTTCGGGGGACATGGCCACGTTTAGTGGCAACACTTGTTATTTAAGCTGTTAAAGCTTTCAACTACTAATTGTCATTCTTGGCTTGAACCCCGGAATTGCCGCTTGCGGCTATATTATTGTTTGTGTTTGCACTGTGTCCAAGCTACTCCCTTTCTCTCGGGTCGTTGCGCTTGGCCTCTATAGTACAGGCCGTTACAGGTGTACGTTCCAGCTGTCTTGAACACCCCCAATAGGAACATATATAAGCATCGTTTTTTGCTTCAAGTCTATTTTCCGCACGTAAACGGGGCCATTTCCAGGTCACGTTGTATTTTCCAGTTTCTCTAAATCTGTAATGGTTTCATTTTGTGATCAGTTTGATCTGCATTTTTACACTGTAAATTCTGCCTTTGCAGTCTTCTCTTTTCTAAATAAAATCCCTTTACTATTCATGCTGTCTGTCTCTGCACCCATCTCAAACAACTCCACTGTTACCCAGAAATGTTTTTAATTCCTTTGTTACTACTTATCTAACACAATATTTGTACCTCCCCGACGACGATAGTCGAGAGATACTATGAGTTCCAGGGTGCTGCGCCCACAGAGATCTTCTGTTCCGGGCCCTGGAAGCAACAGTTATTACAGGAATTTTTTCTAATTTTGCACTGCTCAAGACCGATTTTTGGCAATTTAGGACGTACAATTTGGCTGCCCGCTGCCATTTTGATAAAATTTGGGGATAGGGGAGATACAAGACTCTGTCCCTGTGGTGAGTTATCTAGTTTTAATAGTCATGTATTCATGGCTTGATTTGTGAAAATTGTTCAAGTGATTGGCGAATGATATTGCCAATATGGAGTATAAAACTTCTCTGCCTCCTCGGATTTATTTGATTATAAAGTGAGCAGTCTACAATTGCCCATAGCAGGAAAGTATTCTCATTTCTGAAGGTCAATTTAATCTACAGCTGAGCTTTCACAGCGTGGCTGAAACACAACTAAATACGCAACCATACATTAAAAACTCGATTTACGTAACGCACCTGTTTAGAAATCGCTTTGTAACCCTTTCCTGATTTCATATTTTGATAGAGTTCTTTCTCATCTTTTCTTTTTTGAATTGTGGCATAATGTGGGGCTTGAAATCTTTTTGTCCCCTTCACATTGCAGGAGCAGTTCTTATTAAATGATGATTAGATTCAACAGGGCGGGCAGTAGTCAAGTGTTGGTGTGTTAAATCTGATTTAACCTGACTATCAATTAAAATAAAATGGCATCCAACTGATAACCAAAAAAAGTGGAAATTACAACCCAGATCCCAGAGCAGGCAGGGAGAGAAAGTTGGGTGACTGTAGGTGGACAGCGCAGGAAAGGGCCTGCACGCTGTACTGCGACAGCTCCTCCAGTGGTTGAGGTGTCCAACCGATTCCGGTCCTTGCAGGAACTCGACTTGGCCCCTGACCCTGAGAGTGAGGGGACTGATGAGCAGCAGGGCACCCTATTTGCCTCTACCCCTCAGAAAAGAATTAGTGATAGGGGGGGACTCAATACTTAGAGAAATGGATTGCTTAGTCTGTTCGCCCGACAAGGAGTCTCGTATGGTGTGTTGTCTGCCTAGTGCCCAGGTAGAAGACCTCCTGGAGCGTGCAGACAAGCTCCTGGCCAGAGCGGGGAAGGATCCAGTTGTCATGGTCCATGTTGGGACAAATGACATAGGTAAGGGTAGGTTTGAGGTTCTGCAAGGCAAATTTGTGGAATTAGCTGAGAAGCTTAGGAGCAGATCCTCAACGGTGGTGTTCTCCGGGATTCTACCAGTACCACGTGCAAGCAGAGGAAAGCAGAATTTTATCTGGAGGTTTAATATGTGGCTACTAACCTGGTGTAGGAAAGAGGGGTATAGGTTTATGGGGCACTGGAGCTTTTTCTGGGACAGGGGTGACCTGTTCAAGCCTGATGGACTGCACCTGACCCGGAGGGGTACCTTTGCACTGGGCCAGCGTATGTTGAGGGTAGCACATGATTATTTAAACTAGGGACTTAGGGTGCAGGGAGGTTAGTGAGTGTTACACATAGGGAAATCCAGACTGCCCCGATGGAAGCTGATGGCGTTGCATGCACTATTGATGATATACTTTTAAAGCAACAAAGCGTAGTGGGGGGCTTGAAGCAGCGGCCACATGGGAAATCGAGTGGGAAGCGCATTAGTAATAACCTGAAATGTTTTTATTGAAATGCAAGAAGCATAAAAGATAAATTTCCAGAGCTTGAGGCTGTTATGATTGGTGAGGGCTATGACATAGTTGGGATTACAGAGACATGACGAAGTGAAGAGGATGGAGATGAATATAATATAGAAAGTTATACGCTGTTTATTAAGGATAGATGTAATAGGCGAGGAGGGGGCGTAGCAATCTATGTGAACGATAACATAAATGTACAGGAAATGCCCGAAACTGAACATTGCTTGCCTTGTGAAGATATCTGGGTCAGGCTCATTGGCAAACACTAGACTGGTTTAAACATAGGAGTATGCTACCGACCACCAGCTTTGGACAGTATAGTCAATGAAATGCTTTTTAGGAGGATTACGCAAGCTTGTAGAGGTGGAGGGACTATTATTTTGGGAGACTTAAATTAACCTGGTATCAATTAGGAAATTGTGAAAGGACAGGGTAGGGGGAGGAAGAATTTCTAGATGTTATTTGTGATAATTTCTTGGTGCAGTATGTTAATAAACCTACAAGATAGAAGGCAATTTTAGACTTAGTGCTCTGAAATTACCCAGATAGAATTCGCAATGTTGAGGTACTGGAGCCACTTGGGACAAGTGGTCTTTCTGCCGTTAATTTTGATGTTTCATGGGAAGTGAAAAAGGTGAATTCAAAAACAAAAATTTTCAATTTTAGGCGAGCAAACTTTGACAGGATGCGCTCATATCTAAGTGAAATAAAATGGGAGACACTCCTGGACTGTGAGTCCGTAAATGAGATGTGGGAAAGATTTAAGGGGATTTTACTTGAATCACAATACAAATTCATTCCAAGGGTGTCCAAAAGTAAGCTGAAAAAGCAGAATCCTCAGTGGATGACCAAAAGTATTCGTAGGATTTTGAGGGAAAAGAGGAATCTTTTATAAGATATACATAAAGGATAACAATGAGAACACGAAGGTTGAATACTGTAAAATGCGGGCTGTGGTCAAAAAAGAGCAGAGGAATACTAGAAGCCTGTATGAAAGACAAATTGCAGAAGGGGCATAAACTAACCCTAAGCGCTTCTTTCAGTACTGTAGCAGAGAAAAAAGTTAAAGAGCAGGTTAAGTGCATAACGGATAAAAACTGATCGCTGCTATATGATGATAAGGATATTGCGGATGCCTTAACCCTCTCCAGCCCAATGTATTATTTTGAGATATGAAAAATCTTTCATTCATGGAGAAATATTCTTATACACTAGTGGCTGCAGGTGGAACTAATGTAGTATTTTTGCAACACTGAGCTGGAAGGGTAACTTTATCAAACCATTTCCCATGTGGTCTTTATATTTTATTGTTGCAAATTTGCAACATGAGCCTGGAGAGGGTTAAACAGTTACTTTGTTTAGAATTTTACAAAATTTGGCCAGCGGGCATGTTAAATGCTCAAGATAATTTATCGCAAATTGAGGTTTGTGATAACGAAGTATTAGACAAGTTGCATAAACTAAAGGCAGATAAGGTGGCGGGTCCTGATGGCTTTTATCCTGGAGTGCTCAGGGAAGTTGGGGAGATCATCTTTAAGCCGCTATCCGCTATCTTCAGATGGTCTTTAGAAACT
Source organism: Gymnothorax reevesii (assembly GCA_029721435.1). Classification (NCBI taxonomy): domain Eukaryota; kingdom Metazoa; phylum Chordata; class Actinopteri; order Anguilliformes; family Muraenidae; genus Gymnothorax; species Gymnothorax reevesii. The sequence goes on along the minus strand of CM056576.1, from coordinate 90,062,641 downwards.
GGAGAGATACCAAATGATTGGAAACAGAGCAATATAATACCAATATATAAGAAAGGGGACCATACTGACCCAGGAAATTACAGGCCAGTCAGTTTAACTTCAAATATTCAAAATATTGGAATCTATTATAAAAGATGAGCTGGACTCATTTCTTGAACGTAACAGTATCTTGAGGGATAGCCAACATGGTTTTTGTCAGGGACGGTCGTTCCTGACAAACCTTCTGGAATTTTTTGAAGAGGCCACCGAGACTTATTATCAGAGGAGGGCTTATGACATCATATGCTTGGATTTTTTAGAAAGCATTCGATAAAGTACCGCATAAGAGACAAATTTTTAAAATGAGCTCCAGTGGAGTTACAGGAGGTATTCTGGAGTGGATTCAAAACTGGTTACAGGACAGAATACAAAGAGTGGTGGTCAGTGGCATCTCATCATCTGAGCTAGGTATGGTGGGGAGTGGCATCCCCCAGGGATCGGTGTTGGGACCCCTGCTGTTCCTCATCTACATTAATGACCTTGATGGGAATATTGAGAGCAGATTGGTTAAATTTGCAGATGATACTACAAAACCCAAAACCAGTGAAGTTGGCACGTTGTGTAAATCGTAAATAAAAACAGAATACAATGATTTGCAAATCCTTTTCAACCTATATTCTATTGAATACACTGCAAAGACAAGTTACTTAATGTTCGAACAGGTAAACTTTGTAATTTTTTGCAAATATTAGCTCATTTGGAATTTGATGCCTGCAACATGTTTCAAAAAAGCTGGCACAAGTGGCAAAAAAGACTGAGAGTTGAGGAATGCTCATCAAACACTTATTTGGAACATCCCGCAGGTGAATGGGCTAATTGGGAACAGGTGGGTGCCATAATTGGGTATAAAAGAAGCTTCCCTGAAATGCCCAGTCATTCACAAACAAGGATGGGGCGAGGGTCACGACTTGGTGAACAAATGCGTGACCTGATTGTCGAACAGTTTAAAAACAACATTCCTCAACGAGCTATTGCAAGATATTTAGGGATTTCGTCATCTACGGTCCGTAATATCGTCAAAAGGTTCTGAGAATCTGGAGAAATCACTGCACGTAAGCGACAAGGCCGAAAACCAACATTGAATGCCCGTGACTTTCGATCCCTCAGGCGGTACTGCATCAAAAACCGACATCAGTGTGTAAAGGACATCACCACATGGGCTCAGGAACACTTCAGAAAACCACTGTCAGTAACTACAGTTCGTCGCTACATCTGCAAGTGCAAGTTGAAACTCTACAATGCAAAGCAAAAGCCATTTATCAACAGCACCCAGAAACGCCGCCGGCTTCGCTGGGCCCAAGCTCATCTAAGATAGACTGATGCAAAGTGGAAACGTGTTCTGTGGTCTGACGAGTCCACATTTCAAATTGTTTTTGGAAACTGTGGACGTCGTGTCCTCTGGACCAAAGAGGAAAAGAATCATCCGGACTGTTACAAGCGCAAAGTTCAAAAGCCAGCATCTGTGATGGTATGGGGGTGTATTAGTGCCCAAGGCATGGGCAACTTGCACATATGTGAAGGCACCATTAATGCTGAAAGGTACATACAGGTTTTGGAGCAACATATGTTGCCATCCAAGCAACCTCTTTTTCATGGACGCCCCTGCTTATTTCAGCAAGACAATGCCAAGCCACATTCTGCACGTGTTACAACAGCATGGCTCCATACTAAAAGAGTGCGGGTACTAGGCTGGCCTGCCTGTAGTCCAGACCTGTCTCCCATTGAAAATGTGTGGCGCATTATGAAGTGTAAAATACGACATCGGAGACCCCGGACTGTTGAACAACTTAAGCTGTACATTAAGCAAGAATGGGAAAGAGTTCCACCTGAAAAGCTTCAAAAATTGGTCTCCTCAGTTCCCAAAGGTTTACTGAGTGTCGTTAAAAGGAAAGACGATGTAACACAGTGGTAAAAAGGCCCCTGTGCCAACTTTTTTGCAATGTGTTGCTGCCTTTAAATTCTAAGTTAATGATTATTTGAAAAAAAAACATTAAACATCTTGTCTTTGCAGTGTATTCAATTGAATATAAGTTGAAAAGGTTTTGCAAATCATTGTATTCTGTTTTTAGCTACGATTTACATAACGTGCCAACTTCACTGGTTTTGGGTTTTGTAAATTGGGGGTTTGGTAAATAGTGTAGGGTCCACTAAAATGATTCAGAATGATTTGGATAGGATCCAGAATTGGGCAGAAATGTGGCAAATGAAATTTAATGTTGCAAAATGTAAAGTTGTACATGAAGGTAATAAAAACATTAGACCGGTTTACTTCGTGGAAGGTTTAAAACTGGAATGTTCTGCGCACAAGAAAGATCTGGGAGTGATGGTTAACCAAATCCTCACAGGCTCCAGCCATCCTGCTGTAGCAGTTAAAAAAGGCAATCGGATGCTGGGATACATTGCCAAAAGTATTGAGTACAAATCTTAGGAGGTGATTCATCAGACCAAGGGTTGTGGTGTGGTTGTGCGCAGCTGTTCGAACTGTGTCGGAATCTAACTAACTTTCTGACCAAAGGACAAGGATCTAATTCTAAAAAATGGTTGAAGATAACGGACACTTGTGTGACAACTTGTCTTGGAGATACTTTTGGAGGATATACTTTTCGAGGATCGTATGCGGCGAACCGTGCTAGACTAGCATAGCAAGCTAGATAGCATAAAAGCCGGCTACAACACGAGAGAGTTTTGTGGTAAATACCCCATCATGCCACCAAAGAAAAATTGAGGTTGAAGAAGTCAAAAAATCACTTGACACGTTGGCAGACGATGTTGCCAGTATACGACAAGACCAGAAGAACATACTCGCTCTGATGGAGGCAGTCAAGCAGCTGCGCAGTGAAAACCGAGAGAAAGATAAAAAGATTGCAAACCTTGAAAGGAGAATCGATGAGCTGGAGCAATATACAAGATTTATTTATTTATTTATTTATTGATTTATTTATTAAGCTTTGACAAAAGTCAGGAAATGATCGCACAGGTGGCAAGGCACCTATTGTGAGGCAATCATCCCACAACATGTACAGACAATTGAACAATGAGAAGAAAAAAAATAAATAAACATATACACATAAACACATACACATATAGAAATAATAAGACAGTTTATCAGCAAGTGTAAGTAACTTCAGAGGGACAGATGACAACGTGAACAATGACATTTGCCAACCCATGTACATGAATCATCGGAAGAAAAATAGTTGTTGAACTTTTCTTTATAAAAATGAAATCGATTTAAAAGCAGCAGTAGTATCAGAAATTTGATAGAGGTGACTGGCATTCCACAAATAAAATAATCTGTTAAAATATGAATGGTGAAAAGTTTCAGTCCTAAATTTTGGAATTTTCATTAAAAATGTATCCTCATTTTGAAATGAAATAAAATGGTTGTAGTTAATGTCATATTCCCCCTTCAAGCATTTGCACAAAAATAGACAATCAAATATGTCTCGTCTGTAGCCCAGCGGTAAAAGATCAAGCTTCATTAGTCAGGCTTTTTAATTGCTATCAACACAATCATTATAACCAAGAATGTACTTAGTGGCTCTCCGTTGCACACCTTCAGAATGAAGGAGAGATTTTTTTGATGATACGGCCCAAGATTGGGTGGAGTATTCTAAAAGTGGTCTTATAAGCGAAATATACAGTTTTCGTTTTGTTTGAACTGAACACATATGACCACAAGTTCTTTGAATTAATCCAAGCATGCGATTTGCTTTACTGACCAAGACATTAGCATGTGCATCCCATGATAAATTTGATGACACCACAATCCCAAGATCACGCATGCAGTCGACCTTTTCAATTAGATTACCATTCATTGCGTAATGGTGAAGAATGGGAATTCGCTGCCTTGTAACGCTCAATAGTTTACATTTACCAGCGTTAAATCTCATGTCCCATTTATGACTCCAATCCAAGATGTTTTCTAGGTCGCACTGCAGGTGTGAACAGTCTTGCGTGTTTCTGATCTCTCTCATGCATTTAGAATCATCTGCAAACAAGGCAACCCTAGTCTCAGGACTTACACAGTCTGGCATGTCATTAATATACAGCAGAAACATCAAAGGGCCCAAAATTGATCCTTGTGGAACCCCTGATTTAACGGGAGACCAGGATGATAGGGCACCATCGACAGCAACTCTTTGTTTACGATTGGATAAGTACGACGTAAACCACTTTAAAAGATTTCCATGAAATCCGTATGTCTGGAGTTTATATAAAAGTAAGTCATGGGGGACGGAGTCAAAAGCAGATAAAAAGTCTAGATATAAAATATCAATTTGTCCGGACTGATCTAAGTATTTGCCAACATCGTGAAATACCTGGATTAACTGAGTTGTTGTCGACCTACCCTGAACAAAACCATGTTGCAGGTGATGTAGAACAGGCACTACATGAGGGTAGACAAAATTAAGTATGCACCTTTCCAGCACCTTGCTACAAATGCACATTAACGATACCGGTCGATAATTACTCACATTTTCTTTGTCAGATTTTTTATGGACTGGAATAACATTTGCTCTTAGCCAATCAAGTGGTAATTCTCCAGTTTGAAGAGATTTGTTAAAAAGACTACAAAGTGATGGAGCCAATTCACAAGCACATTCTTTTAAAATCCGAGCTGGTAACCCGTCAGGCCCATATGCTTTATTTGTATCAAGGTTAATCAAAACTGATTCAACTTCATGGGCAGTAATCCTTAAATCACCCAAATGAACATGTTTAAAGACCGTTATATCTGGGTTGGTTGGTTCTAGAGGCTGAGGGGTAAATAGGGATTGAAAATACTCGTTGAACAGACTAGCCTTTGTGCTAGGATTGGAGGCAGTTTTATCTCCATAAGCAACAAAACTGGGGACACTTTTTGTCTTTGTTTTACTTTTGAAGAATCCCCAGAAACGCTTTGGTGCCCTGGCAGGAGAATCACTGAGGACGTCCAAATACTGCTTGTACTTGAAAGTACATGCATTTTTTTTATTTATTCCTTAGTTTGCGAAATTTTGCGCACAACGCTGGAGTATTGCGTTTTTTAGCAAGTTTCCGTGTGGATTGTACCTTGTTGCTCAGGTGGCGCACTTCACTGTCAACCCAGGCAGGAGAATTTATATCCTTAATTACAGCAATGGGAATAGATTTGCTGACAGATGAATGTACAAGATCAAGCCAACTTTGCCAATTAACATTAATATCAAGATGAAGAAGAGCAGAATGAAATGACACTTAGTCCATGTGAGATCGTAGCCCGATAGTCAGCTCTTTTAAAATTGTACACGTTTCTTGCGCATGTGCGGAGTCTGTTGACACGGGTTTGAAAATTGAACTGGATCACCGCATGATCACTGTCAAACTGACCAAATGTTACATTGGGCTCGGAGCAACGTTCAGGGATATTGGTAAAAACTAAATCAAGCACATTTCCCTTAATATGAGTAGGTTGGTCAATGATCTGGGTAAGGGAAAAGCTGTCAGCCAAATCACACAGCGTATGACCGATGTTCGCCGATTCGTCCCACCAAGGACTATCCGGGAGATTAAAATCGCCTAGTGCGAATAAAATTTTGTACTCAATTCTGCATTTAGTAAAAACATTAGACAAAAAATCATTAAAAGACAAAGGATCACTATCTGGAGGTCTGTAGCACAAGATAATGCATACTTTCAATGATCTACTAGGCACAAGTTCGCAGATTATAACCTCACAAATACTGGGTTCCAAATCGGGCCGACGGCGGGAGATAATATTATTATGAATACCAAGAAAAACTCCGCCGCCTCGTTTGCCACCTCTGTCTCTGCGATACAGGGTGTAACCCTCGGGAAGAATTTCATTTGACGCGACAGAGTCGTTCAACCAAGTTTCTGTGACGGCGACGATATCAGGCAGCGTATATTAAGCCTTGAAGTTGAATCAACTTGTTACGTTTTTTTATTGACAGACTTCACGCTTCTTGTGTTCAATAAAAAAAAGTTCAGGCCCTTGACTAAATTAGGTCGTGATTCAGCTACATTGTGAGAAATAATACTCGAATCGCTAGGAGAGTCAAGAGAGGATAACGTTACTACCTCGTGGTCAACCTGTAACTGAGTACCAGAGCTGGTAACCCTCGGGTTATTATTCTGCGTTGACTGGCATAGTCATTTGCGTGACGTATCTATCGTAAAAAAAATGTTATCGGCAAGCTTCCGTGCACCTAACGGAGAGGGATGAATTACGTCTCCTCTGAAGAAAGCTGCACGCCCCCAAAACAAATTAAAATTGTCAACAAAAAACATGCTTTGGGAGGTGCAAATTGACTGCAGCCATGAATTGAGACTGAGAATTCTGCTAAAACGCCCTATACCATGACCTAAAGTCGGGATAGGGCCAGAGATAAAAATACGTTTTCCACATACCTTTAGCTTATTGAAAAGAGTGATAAAATCCCGCTTCAGCAGTTCGGACTGTTGGTACGAGGTGTCATTAGTTCCAACATGAACAATAATGTTCCGAATATGGGGATGTTTATTCAAGAGGCTGGGAATCCGGTTTGAAATGTTTAAAACTCTGGCACCCGGGAAGCAGTATGTGATTGTAGACTTCGTTTGAATGTTGCGTATGATTGAGTCCCCGATAATGAGGGTGACTGCAAGTCTCAGGGCACTGTCCGTGGACCGGGATCTCGCCGGGGGAGCGGCTCTGTCCGAAGACCTGGGTCTCGCCGGGGGAGAGATCGGAGTAGCAGGCCGCGGGGCCGCGGAGCTTGCCACCCGGGGCCGCGTTTCCTCTCTCGGCGCAGGCGGCGGAGGTGCAGCCAGGCATACAGGAGACGGCGGGGATGACGAACCCTCCTCGTCAAGAATGGAAAACCTGTTGTCCAGCTGCAGGTCCCAAACATGCGGGACGCGAGATGACCTCCGGCCGCAGCGTTTTTTCCCTCGCGCTACGGCCCAAGGCTCCGCCTGGCAGGGTGTGGAGCTCACGACCGTTTTGGGCCTTGCTCCCAGCTGGATCCAGGGGACCTCGGTGTGGGTCGAGATGGCTTCAGGAAGGAAAGCCATCGAATCTTGTTCGCCCGTAGAGGTGACGTTCGTCGCGGCGAGAGCTGGAGCGACCATGGAATCGATGAGCTGCTCGTCATCCCTGATCTGGTAAAGGGTAGAGATTCTCCCCTCCAGCTCCGCGATCCTCTGGGACAAATGGGCGCAGCTCGTGCAGCCCATGAGAGGTAAGCGGCGCCATTACTTGGATTAAAAGTTAAAATAATAAAACGAATAAAATGATAAAATGAATAAAATGATGAAATAGTAGGAAGGATATAACGATTGAAACGATAATTTGAAATAATAAAACCAATAAAATGATAAAACAAAAGGATAGAAAGGATAAAATAATTAAGACGATAATATAAAATAAATAAAATAAAAATGATAAAATAATAAGATGTCAAAACAACAAAACGCTAAAATAATGAAAAAATAATAAAAGTTAACTAAAAGCGTGGGTGGCAGCAAACCAGACGACTGACAGGCCGTGAGCGATTGTGGAAACAGGAAACAGGAAACCGAGCTAAAGATGTGGTCATCACGGGACTGAAGATCAAACCCCGGTCGTATGCCAAAGCTGTCGCTGCTGACAACAATGGAAGTGAGCCGAGTGAGGAGGAGGTGTGCTCTGCCGAGCATCAGGTGGCATCCTTTTTATATGGCAACGGCATCAACCTGAACGTGAATGACCTGGAGACCTGTCACCCGCTACCAAGAGGGAGAAAAGAGGATAAACCTGCACTGATCCTACGGTTTGCTAATCGAAAGCAGAAGATAGCACAGCTGAAACAGGGGAGAAAATTACAAGGAAAGATGCTTACATGAACGATCGCCTGACTCGGAGAAACGCGAAAATTGCCAAAAAAGCCAGATACCTTAAAAAGCTCAAGAAAATACAAAGTACGTGGGTTAACAACTGCAAGATTTTTGTAAAGCTCAATGGATCACCAGAGGAGGCCAGGGTGTTGGTGGTCAAGGACCTTAATGACTTGGACAGATTTGAGGAGACCCCTGCTGGAGCCAAGGACCCCCATAGAGGATGAGACCTGAACCCTAAGATGGATCCTAAGAGGTACTTCCCTATGGAGCAGTTATTTAGATCTGATCTGTCCTTGACATAAACTTTGAATTATTAACAATGAACTGTGGCAACGAACTACAAAAAATGATTAGTCATTTAAAACAGTTGGAACTGGACTTATTTTCACGATGAGCAGGACAACCAAGACTTTGATAATGAAATAGATCCTTATAACAGGTTTTTCTCAAATTTTGATGTAAATAGTAAATACTATACAGTCGATGAATTCATAAAATCTAAATACGGAAGGAAAACTATCAATGATTCATTTCAACTGTTGAAGCATGCATGCACATTTTACCGCTATCAAAGAATTCTTGCAGCAGTTTTCATTTTCATTTAACATTATTGCCATGTCAGAAACTTGGTTTAGCTGAGAGGAAGGGATTGATTTTGAAATGTATGGCTATGAACTTACTTTTATTAATAGAAAGAACAAGGCAGGTGGAGGAGTAGACCTATCTATTCACAAGAGCTTGCATTTTAAAAGAGTTGACAACATGACTCTAACAGTTCATGATACTTCTGAATGTGTTACAGTTGAAATATGTCACCAAAGGAAAAGAAATGTAATTGTGAGTTGTATATACAGGCCGCCTGGAACCAACATGGAAGTTTTTAAAGAGTGGGTTAAAAAAATATTCTCTGGACTAGGTAGCAAAACAATATTAATAAGTGGAGATTATAACATTGATTTGTTAAATCCAACAAATCATAAGCTGGTTGATGATTTTCTCAATAGAATGTTAAGTCTGAGCTTATATCCATCCATAACTAGACCGAGTCGGATAACAAACCATAGTGCCACTCTTATCGATAACATCTTTACTGATAATATTTTTAATAGCAATATTAGTGGCCTTATGGTCTGTGATATAATTGATCATCTACCTGTGTGTCTATTGTTTGATGGAAATTATACAATTAAAAAGAATGAAAAATCTTAATATAAAAGAATGAGAAATTAAGAAACAATAGCATCATTGAATATTGATCTTCATGATCAGAATTGGGATATAATTTACAGAGAGAGGGATGTGTAAAAAGCTTACAACAGGTTTTTGGAGGTCTTTATGCCAATGTATAATAGGAACTGTCCTATACAGCATTATGTCTCAAAAAACAAATTTGAGAAGTGTCCATGGATGACCAAAGGCTTACAAAACGCCTGTAAAAAGAAAAATAACCTTTATAAAAATGTATCAAAATTAAAGCAATCTAAAATCTAAAAATAAGTATTAAATATACTAGAACGAATTCACAGATATAATAAGAACAAGTAAGAAGTGATGTTATAAAAATGTATTGGAAATGAATCGCAATAACACAAAAAATGTCTGGGGAATACTAAACCGTAGAATTAAAAATAGTGCTAAGAAAAATGCACACCCAGACTACTTCATGGTGGATAATGAAGTTAAAGGAAACATCAGTGATGTTAATAATTTCAATAACTTTTTTTGTCAATGTGGGCCCAGATCTTGCAGCAGGGATCCCAGACACAGGACCAGATATCGATCATGAAAGTTTCATTGAAAGAAATGAAAACACTATTTTTCTTGCCCCGACAGATGAGCTTGAAATTATTACTATTGTAGAAAACTTTAAAAACATATACTTAACAGATTATCAAGATATTGATATGGCACTGGTTAAAAAAAATTATACAAAATATCGTAAAGCCTCTCACATATATTTGTAATTCATCATTACCCCCCGTCATGGGCCGAAAGGGGGGTCTAGTGGAGATCTGCGTACGTATGTACGTCCGTCCGTCCGTCCAAACATTTTGCACTATATCTCGGAAGCTCCTGGGCCGAATCCAACCAAACTTGGTACCATAATACTTTGGGGTGGGGGAAGGGTGACCATGGTGACCTTGACCTAATTTGCATAATAATTAGGTCATGGGGTTAATAAGTGCAAAAATCACATTTATGGCCATTGTTAGCTGAGTGACGAAGTTAGGTGGCTGAAATCTTTACAGCAGCTAGTCCTTCTCTTTGGACATCATCTGGATGCCAAAAGATCTTGAAGATGACCTTTACCCCAATCGCCAGCCGATAGGCGCTGAAAGGGGGTCTAGTGGAGACATACGTCCGTCCAAACATTTTGCACTATATCTCCAGAGCTTATTTGCTTTGCTTAGAGATTCTTGCATGCAGAATGAAACACAGGTGTTTATATACATCTAGTCATATGATACAAAGTAGGTTGTATCAACATACATGCATTGTAGTACTGTACCCAGTTTATTTTCAACATGTTTATAAATAATATTTATCTATTGCTCTGTAGCTAAGATGGAAATAATGGTTGAGCTTAACATTTATTGTGATTACAATATATGTATGTGTACATGTATTATGATTATGAACAAGATACAGTTTGTAACTTAGGTAATTTTCCGTTTATGAACACAGATTTACATTAATTTTAGCATTTTCTGTTTGGTTGGATCCATGTTCCATCATATATGAAGACTTGTATATGTATTATGATTATGACCAAGATACAGTTCGTAGTTAACGTAATTTTCTGTTTATAAACACAGATCTATATTTATTTCAACATTTTTGTTTGGTTACTTGGATGTAATTAATGTGCATCATAATTAAATGATCCGGATACAGTTTGTAGTTTCAGTATTATTGGGTTTATGAACACAGATCTAGATATAAAGTTCAGGATTTTTGTTTGGATTAATTAAATACTTGGATGTATTAAATTTATGTTCCATCTTTATACCAATAAATAATTATGGTCTATGTTTGTATATATCATCATTGTATTGCACAGTATTTTCCTCATATCTTCTTCAAATAATAAGGTTGCCACTTTTACTGCCTTTTCGCATATTTGTCAAACTGGCTGATAGGGGGCATGCATGAAGTATTAAATTGTAATTCTACTGAATCAGTGGAGTATGCAGGTGCATGTGACTTTAAAGTTCAGAAAGATGCCACGGGGGGTTCGCCGCAGCAACGGCTTTCTTGTTTTTAACAGGATCATTTCCAAACCTGATGAAAACAGCTATAGTTATTCCCAGTATGCAAAAATGGGAATAGGCACATTTTCACAAACTATAGGCCGGTTTCTCAGCTCCCACAATCAGTGGCGTGCACAGATAGACTGTATGTGGTGCTGTAGCACCTGCCCTTTGCCCTGTGGACCAAGCAAGTACCCTTTTGAAAGTTTTTTGTTTTTTTCGCGTGAACGCGATTTTCTCAGTCACATTCTGTATGGGTTCTATTCTCCCAATAGCTACGCGCTTTTCCGCCTACGCGTATTCTCCCCTCGACCGTAGACGTCGGCACAGCATTAAGCTATGTTTCCATTTATACGGCTGAAGTCAGGCGCCGGTGCAGACACGGGTAAGTCAAAAATCGCATATCATTGTCTTTATATGAAGTGTTTCCATCAACGCGATTTTCACCCGGCTCCTGGAGCGGAGCTGCATGCGTATTTTTCTGATCTGATCTATTCCAGCTCCAGCGCACACGAATCGCACGAGGAATTTCCTCCAGTTCAAAGAGGTTTCCCCACTTTATTTTGTTAACAAACGAGTACCTTTGAAGCAATGAGTAGTACTTATTTATGGAACGAAATTTGTTCCAACAGAATTTGAATTGAATTTTGGTTTTGAATTGAATTTAATTAGTTTTGAATTGAATTTAACCTGCTTTGAATTGAATTTTTTGGCTTTGAAATTGAATGAACAAGTAATCTGAAACTGAATCAAATTATTTGTATTGAATTTAAGAGAAAACTTGAAGCATTTCATTCAGTTCGCACATTCAAATTCAGAATTCAAATTCAAAATTCAAATTCAAGTTGAGTAACATCACATGAACGCACATGGCGAGCTGCAGTCACGCCTCTGTCCCTGGTGGCTTGCCTTATTTGGAATAAGGTAACTATGTAATGGGAAGCGCACCTCAGAACGAATTCTAAACCCACCCGACTATACGCCGAAAACGTTTACCAAAACTTCGGCTCTTTATCAGTTTATTTGTTTTAGCTCGTCATATTAATTTTCAACAGGTAACCCTGAGTTAGCCTAAGATCATCAGTAAATGCACTTGTTAATTATCCCCCGCCGCGCGATTTGCGCGAAGCGGGTGATATAGAATTGGGCTCCATCCCTCCATACTGACACATAAAATTGAGGTGGCGGGGGATATCGCCACGTTAGTGGCAAACACTTGTTTCTATAGTTTCTTCGGCAAAGTAAATAATGCTAACGTTAGTTACGAATGAGTGTCTTTTCTCCGTCGGTATGTGTAAATGTATTTCGATGGCGAGCCTACATGTTAAAGCTCCTGTGCTTCAAGTGTAACGTTATATTCAGTCAAAATCAAAATAATTAGAGCTGTTCATAACTTAAACTTCAAATTCCTCGGAATTCAGTACTTTCTACTTGTCATCGGCAATGTCACTTGTTCGGTCTCTGGCAGGTTAAAACCCTGAAGAAATATGCTGAAGTAAAAACTCGGACATTGCTCACTCACTGTAGAGACACTGCCAGAGGCCGAACAAGTAACTTTGCCGATGACCGGTAGAAAGTACTGAATTCCGAGGAGCCACCGAATTTACATTGCATTTCATATTTCCGTGAATGCTGTAGATGATTTGCCGGATATAGCTAGCCAGCTATGAATGAACCTGGAGCATTTAAAATGCTACTACAGAACCATGTGCATACAATACGTAAATCCGTGTTGGCACCATATTTCCGCAGAGAGCATATCCCCGTACTCTTATCAGCATATTTTCGTGCATGAGTGAATTTGCATGTGCGTGAAGTACCGCTCCAAATGAGGAATATTTCTTTGACTTGATTCAGCTGCAACCCCTACTGGATTAACCCCTTTGTGCAGAAGCCAAATTTGGCTATTTATGGGTTACCCACTTTAATGCTGTATAATTCAAGATTTAAGCTTCACAAAGAGGAAAAATGTGGCTCAATTCAGGAAAGACACTTACAGCATTGTATTTCAGTTTATTATCCCCCGCCGACACAAAGTGGGAGGGGGATATAGGTTTGACCTCCGTCCGTCCGTGCGTCCGTGTGTGCGTCCGTCCGTCCGTCCGAGATAAAGGGGACAGCTTTACTCAGAAACTACTACAGATACAGTAACCAAATTTGGTGTGTAGCTTCAGACCATAAAGGCCTTGATTGAGTTCGAAAATGAGAAGCGCACGATTGGCGGGGGATGTTGTAGACCATGTCGACTTGTTTTCATGATTTTGGTAGAGAAAATGAGCAGCAAACATAAAAAATCTTCATGAGAATTCACCATTGAAATTGCAAAAAAAATAATTCTGACGATTGAAAAACTGCTGGGGCTTAAAACTATACATTTCTGGTATCATAAACTCCTTGAGCACAAGTAGAATTAATCTGCAACATTACATTCTAGATTACCTACATGCTATTAGCCAAATTATACAGCTACCCAAGTGTCTCCCCAAAGTCTCAAAATGATTTGCTGTCAAATCATTAAAAAAATCATGTATTTAACACAATTAAAGCTTTAAGGCATGAAACTTAATATGAACGAATGATTTTCTGGTTGAGTTTAGTATGAATTTATCAATATCAGTACAGTTGAATATCAGTGGTCACAAGTAACCTCTCCAAATACGAAACATGCCTTTTCTCCATAATAAAGTTTAGAGTTTTGGCCATTTTTCTTCAAAGCCAGCACAAACACGCATTAAATAAACTGCTAATTAAACGGTCAGAACATTCACCCTGTAATGAAAGCTACCAGTCCCCTCTTCAAAGCTCACGAACCCATTTCAACACTTATAAGGAGCAAGTACACCTCACTAACACAGTAATATCTGAATTCTGAAATATACCTTATTTTAACTGAACAGACACTCCACTTTCAGGGAATATCAAATCCATTGCGTCTCCCGATTCAAAAGAAACGTGCAATGAACGTACCGGGGGTCCACACCAAAATGCACGGGCAGTTCGCGTTTTAAACAGGAAAAAAACCTCGACATTCGACTTTGTTGAGTACATATACATTCCGAAACAGAAAAAAAAAACAAACAAAAATAGCAGCCTGACCTTTTTCGTGAATCCCTCCTCCAGAGACATTGACTGTATAAAATAGAGACCGATGTATCCAGTAGCAAGAACCCTCCGGTCCTGTTTCATTCGAAATAATTCCAAGAGAGCATATCCTTCTCATTTAAATCCTGTAATGTAACTGAACACTTCAAGGCCAGTTTTGCGAACCGATTTTCTATAAATCCCGTCTATTTTAGCCGCGTAATGTGCATAACGTAGACAGGATACAACCGAGCCTGCTGATACGCATTGGTTTGTATGCTCTGTGTTTGTCCAATCAATGTGTTTCACTTACTCTAAAATGTTTAAACATTCGGGAATTGGATAAGAAACTAGACAATCAATACATTATCAGGGAAACTTCACGAGGCCATGAAGTGTAACTCTACCATTACGCAGAAGAGCTTGAGTGTATGGTTGAGTGATTGGCTATCAACGCCAGTACCCGGGTGGATATAAGGAAGCGCTGCATTTGTCAATGAAGGAATCTACTCGTAAATCCACGGTAGGGAACTACAATTTTTTTTTGTATGGGAAAACTGTAATAGGCAATAGAATGTGAGAGAATCAATACCATGTCGATTTTTTTGCCTCAGAAAACTGATTTTTCTGAACTACTAATTGGAATACTGTGAGCTCACTGTGGCTAAACTGGTTGCTACAAAAGATAACGATTTTTTCTGTGTCAAGATATCGTTTTTTTAAACTGCTGAATCGACACTATGGGCAAGGATACTGACCAGTTTGCACATCAGGCTTAGCTGAGGAGTTTAATTCATGCAGCTCTCAAAAAACAGGGAGTGGAGTGAACTTCACCGTATTCAGAACCGCGTTCGAGGTCTGCTTGCTTGTGAACATTCAATAACTGGTCCGGGGGTGCTATCTAGTGATCGAGTACAGTAACAGCGTGCTTCCAATTTGCAGGTCTATAGACGCGGGCATCTACATCTGCAGAAAGGGGTTAATAGTAGTCTTCTCTTCGCGGGTATGTCATCACTTTGTGACTCTTGGCATTCTCAACCATTAAACCATGTGAAGTTTAAGTTCTGAACAGCTCTATCAAATTATTTTGATTTTGATTGAATGCAAGGTTACACTTGAAGCCCTCGAGCTTGAA
The DNA here is from genome assembly GCA_029721435.1 of Gymnothorax reevesii. Lineage (NCBI taxonomy): Eukaryota > Metazoa > Chordata > Actinopteri > Anguilliformes > Muraenidae > Gymnothorax > Gymnothorax reevesii. Next base: position 90,047,293 of record CM056576.1, on the reverse strand, counting down.
CGTGTAGGCTCGCCAGCTGAACATACAAACAGCTGAAAATACATATGACTTCCAACACATGGAACTTGATCAGAAATTTTGATCAGACGGGTATTAGATAAAATGGAAAACCTTTCGCAACCGGTTTGTGAAGGCACGAAAAAAATTAAGGGGAGGAGTGGAGAGGCTGGGGGAACCAGCGTATCGGCAGTATTTAAGTTACATCATTGTCCTGGCTCATGCTGTTTATAAAACTTAGACTTTTGATTTTTTGTCTCCCTATGTTGCGCTCTGTTTAACCTAAGGTTTTCCGTATTTATTACATTTTGAATGTATTTATCATAGAAGAAAGATTCAGTAGCGCAACAGTAGGCTACAGCAGGTCCGCTCTTGGAGCCGCTTTGACCGCATCAAGCATGAAACAACTCGACGTTCGTGGGGACCGTGTGCGCCGTCCGCACCGCTGAAACCGCGCCGACCGCAAGAAGCATGAATCAGGCTTAAATTTATTCTCACATACCGATTGGGAGAAAAAGTGACCCAGTTGTACCTAATGTTAGCATTTTTTTTTTACTACGCAGAAGAAACGCTACATTATCGAGTGCATTTACTGATGATCTTGGGCTGACTCAGGGTTAACTGTTGAAGATTAATATGATGAGCTAAAACAAGTAAACTGATAAAGAGCCAAAACCCACCCAACTATACACCGAAGACGCTTACCAAAACTTCGGCTCTTTATCAGTTTATTTGTTTCTTCGGCGTAGTGAAAAAATGCTAACAATGCTAACATTAGTTACAATTGGGTCACTTTTTCTCCCAATCGGTTGGTGAGAATACATTTAGCTGGCGAGCCTACGCGTTCAAGCTCGAGGGCTTCAAGTGTAACCTTGCATTCAATCAAAATCAAAATAATTTGATAGAGCTGTTCAGAACTTAAACTTCATATGGTTTAATGGTTGAGAATGGCAAGAGTCACAAAGTGATGACATGCCCGCGAAGAGAAGAGACTGCTATTAATGCAGTAGGGGTTGCAGCTGAATCAAGTCAAAGAAATATTCCTCATTTGGAGCGGTACTTCACGCACATGCAAATTCACTCATGCACGAAAATATGCTGATAAGAGTACGGGGATATGCTCTCTGCGGAAATACGGTGCCAGCACGGATTTACGTAATGTATGCACATGGTTCTGTAGTAGCATTTTAAACGCTCCAGGTTCATTTATAGCTGGCTAGCTATATCCGGCAAATCATCTACAGCATTCACGGAAATATGAAATGCAATGTCAATTCGGTGGCTCCTCGGAATTCAGTATACTTTTCTACTGGTCATCGGCAAAGTCACAAGTTCGGTCTCTGGCAGCGTCTCTACAGTGAGTGAGCAATGTCCGAGTTTTTACTTCAGCATATTCCTTCAGGGTTTTAGCCTGCCAGAGACCGAACTAGTGACATTGCCGATGACAGGTTGAAAGTACTGAATTCCGAGGAATTTGAAGTTTAAGTTCTGAACAGCTCTAATTATTTTGATTTTGACTGAATATAACGTTACACTTGAAGCACAGGAGCTTTAACATGTAGGCTCGCCATCGAAATACATTTACACATACCGACGGAGAAAAGACACTCATTCGTAACTAACGTTAGCATTATTTACTTAGCCGAAGAAACTATAGAAACAAGTGTTTGCCACCAACGTGGCGATATCCCCCGCCAATTTTATGTGTCAGTACGGAGGGATGGATCCCAATTCTATATCCCCCGCTTCGCGCAAATCGCGCCGCGGGGGATAATTAACGAGTGCATTTACTGATGATCTTAGGCTAACTCAGGGTTAACTGTTGAAGGTTAATATGACGAGCTAAAACAAATAAACTGATAAAGAGCCGAAGTTTTGGTAAACGTTTTCGGCGTATAGTCGGGTGGGTTTAGAATTCGTTCTGAGGTGCCCTTCCCAGTTACCTTATTCCAAATAAGGCAAGCCACGAGGGACAGAGGCGTGACTGCCGCTCGCCATGCGCGTTCATGTGATGTTACTCAACTTGAATTTGAATTTTGAATATGAAATTTGAATTCTGAATGTGAATGTGCGAACTGAATGAAATGCTTCAAGTTTTCTCTTAAATTCAATACAAACAATTGGATTCAGTTTCAGATTACTTGTTCATTCAATTTCAAAGCCAAAAAATTCAATTCAAAGCAGGTTAAATTCAATTCAAAACTAATTAAATTCAATTCAAATTCTGTTGGAACAAATTTCGTTCCATACTTATTGCCCTGTTCAGAGCAGAGCCGAGGTTTCTGCAGCGACATACATGTATTTATCATCGTCAGTGAATCAATTGCATTCACCGCTTCTTTCCTGTCTTCCACGGAACATACAGGCTATTGTAGGAGGGGCACATTTTCACTGCTCTGATTACACTGGTTGAGAAGTGCTAAATTCTTTATTTATTATTTCATTATCGCGGGTATTTCTTTGTTTGCATGGCTTTAATGCCATGGTGGCTAGAGTATAAGAAATAAAAAAAGATGTCTGCAATAGCCTACTTCTTGTAATTGGCACAGACACGCATAGGCCTACTATTACAGCCGCATATCGTGGGCCTGTTGATAAAACCTCGTATCTTCAAAATGATAAACTTCACAGGAAAATAAATGAACATAAAATAAAGAATATATATAAATTGATAAATTTTTAATATAAATAAAATAAAACATGTTTAATTCTGCATGTAAGAATAGTGGACATACAAGTTTTTGTTTCTTATCAGTTTGGAGATAGGCTACGAGGTTTTATCAGCAGGCGCACGATATTCAAATTTAAAGTCTGGTTTGCATTTTCCACGGACCACAACTGCATTTTCATGTTTAATCAGAAAATCCTTTTTCCATGTTTTCCTGCTAGCCATGATCAATGAACTTTGTACAGAGTCTGCCTTTCTTTTGGATCAGTCACACCTCTTTCATAAGGCCGCCTACATCCTGAAGTTAAGCGCTGTGGGCGTGATCGAAGCGCGTAGGGGAGAATAAGCGTAACTCAAAAGCGCTTAACTAGGGAGAATAGACCCCTATGTGCGTGTGCAAAAAAAAAAACGGTAACATTAAAACACTGGAAAACGCGGAATGTGCGCAATAAGCAGCACCTCCCCGACCCCCGCGCCCCGCTCAACAAAAAAAAAAAAAAAAAAAAAAAAAAGCATTTACCCCGCCGTGGTCTGCCACCACACATTGCTTCCTCGTCTATGAGAAACACTGAAGTGCCCTTATTTCTCACTGAGCACCTGCCCCCCAAAATGTCTGTGCACGCCACTGCCCACAATTCTCAAAAATTCTAGAAACATTATATGACATTAGATTAGAGGTGTTTATAGTAAAACATAAAATACTATCTGAAGGTCAATATGGATTCCGTAGTAATAGATCAACATCAATGGCAATAATTGATGCTATAGAAGGAATCACTGATGCATTAGATAAGAAAAAAATATGCAGTAGGAATATTTATTGATTTGAAGAAAGCTTTTGTATGGGGTAAGGTTACTGTCAAAAGTGTTGTGCGTGTGCACATAAAAATCGTGCATGTATCAAAAATGTGTGCTTGTTAGTCTATAGTTGTGCATAAATAAAAAAATTGTAAACTCCTAAAAAAATTGTAAAGTCAAATCACACATTTGAGAAGACAACTCATAAAGTTACAACTTCACTAAATTACAAATACGAATTGCAGTTTACGGACGTCACTTTCTTCAGAATGAATACGAATCCGAATAGCGTGAAATAACTGTCAAAACTACGTCATGAGGTCACGGGCATTATGTATTGAGAGGAAGATAACATCGATTCTACAAACTGCGCATGTGTCAGAAACGATTTGGATTTACTCAATTTTGATATAACCGTTTCAAAGGTTCACTGGCATTTTCAGCACGCGATGGCAAGCATAGCTGAGTTCAATGATAACTAGCATGCGAGCTGATATTTCAAACTATTGGAATCGGTATTTATCCGCACAGTACCCACAACAGGACACACAAACCAATGCCAACTAGCTAGAGAACAGAACAGACATGATTACATTCAATTCGCTCATCCACAAAGACATGATGTCGCAAATGAAATCCGAGAACTTGAGTTAGCCACTCGTCATTACTCAAAACCGGCCGCTCAAATGTTGAGTGCGAAGAGTTTAACAACACCCCCAATAACTTTATCCTCGAATGTTCATTATGCAGAGGAAGGGGAAGGGACGTTTCAAAATTGTATAATTTTCTACCATTTCTTCATTTGCTTGGGGTTTTAATCATCCCGTGTAAATGGAGGATCTAAGTTATCAATTCAGTAATTAACTAATGTAATTGTCATGAGTTTCAGAAAGGACAGAGGACTGACAGCTGACTATCAATTAGTGTCAGCTGACAGCACAATTAGTCCATGCGTCATCAAAAGCAGCATCATGTTCAGTGTGGCATCTTCGAAAATCCACTAGTAATAATTATTATTTATTTGCTCATAATTTTTATGTACATTTGCACTTATCACTAAACACCAATACATACGTTCAAAACAACTTTTTCATTGACTTTTTGTATGCAGAAGGTGTAAATTTATCTAGGCCTGCATGTACAGTAATATTTTTAGGAAGAGCTCATTACACACTATATATCCAGACAGAACAAGACACATTAACGTACAAACTTATGTTGTTATACTCATACATTTTCTGTATATCTTTTCGTTTAGCTCTTATGTACTACAATTACTTCATGAAAAAGAAATCTTGAAAAACTCAGAAACAGGATTGGCATGTGAGGCAGTTTGTCTGTGCCCTCTCCTCCATGTTGTCCTTGTATATAATCTCGACCATGGTTTGTTGTGCTGCGTGGGGATGCTCCAATCGCTGCGGGGTTAAGTACAAATGTACAGTTTGTAGGCTCAGTTCAGCAGGAGAAATCTAACAATCATTCAAAATTACTACAACAACAAGAATGTGAGGTGATCTTATTTAAACACTGCACACGCATTTTTTCACAACCAAAAACCACACGATTTGGAAGCTTATTGTCCAGTTTATTAAAAGTAAAGAACGGGGAAAGGCTTGCACAGCTTAGGGAGTTAAGACTCAGGGTGCAGGGTGAGAGTGGTCTGTCTTATTGCAGGGAGTTCTCCGGCTCTTATTGAATCACCTGCACTTCTGAGAGAGAGCGAGAGAGAGAGAGCGAGAGAAACAGGGGAAATGGTTTAGACACACCTTCATGGGCTTGGATGGAAAATGGGGCTGAGAGATGAGGCTTGGTCTTTGTTTCCCAACTTAGCTTATGGAACTTAAGTAGTTGTGATCAGCTATGCTACTGATGTTTAAGAAAGTATGGTTACTGGCATCAGTAACATGTAACAGGAATTAGTACGCTGACCAAAACTTCCAACGCAATGCTCAGGTTTATTTTAATACAAGCTATTTTATTACGAGGAAAGTTACTTTCTCAAATGTGCCTGCAAGTTTTTGTTTAATTCCATGTTTTAAAACAATTAGTGAGGAATAACACAGTCCAAGTTCCAATTTGCGAAGTCACTTTGAATTGGTTTTCTGGATCGCCGAAGTCGGGATCTGGTGTGCCCACCTTTAATATCACATGCCGACTGAATTCTCCTGTGCATGGAGTCAATCAGGTTCCATGTTTCCACCTGTATGATTCGGTCCCATTCCTCAGTGAGAGCCTGGCGTAACTGTTGGAGGGTTGAGGATTCTGGATCCCGCCATCTGAACCGACGACCCAGAATGTTCCAAAGTGCTCGATTGGGCTCGAATCTGGGCAAAATGCAGACCAATCAAAACTTTGAACATTGTGCACAATCCTGACAGGCCCTGGAGACGTGGTCTCGCGTTGTCCTGTTGCAGTGTCAAGCGGCACAGAGTCACAAAAGGAACAGCCACAGGGGCTAAAATGTCGTCGCGGTAATGGGCCGCATACAGGTTTCCATCGATGAAAACCAGCTCTCTCGTGTTTGGCACTTATTCCAGCCCACACCATGACACTTGGTCCACCCCAGCGGTCACGCTCCAAGACATGGTCGTCGGCACAACGTTCCCCTCGCCTATGCCAAACACGTACTCAGCCGTCACCCATGCTGAGTTTGAACCGGGACTCGTCTGAAAACAAGACCCTGCTCTAAGTGTATCCCAGCCCAAGTGTGCCCTTGCCCACTGCAGACGTGCACAACGACAAGCAGGAGTCAGCACCAAACCACGATGTGGACGTCGGTTGTTCAGTCCAGCTTCACGCAAGCGATTGCGTACAGTTTGGTCGCTGATCCTGTTCTGGTGACGACCTCTAGTCTGAGCAGTAGTAACTGTGGCGGAGGTGCTGGAGACGAGTATGGCTGTCCTGTTGAGGGGTGGTTACACGTGACCTGGGAGCACGTGAACGGTCATTTGTGCTTCCTGTGTCATGGAACTGCCTAGGGAGACGCAAAATGGTCGACACACGGACACCCAGATCCACTGCAACACGTCTCTGTGACATTCCACCAGCAAGCATGCCGATGGCTCTTTCTCGCTGATTTTGCTGAGAAGACGTCCCATGATCAAAGATTGCACTTGAAGAATGCCAAGGAATATTGAAGTTCCCTGTTCATCTGGCTATTTATTTGCCACATTTTGTAAGGATTGGTCAGTGAGGTCTGCTCAGTCTGAGTGGTGTGGCTAACATCTCAGCTGTGTGCATTCAGGTGGAACGGACTGTCCCAACAAAAAGCTAAACAAAACTTCATGAGCTTTTAAGGTGCAGTTTGGATGTAAAGCCCGAAATTTGTCAGAAAAAAAAATAAGGCAGATCAAAAATATTTCGAAATTTCAAATGTTGCGTTGGAAGTATTGATCAGTATATAAAGATGAATCATGTTCTTTGCAGTCCTTCAGACAAGTAATGCAGTACAGCACAATATTTATACTATTCAGTATGACTTTCCACTTAGTCTCTATGCTTAATTTTCCAAATTGTTTGGCCTATTTGGCCAATACTTTCTGTTTTCAATTTTCTATTTGGTCCTCCAGCCTCCCTCTCTCTCAACCATCAATCCAAAATTAGCAAAATGACCAGCAACATACTATTGAATGAATGAATTAATTAATTTATTTAAAAACAGGGACAATGCACAGAAAAGAAAAACATTAATCTTGTAAAACAAGAAGAGATGCTCTGAGCCAGGTTATAGCACAACTGCTAATTTCCGCCTGTAGTCCCTGGGCAGGTAAAGAGGGTGCAAATACAATATTAAAATAATTAAAATAGGATATGAAAAACATAATGACCATAATGTTTTAAAAATTAACAGGATACACTCACAAAACCTTACAAGGAACAAGAGTGCAAGGCTATGAAGTATACAACAAAGTCAACACATACATTCTCTCCCACTCTCATCACACATCCAAACAACAACCACACTCATGACCAGACATGTACACACACTCACATGTAACTCTTCAATTCAGTATTGTGTACAAACTTGCTTACTCAATAACCAGCGCTTTGACAAGCATGAGAATATGTGGGGATTTGTGCATAGAATAAGTTCTGTGGGAAGGACATTCCATTGACTCATGGCCACACATGAAAAAGAAGAGCTGCCAAACTGAGTTCTACGTTGAGGAATACTGCACTCACCTCTTGTAACAGATCTAGTTAGACGTGCTGTGTTTTCAGAGCAGAGCGTCACAAACTTTTTCAGAGGGGGGGCATAAGCAATATGAATGATTTTTTTAAGTAAACAAACATTTGAGTGTATGATCATGTTTTCAAAGCTCAAAATGCCATATTTGGCGAGCACATTGCAATGATGGTAATGCCGTGGTTTTTTGGCATGGATCTTAAGACTACTTTTGTACAATAATTCTAATGGTTTTGTAACTGTTTTACATGCCTGAGACCAGGATGTAATACAGTACAAAAAATGAGGCTTGATCATTGTGTTTAAATATGTACTTGATGCCTCAAGGGTGAGAGAGTTTCTTATGTCTAAAATTAGCTAAATTATATTTCAACGTGTTACTCAGCTTTTTGACATGCCCTTAAAAGTGTTGGATCTAACGTTACCCCTAAGTATTTGAATTGTTCAACATGTTTTATTTTTTGCCCATTTACTATAATGTCAGGGTAACTTTTAAGTTTACACCTGTTTGTAAAGAACATAGTTACAGTTTTTTCTACATTCAACATGAGGCATGAATTATATAACCAATCACTGACTTTGTTCATTACCTTTGTTAATTTCACAGCCACCGCTGTTACATTTTTCCCATGAGTATACAAAACAGTATCATCGGCATACATTATGGTGTTAACATCCTTACAAACAGAAGGCAAGTCATTAAAGTATAAACAAAACAGTAGCAGCCCTAAAATTGACCCTTGTGGGACTCCCAGTGTGGACGCTAGAGATGGAGATAATATACCATTCACTCGTACACACTGGTGTCGACCAGTTTTGCACATTGATGGAAAGTTTATAGTTTTTTAATTTATGTGACAACACCTTGTGATTACCTTGTATTGACAAGTAATAGTCAATAGAATTTCAAATCCTAAAAACTAACTAACGTTATAGATCACGTTTTAGCTAATTGAATAGCAGGAAAGAAATTAGCTCATACAATCAATATTAATAGCGATGCATCACAGAAACGGATGGCTTTCTGCTTTAACATTGTGTAACGTTAACTTAATTGTAATAGCTAACGTTAGCTACCTTGTACTCAAAGAGAACCTCACTACACCAGCTCCACCACTAAAGCCAGTCTGTTGTTATAGTTACGTTAATTCTCTAACATTTCACTCCTCCACCCCACTCCACAAAACATCACTTTAAGAAGCCTTTTTCTCTAATATCGCGTCATTGGATGAAATGACACCGAGAGAACGAAGTTTTCCATTTTGCTGCTGCTCGTGGTTAGTGCTAGTAACTGTGTTTTGAATTTAGCTAGTATCCTAGCCTAATTTTCTGCCCTAAAACGTTCAATATATCTTGAATTGTATAGGGAATAATCCAGGAAAACGCTTTACTGTACGTGTTAATTTATTTCAGATGTGCTGACAATATACAGTCTAATTCTTAAATCGTCTTACCTTTTGATAGGTCATGAACGGTCCATTCTGCTGCATCTCAGCTGCTGGACTAGTAGTCTTCGTCGCTAACTTCCGGGAACTATTGGGGGACTCCTTGATCCACCATAACTGTAAAAAATTGGTCTGGAGTGAACGGAGTTGACGCGACTCTCACTCTACATGGCTCTGCTGTTCAACATCAACACTAGGCTGTGTGCCGTGTTGAGTATATCGGCTACCTGCACCTAGCACAAAGAAACTGACAAAGTTCGGTAACTAGAAACAAAAGCTATCAACGAAAGTAAAGCCGCTTCATTTTCAACTCCATAATATTTTGCGAATATCATGTTCGAACAAGGAGAAAGAGGTTAACATTACCTGATTGCTTGCTGTGTCCACATCGTCTGCCATCTTCATCCCACGGTCAAATTTCTGACACATGCACAGTTTGTAGAATCAATGTTGTCTTTCACTCGATACATACTGCCCGTGACGTAGTTTTGACAGTTATTTCACACTATTCAGGTTTGTATTCATTCTGAAGAAAGTGACATCCGTAAACTTCAATCCGTATTTGTAATTTAGTGAAGTTGTAACTTTGAGTTGAATTTATAAACTGCAAAATCTATGCGTGATTTGACTTAAACAAGAACTTACAATTTTTTATTTTTTATTTTTATTTATGCACAACTAGACTAACATGCGCACATTTTTAATATGTGCTCAATTTTTATGTGCACACGCACAAAGCTTTTCACAGTAACCTTACCCCATGTTTTTGACACTATTAATCATTCAATATTATAGACAAATTGCAGTTATACGGTATTAGGGGAGTCACTTTGAAGTGGATGCAAAGTTATTTAATGAAGAGAGAACAGTTTGTGCAAATGGGCGAATACACGTCAAGCTGTTTAAGAATTTCTTGTGGAGTGCCTCGAGGTTCAATTCTGGGTGCAAAATTATTAATTATATATATAAATTACATTATTAAATCATCCAAACTGTTAAAAATGATATTATTTGCGGATGACACAAATATTTTTTTATTCAAATGAAAATTATAGGGAACTTATTAATCCCATAAATGATGAACTCAGTAAAGTAAAGGTATGGATGGATAGAAACAAGTTATTGAATTTAAACAAAACATAAGCCATGTTTTTTGGAAGTTTCAAGGTAAACGCAACAGAACTAGAACTGACCATAGAAGTTGTTAAGAATGAAACAGTACAGGAATATAATTTTTTAGGTGTTACTGTAGATAAGAGACTAAGTTGGAAGCCACATATTAGATGCACACAAACTGAAATGTCTAAAAATATATTGGGGATAAACAGAGTTAAACATTTACTCGAATATGAGGCTTTGTGGATATTTTACTCTACGTTAGTATTGCCATATTTATGCTATTGTTTAGAAGTTTGGGGTAACAATTATAAAAGTTCACTGCATTCCCTTTTTATACTGCAAAAGGGAGCAGTAAGGATTATACATAAAGTCTGTTATCTATAATACACAAATGACCTATTCTTAAAATCTAAACTGTTGAAACTCACTGACTTAGTCAAACTGTTTACTGCCGTGATATACAAAGCAAATAGAAACTCATTACCCGGCAGTATTCAAAGGTGCTTTTGTAGAAACGAAGGGCAGTATAAGTTAAGGGGATGTGGTGACTTTAAAATCCAAATGGCCGGAACCACCAGTAAAAGTGGGTGTGTTTCGGTGTGCAGAGTCAGATTGTGGAACAGGTTGGAGGCTCACATTAAACGGTGTGAAAAGATTTACATGTTCAAAAAGAAATACAAAGAAATTCTGTTATCGCAGTACAACACTGAGGAGAATATTAATCGGTGAAATTAAAAATAAATTAATGGTAAGAATCATTAATGAGTTTGCTCTATAGATCCTGTGGCTGAAAGAAGCAAACAGATTTTCTTTTACTTTGGTGTAAATAGATGATAAATGGAGTATGTGTATGCGTCAATGTAGATATGTATATATGTATGTATGTGTGTGTTTGTATTTATATATCTGTGTATGTATATGTATCTATGTATGTATACATGTCAGAGGCACAGGTGTAAAATGGGAAAAAATGTGTTGTGTTGTCATGGATGGTGTAAAGTGCAATTACTATGGCTAGTATTACTAATTCTAATTGTTAAAAATACATTTATTATTGTTAGTAAAAGCTTTGTGATATCTTAGTAATGGTATTATTAAAGAAAGCAACCACAAATTAACAAAATAAGGAAATTATGATTTTTAGAGCTGGGAGTTTATAAGTTTCACTTCTTCCCGCTCCTTTTTTAGTTTAAACCCTTGCAGGAAAAAATCGAACATAAAATGAAGTGTACATATTTATTTTCTTTTTCTATTTTCTTTGGTTTTCTGGGAATATTGTATGGTGGAATGTTGAAGTCCAAGTATTCTGCATATCGGTGTAAGGGTGTAAATGTACTGGTTGACTCTTACAGATGGAAACTCGAAATAAATAATCAATCAAACCACATCTGGAGTATTGTATACAGTTCTGGGCACCGTACTTTAAGAAAGATATAGAGGCTCTAGAGAAAGTTCAGAAAAGAGCCACTAAGCTTATTCCAGGTATAAAAGATGAAAGCAACGAGAAGAGGCTGAAGATCCTAAATCTCTTTAGTCTTAAGAAAAGGAGACTCAGGGGTGATCTGATTGAGGTCTTTAAATACGTTAAAGGGATTAACAAAGTGAATTATGTCGGATTCGTTCGACCAAGTGTTGTGAGTAGAACTCGGGGTCACAAATGGAAGTTGACCGAAGGTAAATTTAGCACTGATATTCGGAAATGTTTCTTCACCCAAAGAGTAATTTCAATGTGCAATAGCTTGCCTGACCATATGGTTGAGGCAGAGACCTTGGGGGTTTTCAAGCGCAGGCTTGACTTAAAGCTAGATACCATTGAGTCATTTAGTATCTGAAGGGATATATTCACAATAGTATAAAGAAACTGGCGAGCTTAGTTGGACTGAACGGCCTGTTCTTGCCATTTATGTTATGTTATGTTTACCCCATCTCGGAATGGTTCCGAAATAATAGGGACAAAGTGTAAATTATGAAAAAAATCAATACGCAATGACTTTCAAATCACACCAGCCAGTATTTTATTCACAATTGAACAGAGATAACATTGCAAATGTTGAAACAGAAATATTACAATTTTATCCACAAAATGAGCTCATTTCAAACCTGATGGTTGCTACAGGTCTCAAAAAAGTTGGGACAGGGGCCTTTTTACAGTGGTGTAGCATCCCCTCTTCTTTTTAACACTGAGTCTTGGCATTGAGGAGACGAGTGTCTTGAGTTTAGCCATTGGAATTTGATCCCACTCCAGCTGCTGGAGTGTTTTGGGTCTCCTTTGATGGACTTCTCGTTTCATTTTGCGCCAAATGTTCTCAATCGGTGAAAGATCAGGCCTGCAGGCAGGCCAGTTCAGCGCACGGACCCTTCTACTACGAAGCCATGCTGTTGTGATAGTTGCAGTATGTGGTTTTGCTTTGTCCAGCTGAAATGCACAAGGCCTTTCCTGGAATACATGTCATCTGGGGGGGCATATGTTGCTCTAAAACCTTTATATACTTTTCAGCATTCATGCTTTTGCTTTTTAAAACATGCAAGTGTCCCACACCATATGCAGTAATGCATCCCCATACCGTCAGAGAGGCGGCTTTTGAACTGAACGCTGGTAACAGGAGGGAAGGTCTTTCTCCTCTTTAGCCCGGAGAACACAACGCCCATGATTTCAAACAAGAATGTCAAATTTGGACTTGTCTGACTACAGAACACTTTGCCACTTTGCTTCAGTCCATTTTAAATGAGCCTTGGCCCACAGAACACGGCGGCGCTTCTGGATCATGCACAGCAATGGCTTCCTTTTTGCATGATATAGTCTTAGGTGGCATCTGTGGATGGCACTGCGTACTGTGTTTACTGACAGTGGTTTCTTGAAGTATTCCTGGGCCCATTTAGTAATGTCAATGATCATCACGCCGGTGAGTGATGCAGTGGCCTCTGAGGGTCCGAAGATCACGGGCATCCAGTAAAGGTCTTCGGCCTTATCCCTTCCGCACAGAGATTTTTCCAGCTTCTCTGAATCTTTGATGAGCAATTTGATGTTGAGGAACATTATTTTTAAAGTATTCCACAATTTTTTTACGCAAGCCTTCACAGGTTGGAGAGTCTCTGGCCATCTTTACATCTGAGAGACTCCGCCTCTGGTGGTGTTCACAGCCTGCGTTTATTTACTCTTTATAAATATACAAAGCAGTTAAAGTGCAATAACAAAGTGACAAATTCAACAGTCTTGTAATGTTTTTATAGTGTAACACTTGCTTGCACGCAGTGTACAGTGGCTCCAGTAAGTATTTGTACACTACTTGAAAATTTGACTACATAACAGCTTTTGTATATTTGGCTAAATGCTTGCTATTGTGTGTAAAAGTGATTAAAATATTTGATAATCAATATGTTTTAAAAAAATATTTAATGTCAAAATGGCATATTTGGTCAGAAAGGCGATTATCTGACCCAATAAGTATCTGTACAGTTCCATTAGTGAGCCACAAAACTTATAATACTCACCTAAAATTGACTCAAGATGTTTACAGGACATGGTTGACTCACTTGGTCTGATTTGGTCAAGCGTGACCATTAGGGCTGTCAACGAATATTCGAAATTCGAATATATATTCGAATAGTTTTTTTATAAAGGAATTCGAAGGTGAAAGTTAATATTCGAATGTGAAAAAAACGTGCACTTGCGCTTTGGAATGTCGAAGGCAAAAGAAATACTCGGTGTCTGCTTAGTTAGAGTAAAAAAAATCCGCCCACACGGTAAATTCCATGGCAAACCAGTAAAAACGAGGACATTTACATCACTTTATTAAAAAAAAAAAAAAAAAAAAACCCGGACGGCCAGGATGTCCGGGGAAACCGGACGTTTGACCACCTTAGGTCAGCTAAACTTTAACGTACTGGAAGATGGCAGAACGGTCGGAGTCTACCGCTGAAGAAGACAAAGAAATTGTAATCCCCCGAAACCAGAAAAGCAATGTATGGAAGTACTTCGGATTTTGGTCAGTGCGAGGTAACATTGTGGAGCCGAGAGATAAAGTGGTATGCAAGCTGTGTAAAGTGCAGTTAGCATATCACTCCACAACTAGCAACATGAAAGCCCATCTGGAGCACGTGCATCCAAATGAACATGACATAATGTGTGGGCCTACAGCTAAACACCCACGTATCGACACTTATTTTGCACCAACCGCCACAAGCTCTTTGTCTGCAACGCGACAAGAGTGTATTACGCAGAATTTAGTTTCATTTATCTGTAAGGACATGAGACCGATCAGTGTTGTGGATGGGGCAGGCTTCAGGGAGTTCTGTCAGGCAATGGAACCGAGATACCGTATCCCTAGCCGTGGAACAGTTACCAATAGAATAGTAGAAGTGTATAACAGAACCGCAGACAAAATAAAGGAAATGATCAAAGACAAAAACGTGGCTCTTACCACGGACGGATGGACATCTCTAGCGACAGCATCCTATGTTACAGCAACGGCTCATTGGATTAATGACGACTGGGAAATGCTTAGCAGTGTGCTAAAAACAAAAGAGCTTAGGCTAAACCACACTGCAGAGAATGTAAGTGAATGCATTCAAGAGATCTTGGACGTTTTTGGCATAGAAAGGGGATCTGTAATTTCAGTCACAACGGACAATGCCACTAATTACGTGAGTGCAGTGGAGAGACATCTTCAAATGGTAAATATACCATGTGTGGCGCACACAATGAACTTGGCTGTCCGTAAAGGGCTCGGAGTCAGAGCCATTGAAACTCCCGTTAGTAGGCTGAAAGTGGCGGCCTCACATTTCAGTAAGTCTTCCGCCGACAGCTACCTCTTTCAGCATAAACAACAACTTTTAGGATTAAAATCTGAAAAGCTGATTAACGACTGTCCGACGCGATGGAACAGCACGCATGAAATGATCTGCCGTGCATCGGATCAGCAAGCTGCTGTGTCTGCTGTCATCTTCGAGAAGAAACTGTCACGAATGGAGCTGACCACAAGCGAATGGTCCCTAATGGAAAAGGTGAGCATAGTGTCTGAAATATGTATTGTAATAGGCTGGACAAATGCAAAAAATATTTTTTAAATAGGTAGAATATGGTTCTAATTTACTTTGCGTAAATAAGCTGGACAAATGCAAACCTGTCCTAATACCAATGAATTATATTTACTTATTTATTGCAGGTGCAAGAGGTCCTTAAACCCTTTAAAGTGGCAACAGAAGCACTGTCAACTGACGAATATCCAACAGCGTCGCCTGTACTGCCTTTGATGCACGTTCTGCTCGCTCAACTGAACAAGCAAGCGCCAGATGAACCACCAGCTTTGTCAGACATGAAGACAAAGATCATCACAGATTTGGAGAAACGTTACAGTGAGGAAAAGGGCGCATTTATGCTGCTTAACAAAGAGATTTACCTGGATCCACGCTTTCATCATCTTGTGCATTTGAAAGAGGAGCAGAGACGGCAGGTGCAGGTAGCTATTCTGGAGGAGATGAAACAAGCAGGAGGCAAAGGCAGTGAGGCCGCTGCCGGAGAACCCCGTGATCAGGAACCCGCTGAGAAAACTGCGTTATCTGCTATGGGGTGTCTCTTCGGAGACACGTATTGCACGGACAGCCCAGACAAGGACCTTAGTCTGCTGCTTCAGAAAGAGATGTCGATGTATGAACAAGAGTCTCCAATACCTGCTCAACAAAACCCTCTCATGTGGTGGAAAACTTTGGGCTCTGGGAGATACCCTCACGTCGCCCAGATGGCGAAGAAGTATCTTTCCATCCCCGGATCTTCAGTGCGCTCTGAACGCGTCTTTTCCTCCGCTGGGAATATAGTAAATAAAAAGAGATCGGCGCTGGCCCCTTCAAATGTGGACTATCTTGTGTTCTTGGCAAATAACCTGTAGGTCTTCAGGCCAATAGACCCGACGGTGACAGTTTTTATTTTTTATACAAGTACCAAGAATGTAAGTAGCCTTTTTGTTTTTAATAGCGCTTTATTTTTTATGAACCTCAGGGTAAAAGTTCTTTGTTGTCACATTTGTCGGAATTGTGTGCCTCGTTTTATTTAACGTTAGTTTCATGCACTTCAGGCTTGCACTGGTTTGTTTATTTAAAGTTTCATGTCAGGAAAAAGTGTCATGTTTTGGCCTACCTCACTACAGCTCGCTCGGAGCATTCCAGGTTTTAAAAAAACGTGCGCAGAGAGCCTGAGGGTGGGGGCGAGAGAGAAAGAGCGTGTGCGAGTGAGAGTGAGCGTGCGGTCTTGGCAAATATTTTTTGTTTTACTTGTTTTGTGTAGGTATTGCAGTCTTAAATATGTTTAAATAAACTACCTATACCATTAGTTATGTCTTTTTGTATTAATTTGTCCTGTTATTGACGTAATGCGCGTCATTGACAAAATGTGCAATCTGTTGTTCGAATACTTCGAATATACGTGTTTTATTTGGAGAGAATATTCGAAAATCATTTTTGAGCAATGTTGACAGCCCTAGTGACCATACTGGACACTCCCTCTGTACACAGACTGGCCTATGTAAATGGCCTGACCATGCCCATAATGTATTCCTGTGATATATGGCTAAGACAGGCAAGATACATTCAGCTACATAAAGAAGGCCAAAGCACCAGAAAAATTGCAACTCTGCTATCGTTACGCCACACGACCGTGCAGTTCATCATCAAGAAGTACGAACAGTCTGAACGCATAGCCAATGCAGCCAGGAAAGGACGTCCCAGGAAGACCAGCCAGCGCACTGACTGGTACATCTCCCTGCTGGTACAGAGGGAGAGACAGTCCTCGGCCTCCAGTTTAGCCACCAAAGTGGAGGAAGCAACTGGAAGCCATGTTTGTGCCCAGGCCATCCTTAACCGGCTCCATGAAGTACAGTAGTGTACAAATACTTATTGGAGTATATTATACTGTACTCCTTGTAACACCCAGGACCACTGGAAAAGAACAAAACAGCATAGAACAACCAAACAAACATGAACATCACTAACTGAGAAAAACAAAAAAAGAACATTTGACTCCAAAGTTAAGGTGGTTCTCAGCCACCCTGGGTCCCCGCTGGTAGGCTGAGGGGAAATCCTCTTCCAGGAGGGCCCCTCACTAGGGGTGAAACCAATCATTTCACACATCCTAGTAGCGCAACTCAGCGCAAAGTATAATTTTAAGTGGAACTCTTCCTATATTAAATATCTTGGAGTGAATCTACCCAAAGACATATCACAATTATTCAATTGTAATTATAGTCGTATTACCAAAAAAATATACGAAGACCTTGATGGGTGGGGCTTGCTGCCTCTTGACTTCGGGGGCAGAATTAGGTCAATAAAAATGAATATCCTCCCAAGGTTATTATATCTCTTTTTATCATTACCAATAGATATTCTTCTGCAACAATTTAGAGAATAGGATAAACATATCTCTCGATTTATATGGAATAAACAGAGACCAAGGGTTAAACTTTCTACGCTTAAGCTTCCAGAGGAGAGGGGTGGCAAGGCCCTCCCATCTGTAAGGGATTATTATTTAGCTGCCCAACTGAGATCACTTGTGTGCTGGTGTAACCCATCATATGTAGCCAAATGGAAAACCATGGAATTATCTCTAACAGGTGCACCGATACAATCTCTGCTGGGGTGCGCGGGAATGGATAAAAAAAATAGTACTGACAGAGAGCCAATGGGTGAACTGTTCACTGGGGGTGTGGAGAGAAGTGGTTAAAAAATTTGAACTCCAAAATAAGATAAAACTATTAAGATGGCCAGCATATGACCCTGAATTCATACCGGCATCACAAGATCATAGATACAAACAATGGACTTATTATGGTGTTACTGCTGCATGTACAATTGTTAAAAAATGGGAACTTAACTGCTTAAGTCATTTATGTCAAATTTATGGGCTGGGAGGTCAGGACTTTTTCAGGTATTTACAGTTTCGTGATTATTTTAGTAAGAAAATTATAGGATGTCATCCAGCAGAGCCCCCAGCACTAATTCAGGTATTTATGGATGCATACAACTCCGGGAATGCTCAGGGACTTATAAGCAAGTTATATCATGGCATCATTTCATTGAATAAGGACAATACAGACTATGTGAAACATCGATGGGAAAAGGAGTTGAACATTGTAATAACAGAGGACATGTGGCTTAAAGCCTGGGAAACCCAGTCATCTTCTACCAACTCCTGGACCTGGAGGGACTTCTGTTGGAAAAGTTTAATTCGTTTTTTTATAACCCCCAAGCAGAAGTCTAAACAAACTGGAACACAACTGGCCTGCTGGAGGGACTGTGGAGAGACCCTGGCAGACCAGACTCATATCTTGTGGTCCTGCCCTCCCATCCAGATTTACTGGAGGGAAGTGGCTAAAATTATCTCAAAGGTTCTGAGTTTTGTCATTGATGTATCATTTTCAACCCTTTATCTCGGAAATATTTCTCATGGACAGTTAAGTAAAGCCGATAATTACGTTTTCATTGTTCTGCAGGCAGCAAGTAAAAAAGCCATTACGAAATGTTGGCTCCAGAAAAAAGCCCCCAGCAGTGATATCTTTATTAATATAGAAAAACAACTTCAAGTCCTTGAACAAATGACATACTCAATCCGACTTCAAAAAGATTTGGGTGAGAAACGATGGCAGAAATGGACTGTTTATTTGGCGAATGAGTGACACTGTTATAAATGTGACTTAAATCTAGATGATGCACATAAAGGTTATCCTTTGGATTTATTGACTATACCCCCGGACCTTGACTGTTTGTTTAGCTTATTTGCTTTATGAAAAAATGAAAAAACCAATAAATAAAGCGTTTCAAAAAAAAAAAAAGTAGTATAAACAGTCTGAACGCATAGCCAATGAAGCCAGGATAGGACGTCCCAGGAAGACCAGCCAGCGCACTGACCGGTACATCTCCCTGCTGGTACAGAGGGAGAGAAGGTCCTCGGCCTCCAGTCTTGCCACCAAAGTGGAGGAAGCAACTGGAAGCCATGTTTGTGCCCAGGCCATCCGTAACCGGCTACATGCAGTACAGTAGTGTACAAATACTTATTGGAGCCACTGTATTTTAGCCTTACTGTTACAGCTGAGCTGGAAATAACAATATCAAATAAAAACACAATCTTACCAAAATTCATGCAACATGCATGAACACAGCAGGTGTTATTGTATACCTGCGACGGCAGGTTATTGTATATCCAGATTATTAGCTTCTTCCCGATACAAAAAAAAAAAAAAATGTTGGCGTAGCAACAGGTGATTGATGTCGCAGTAACATATTTATCAAACGGATGATGGCCGCTATTCGGCCTCATCACGATGCGGCCTTATTTTACCATCTATGCATGCATGGATGCAGCAGAATTTTTTTTTTTTTTTTTGAGGGGATGTCACCAAGGCGGGGGGTATTTTTTGTCAAGGCGGCCATCCTAACTATAAAGCGCTGTGGGAAACCCTGTTTCATATGATTTTCTTATATATTAATTGCTTTTTCAGCCCTTTCTTGTCTGTGTCCCAACTTTTTTGAGACCTATTGCAGCCAGAAAGTTTTAAATTAGTTCTTTTTGTGGATTGAAATGTAAAATATCCGTTTCAGTACTTGAAATGTTATCCATGTTCTAATGTAAATAATATATTGGCTCATATGATCTGAAAGTCATTGCATTTTGATTTTATTCACAATTTACACTTCGTCCCAACTATTTCGGAAATGGGGTTGTACTTTCATCAGGGCGAGGGTTTGATCCCCACCTTGTACCTGCTGGCAGTGGTCGGCAGCTCTTTTCAGAGTAGCGCGCAATTGGCCAATGCGCTACACAGATGCAAATTCGGAAGGGTCTGCTGGGATAGGGTAATTTAAATAAGTTCTCAGGCACCTCCTGTTGGCCAGACGGGTGCTCGTCAGGAAGATTTTAAGCTCGTTCATGTTCGGGTACCCTCCACCCTCGTTCTGAGCTTGCGAGGTTTTGACCAATGAGTGCATAAGAAGCGGTAGCGACGGGCACGTGCTTCGGAGGAGAGCCGAGAGCTGTTTCACATTCCTGAGTTGGCAACAGGGGGCCGCATATGCGAAAATCCTTGACATAGTTCCCCAATTGGACATTCCAGATTCGGGTGGGATTGGAGATACCAAATTAAAAAAAAAGAAAGATAGGAAATTACTTTCATGCAGGACCTGTCGGTGTTTGATCATTTTTTCTTCAAATTTAAATTCTTTACTGAGGTTGACTTTGCCTTTCCTGGAATGCATCTACATCAAGTGCTGGGTGGGACAGGCAAAACGCTCAGAAAAAGTTTTCTGTATGTGTAACTCTCTTACGATAGGTCTGCCGCTGACCAGAGCATGGTAACTACAGATATGTCTTAATCATAGATGGCAATATTTCGACCTTCTGCTAAATAAGGCAGCGGCAAAGTTTTCTGGGTTCCTGGTATTTGTCAAAGTTCTGGTTTGTACCATCGGATAGCCCAGAGGGGCAAACACATTAATCCAGAAACCCTAGGGGCCCTATCTTAAGCCAGTGTCCCTAAACCTGTTATTTGGGGATTTAGCATTGCGTAAGAGGCGTTCCCCGTGAAAGTTGCTATCTTGCTCACCTGCCTATATCCCTAAAAGACCAACGCTACCCGTTATGTTATGCATATGCGTGGTTTGGGCTTTAAGCCAGTTAAACCAATCAGTGTGCCAGGTGCCATTGCCTTGATGAGCAGGCTGCGCTATCCCAAATTCTCAAACAGAAACCTGTGATGGAGCGAGAAAGGTTGCCACGTTTCTCCATTGACGAAGTTAAATTGCTCGTGCATGAGGTCAAATCCAGACAGGGGAGGATCTATTTTTGTTGAGTTAATCATGAATTGTATTATTATTATTATTATTAGTGTGCTTGCTCAGAGCAAGGCAAGCACACTATTGATCTTCTTAAGTTTTCTTATTCCACTTATTCCTCTTATTCCTCTTCTTCCGTTCACCCATTTCTGTGGCCACCTACTCCTCCTAGGGCTTTCGAGATAGAGACACCGTTCCAACTCTGAGACGTCGAGGCCAATCTGAACGCGATGGCTTGTTCAAATCATTACGATATCTCGTTTTGTTTGTTCGGTATTCACATTTTTCCGACGAAATTTCGTTGCCATTGAAATGAATGGGTAGAACTTTGGGGTGATGATGTCATAATGCACCCCTCCACTCTAGACGTTAGAGTGAGAGCAGCAGACAATAGATTCGGGAAATTTTTTTTTTAAATCGCTCCCCCGGCCACAATTTCCAACACTAACAAATTATACATCAAAGCGTAGGAAAATTTGTGCAGGCCTGAAAAATTTCAGTGTGGAAGAAAAGCGATTAAGTGTTGAGACTCTAGGCCCAGACTCAAGACTCAAGTGACAGGAGTGCAGCCCCACTGCCCCATAGACAGCCATTATAACAGGAGCAGAAAACTGTGGGTACAGAGCAGACAGACTCGTCTTATTTAAATCGCCACCCTGACCACATACTTTACTCTACAAGAAAAAAAATACATGGGGACGATCCCCTGAGTCCCCTCTCGCTCACGATACTTTTGTTTTTACCATAGCACCTACGGTCTCCAAGAAAATGGCAGTAGTTAGTACAGTGTCATTGAGCCACTCCCCCATAGGCAGCCATTATAACAGGAGCTGAGAGTTGAAAAGCCTTTTTGAAATTGCCAGCCTGACCACATACTTGACAGTACAAGAATAAAATATACATTGGGACGATCCCCAGAGTCTCCTCTCACTCACTCACTCACGGTACTTTCGTTTTTACCATAGCACCTTCGATTTCCGAGAAAATGGCAGTAGATCGGACAGTGTCACTGACCCACTCCCCCATAGGTAGCCATTATAACAGGTGACAGTTGAGAGGCCTTTTGAAATCGCCACCCTGACCACATACTTGACCGTACAAGAAAAAAAAATACACGGGGACGATCAGCAGAGTCTCCTCTGACTCAGGGTATTTCTGTTTTTACCATAGGACCTACGGTCTGCGGGAAAATGGCAGTAGTTCGGACAGTGTTAATGAAGAATTCTTTGAATTCCTCTCTGTCATACGGCGCTTGTGAGAGAGCAAGCAGTCAGGGTTGCATCGGTTTCCATAGAGACAGGCGCACGTGTGTGTGTGTGTGTGTGTGTGTGTGTGAGAGAGGGAGAGGAAGAGACTGACAGTTTTAACTGATTGTAACTGTCATTAGAATGTTTGGTTTTTAAACTAATTCAAAAATTCTAGATTAGGATTCTATAGAAGTCTTTACTGGTAGACGATGCAGGTGCTGCTAATGAGAGACTCCGATACAAACAAACTTACAAAAGCCCTGCTAGACAAAATACACGCGCGCACACAGAAGATTGATACGCGCGCGCGCGCTCACACACACACACACACACACACACACACACACGTCTGTGTTTCTCACTGGAAAAAATACAGCGTCAGCGATTTAACAGGCCGGTATAGACAAATTTCAGAGCGCTTCTTTAAACAATCTTAGATGATACCTGTGTGTGTTTCCGTCCGTGTGAGGGAGAGAGAGAAAGACGCAGACAGCCTTACTACCTACACTCTGCCAGACTGCCACTCTAGTGTGTGAGTGTGTGTGTGAGTGTGTGTGTGTGTGTGTGTGTGTGTGTGTGTGTGTGTGAGAGAGAGAGGGAGAAAGACGCAGACAGCCTTACTACCTACACTCTGCCAGACTGCCACTCTAGTGTGTGTGTGTGTGTGTGTGTGTGTGTGTGTGTGTGTGTGTGAGAGAGAGGGAGAAAGAGACAGACGCACGCACACATGCATTCATTCACACACCCCACACACACATGCAAACACACACACACACACACACACACACACAAATACATACATAGGATATGCTGTAAATATGAAAATAATCCGCACATGTAGAAATGCTTGTGAAAATATTAGGTAGTATAAATATTGACATAATAAAATCCATTTTATTTATTTATTTAGTTATTATTTGTATTATTTTATGTATATCATCACTCGCTGAATTGTTACCTGTCTGTCCAAAAATGCTTTGGCAATATTGTATATAATACAGTCATGCCAAGAAAGCTTTTTTAATTGAAAAAAATAGAATTGATTGACAGACAGACAAACAAAGTAATGTTTCTGATGTGTTTGGATGCATTGTTTTAACATGTTGATATGGAAAGATGATGCCATTGTTGCCTGCATCTGGTAAGTATGAATGGTGGTGTATTCATTCAACATAATTAACATGGTCTAAGCTTTTCTCGTGTCTGATCCATTCACTGTTGGTGGCAAAATTTGAGCAAGCACACTTTGCTTTTTCTCTGCGGAAATTCAGTCTAGTTATTATTTGACATTGACATATTTTTTAATGTTTATGTAATTAAAAAAAGACATCAAGCCTACCGCTTTTGTGGTGGAAACTTCAAAAAAAAAAAAAAATCATTTTGCCATGATTGGGCCATGCCTCCAATTGAGCTAAGTGGTTGTTGGAATGACCCAATAGCATAGAAAAATAATGCCACGGTGACCCTGACAGCAACAGGCAAGGCATACAGACCGCTGACAGCGGTGTATACATCATCTGCTATTAGGTGACTTAATTCCGTCACTGCCTGACAGGAGAGGCGCTGTTCGATCTCATAGGGGGAGAGAAGCCGTGTCTTCAATTGGCAAAGGGGTAACTGGTGGTTTGAGGACCTGCTATACGCTTTCCCTAACCAGTGTGGTCAAGATGCCAATTGTTTTGAAAGCGCATAAACACACTCACGGGCACACCTCCAGGCGCAAATAAAGGATTCAGCATAATGTATATACCCTTTAGGGATCGTGGAAGCTGCTAATAATTCACGGGTAGCGGCTAGGGAAATGTGAAAGAGAGAGCCCTAGATCTCCAGCCCCAATAGGGGGCAGTAGGGGGGCCATAACATTTTTAGCGCAAAATAGGGCGGGAAATTCAAATTTCAAAATTGACCCTGTTCAGACTCCTCTATCTCCGTCCAGGAAAATCGTGGAGGGTTGTACTTTACATCAACAGAAAGGGCATACCTTGAAGTGTTCATAGGGGATGTACCATCCCCCTCGGAAATTAAGGGGTCAAAAAAAGGGTCTCAAAAAGGGTCCCCTTCGAGAGGTGAAATTTCAGGGGTAGGCCGAAAGAAATGGCCCCTGAAGTGAGGCTGGTCCGAGATTGGATGGGTATGCTATAAGGTTAGATGGGGGAAGGTCAGACCTAAGGATCCCAGGGGTTTCTGGGGGCCCAGCCCTTGACCTCTGGCGTCCTTGACCTTTGGGATGAAGGAAACCAGTATGGCAAATTTAAGGGAAATGGCCATTTTAGGGATAACTAATCTCCGTGAAATCAAATCCTGGGGGGTGCTGCCTTCAATCTTCGGAAAGGGCATACCTTGACCTCCAACGTAATTATCAACCACCCCCATCGGAAATGTTTAAGGGGTCAAAAAGGGTCTCAATGAGGGGTCACTTTTTGGGGCTCAGCAGAAAACAATGATTCCTCAGGCAAGTGAGCACCATTATCGGAGGGTATGTTATAAGAGCTTGTAGGGAATGGCTAAGCCTAAGGGTCTAGTGGGGTCCTGGGGGTCTAGCCCTTGACCTCTAGAGTCCTTGACCTTTGGAACGAAGGATGGCGATGTGGTGTTTTAGGGGGTACCCCCAAGGGTTAACACGGCCACAGCAGACAGACCCGAGGTGATCCGGCCACACTGACGGGGGGCGGGGCGGGTGGGGGGGCAGGGGTTATAGGTGCACTCGGGGCTAAGGGCCAAGGGGTCGTGACCTTGACCTTGGTGGTCCTGAAGCTTTTAAAGCAGAATTGGCCCTTAAAAACATGGGAAATTGAACATCAGTGGAACTAGGTGAGATCGGGTTTTACATTCGGTTAGCCCTGAAAGGTGGTTCCAAGTGTGCCTGATTTATCCGTGCCCACATCTCAGACGTTTTGCATCACATTTATGGAGCTGCAAAGAAGGCTGGCAAATGCGCTGGTAATGGAATGTCCAAGGAACCTCCTGGAACGGCCTGTGGTGCAAGGTGTTGAGGCAAGAGATCGGGATGGAGGCGTAAGGCAAGGACAGGTCGGCGAGCGCATTCCATTCCTGCCCCAGCGGCGATTGCCATTTTACAGCAGAGAGGAGTCTGAGCTAGTGGTGCCCCTTCAAGAGGACCTGCTGCAGGCCACCATCCTAGAATAGCTCTGGCACAAGACCAGGAACCAGGAAGGCTGCCCAATCTGCCAGACATCCAACACCAGAGGAAGAGGGCGGCAGAAGCGGCTTTGGGTCGCGCTCCGGACAGCCAACATCAACGGCGGCAGCCACGTTTAACCAAGACTGCGCAGAAATCTGGGTAGGTATTCATTTGTTAGAAAACCATTATGAAAGACAGCGTCGATACTGTCCAGGGAATAAGATCACACCCATTGGTGGGCATTGATCCTTCGGTGCTATGACTGAAAGGCGCGAGGCAGAAGGCGCGTTTTGAATTGGGTGTTAATGCCTTCCTGTCTCTCGGGCGTAATCACGGAAAGGCGCGTGTCCATCTACCACTTCAGGTTGATAGGTTAAATCCGTCACCATCAGCACATGATGGGACTTGGGAGTGTGAACAAAATACAAGGAGTGCAGTTGTTTTCTGATGTTGAATGAGAGGTGGTTTGTGCTCTCCATTACCGTCCTTATCCACCGTGCGCTCTCCCTCCACCTTGGCCTCATTCTGCGTATCCAATTCCTTCTCTGTCTGCGTGTCCTATGTCTCCATCTCCAATCGGTGTGTCTGTCTGTCTGTCTATCTCTCTCTCTCTCCCTCTTTCTCTCTCTCTCGCCATCTCTTATCTTTCTCACTCCTCCGTCTCCTATTGCTCTCCTGTCTTCGGCTGCTAGGGGGCTGATTTGTAGCTCACAAACCGCTTGGCGGAGTTATGACAGCGGGCCAAATCGCTGGTTTCTTGGGATGGTTGCGTGTGGTCGCATGCGGAGGATTTTGTCTCCGAGACAGGCCACATGCCTACTCGGCCCGCCGGCCTCCTTCTCGGCCCACCCGGCCGGACTCATACCCACTCACACACATTCATTTCTCAGAGCAAGGCTTAGGATCCAATACCATTTTTTTTCACCCCTAGCGTTCCACACTCTCTTGTCGCTCCCAACGGTCACTCACTGATATAGTCTGGCCTCATTCAGTAGGCCAGCGTTTAGCCCTTACATCACTAATGAACTGGATGTATATAAATATTCATGCTTTCTGCTCTTGGATGATTGGGTGACCTTTTGGTGAGAACCACCAATCGTGTGGCGCCATTTGCAGAATGAATGCTGATCGGGTTATCCGTCGCATCTTGTTGTCAGAAGTGGTAGCTCAGTTGGCGGGCAATTAAATGTTGGGACAAGTATCTTATATCTGCATGTTGCGTGTACATTTCCTTTTACTTTGCTACATCATGCATTTTACAGCACAACTAACAGCTGTACTCAGCATGACAAATACTAGTTAGCTAGCCAGCTGCGGCATTCGTGAATGTTATTTGACATGAGCTTAGAAATTAGATTGTGGCTTGCTTGAGTTTACTCTTGGAGTGGTTGTTAGGTTTTGAACAGGATAATACTAGGCCATATCTGCAATTTTTTTTAATTGAAGTGGGATTCTCCGGAATAATAAAGGCTAAATTAAATAATACTCAGATTGGTTAACACATTTCATTGTAATTGGTATTGGCTAAAGCTTGAAGGGCATGATTGCCTCAGCTAGGTTAAGCTTATGACGCTGATATAATACGACAGTTGCTGATTTATTCCTTTCCTGTCTACTTTTGTAGGAAAAGAGAAGATGGATAGCGTGTTCCTATTATTGCAACCTATTGCTGCACAATGTTTCTGCATTCTTAACGTGAATGGCCAACTCTTATTTTGCCACTTTTCCCCACTTGTTTAATATCTGATATCAATCCGGTTCAGGATCATGGTGATCAAATATATTCCTTTTCCCTTTAAAAAAGATTAAACATCGATAGCAATAACCTTATCACTCAAGATATAAACACAAGCATTATTTCAGTTTGAAAGTTTAATTCACAGTTTGCCGCAGTCCGCACTGTATTTCTGTATTGCCAGATGTTACGAAACCCAAAATCAGTGAAGTTGGCATGTTATGTAAATCGTAGAAAAAAACCGAATACAATGATTTGCAAATCCTTTTCAACTTATATTCAATTGAATACACTGCAAAGACAAGATGTTTAATGTTCAAACTGAGAAACTTTATTTATTTATTTATTTTTTGCAAATAATCATTAACTTAGAATTTAAAGGCAGCAAGACATTGCAAAAAAGTTGGCACAGGGGCCTTTTTACCACTTTGTTAAATCGCCTTCCCTTTAAACGACACTCAGTAAGCGTTTGGGAACTGAGGAGACCAATTTTTGAAGCTTTTCAGGTGGAACTCTTTCCCATTCTTGCTTGATGTACAGCTTAAGTTGTTCAACAGTCCGGGGTCTCCGTTGTCGTATTTTACACTTCATAATGCGCCAGACATTTTCAATAGGAGACAGGTCTGGACTTCAGGCAGGCCAGTCTAGTACCCGCACTCTTTTACTACAGAGCCATGCTGTTGTAACACGTGCAGAATGTGGCTTGGCATTGTCTTGCTGAAATAAGCAGGGGCGTCCATGAAAAAGACGTTGCTTGGATGGCAACATATGTTGCTCCAAAACCTGTATGTACCTTTCAGCATTAATGGTGCCTTCACATATGTGTAAGTTGCCCATGCCTTGGGCACTAATACACCCCCATACCATCACAGATGCTGGCTTTTGAACTTAGCGACGAGCTGTAGTTACTGACAGTGGTTTTCTGAAGTGTTCCTGAGCCCATGTGGTGATGTCCTTTACACACTGATGTCAGTTTTTGATGCAGTACCACCTGAGGGATCGAAGGTCACGGGCATTCAATGTTGATTTTAGGCCTTGTCGCTTACGTGCAGTGATTTCTCCAGATTCCCTGAACCTTTTGACGATATTATGGACCGTAGATGATGAAATCCCTAAATTTCTTGCAATAGCTTGTTGAGGAATGTTGTTTTTAAACCGTTCGCAATCAGCTCACGCAATTGTTCACTAAGTGGTGACCCTCGCGCCATCCTTGTTTGTGAATGACTCAGCATTTCAGGGAAGCTGCTTTTATACCCAATCATGGCACCCACCTGTTCCCAATTAGCCCGTTCACCTGTGGGATGTTCCAAATACGTGTTTGATGAGCATTCCTCAACTCTGTCTTTTTTGCCACTTGTGCCAGCTTTTTTGAAACATGTTGCAGGCATCAAATTCCAAATTAGCTAATATTTGCAAAAAATTACAAAGTTTACCTGTTCAAACATTAAGTAACTTGTCTTTGCAATGTATTGAATTCAATATAGGTTGAAAAGGATTTGCAAATAATTGTATTCTGTTTTTATTTACGATTTACACAACGTGCCAACTTCACTGGTTTTGGGTTTTGTACATGACTGCTGCTGAGAGACGCAGGTCTTGAACAAAGTTCATTTTCACCTGATCTGTTGGTCTTAAAAATGCCAATGCAGCACCAGAATGTTTGGAAGATATGTGGTCTATGGAAAAAAGTCCAATATTTAATTCTGTGACAATGGGGCAAAATAACTGGTGATATGTGCTCACCTTCACTTCTCCCCATTGGAATCAATTCTTTCAGGACCCTCCGCAAGTCAGTCGAAAGGGTTGGGGTATCCTTGCGACTGTGAGCCAATCAGATCTCGCATGGATTTTGTGTGATTATTTGAAAGTCAAACGCTAGCCTATGGACTGAGGCCAGACATATCAGTGAATGACCGCTGGGAGCGATTAGCACTTGATATGTATGGATTGCAGGCAAGTTTTTACTTTGCTTTCACTTATTTTGTTTGAAGATCTGGAGCCATTTAATGTACAACCCTGATTCTGAAATAGTTGGAACAAAGTTTAAATTGTGAATAAAATCAAAACGTAATGACTTTCAAATCATACTAGCCAGTATTTTATTCTCAACAGAACGGAGATTGCATAGCAATTGTTGAAACTGAGAAATTTTCAAATTTTATTCACAAAGGAGTCTATTCTCCCATGCGCTTAAGTCGAAAAAATCGCGTAGCTACGCGCTTTTTAGCCTACGCGTATTCTCCCCTCGACTTAAGTCTCTGCATTATGCGCCCCGAAGGCAGTTACGCGCTTGGGGCGGAGCAAGGTCAAAATTGGGGCGTTTCTGGGCGATTCTCATGCAAATAACACTTATGCTTATTCTACCCCTGGCTTACGCGCTTTTTCTGTTAAGCGCTTTTGAGGGCTGTATTTTTTAATTTTTTTTCAATTATCTTTTTATTTATTTTGTAACGTTTCAATAACACAAAGAAGGAAGAGAGAAAACAACGAGAAGAGAAAAAAAAATTACACCATTTCGAAAGGAGGAAAAGAAAACAAGAAAAAAAAAAATAGTACAAAATAAATTAAATCAAATCACATCCATCCAAGGTCACAGTTCATAATTCATCTTATATATGGTATCCAGGCATTTCAAACCATGCTATAATGCTGTCAGAGGTTCATAAATGGTTCCTATATCTTCCGGAAGGCATGCCCCTTATTTTTTAGGGTGTATGTACGTTGTTCCAACTTTAAAGTCTCGTTTAGAATCTGTTTAAACAAATTGATTGATGGGGGTCTTATTTGGTTCCAATTGAGTAGAATACATTTCTTTGCTACGTAGGATATTATGATAATTCTCTTCTTTTGTACGGAATCTAGTGTCTTGTCCAATTCTGTACCAAAGAGGTACCGTACTGGTGTAATTTCCATCGGGGTTTCCATAACCTTAACAGTCAAATCACGAACCTCTTTCCAGAAGTGTTTTAATTTTCTACATTCCCAAAAAACATGCATAGTTGACCCCTTGCATGTTTTACAACGATGGCATCTGAGGGAAGAGTTGGGAAACATTTTGCTGAAGCGAAGTGGAGTGAAATATATCCTATACATGAATTTATAATTTTGTTCGATTATTTTATTACAGGACAGTGAAGAAAAAACATTCTGGCATATAGTATCCCACTGTTCTTCGTCAAAAACACGTCCCATATCCCTCTGCCATATGCTCTTAAGTGAGGTTAAGGAAGAGCTATGTTGATCTAACAAAGCCCTAGAAATCACCGAAATTTTTCCTTTTAATGTTGTGGAATTCACCAAAATCTCCTCCAAATCAGTCAGCCCAAGAGACAAGCATCTTTCCCCTTTCAGGGTGTTGATTAGATGGCGAATTTGTCGGTATTTGTAGAAGTCCTGCTTCGGAATTTCATATTCTGATCTTAAGTCTGCAAAGGATTTGAGTGTGTCCTCTGCAAACAAATGTTGGATCTGATGTATTCTATTCTCTTTCCACTTTGTTAACAAGGATTTGCCAATTGATGGTGGATAATCTGGGTTGGAGGACAGAGGGGCAAGTTTGGAGATTTTGCCAAAGGTTCCACAAAACTTATTTACATCTTGCCAAGCCAGAAGGGTGTTATAAATGACGTAGGTTTTTGTAACCTGGTGTAGGGCATTTATATTGTTGATAAATGGTAGCAAAGTTGTAGGAATGGGAAAACAAAGTTCTTCTTCTATTTCAATTCAGTGAGCATTATTACGTTTTTGCACCCAGCTAATCAGGCCCTTTGTGTGGGCGGTCCAATAGTACATCTGTAAGTCCGGTAGTGCCAGTCCTCTCTTCTCTCTAGACTTTGTTAAAGTTTTTAGAGCTATTCTTGGTGAAGAGTTCTTCCAGATAAAAGAGGTAAACATTTTATTTATGGATTGGAAGAATGCTTTATCTAAGTAACAGGGCAGTGATTGAAACAAGTAAATAAAACGGGGAAGGACATTCATTTTAATAAAGAATTGGACTTAAACAGGTTAATTTTATACCCTGATATTGTTCCAAATTTAGTGATAAGATTTAATACTGCTGGAATAGATTGCTCAGGGCTAGTTAAATATAAAATTATGTCATCAGCGTACACCGAAATTTTATTCTTTGTTTTCCCAATATCAATCCCTGCAATCTCTTCACTTATCCGTATGGCCTCTGCAAGGGGTTCGATTGCCAAATTAAATAAAAATGGGGATAGCGGGCAGCCCCTAGACAGACCAAATTTTTCAGTGAGGGAACCGTTAATACATATTTGAGCTTGTGGATTGTTATACATCGCTCTAATCCACCCAATACATTTTTCACCAAGACTGAATTTTTCTATGACTGCAAACAGATATGACCACTCGACCCTATCAAACGCTTTTTCTGCATCAAGGGAGAGTAGTAGAGCTGGTCTATTGTGTAGGGTCGAGTGGTCAATTATATCTAGTAATCTCCGGATATTATCAGATGCATAACGTGACTTCACAAATCCGGACTGGTCGGGATTAATAATCTGAGGGATTATGTCTTCTAATCTGCGTGCAATTAATTTTGATATTATCTTAAAGTCGACTGGAAGTAACGAAATTGGTCGAAATGATGCTCATCCGGCAGGATCTTTGTCCTTTTTTTGTATTAACGATATTATTGCTGTCCTCATAGAGTCTGGAAGGATTCCATTTTCAAAGAAATCTGCAAGCATAGGCATGAAAAGTGTTCAATTTGCGGCCAAAAAGCCTTGTAGAATTCTACAGAATATCCTTCCAAGCCAGGAGTTTTTCTGGAGGGCATTGAGTTAATTGCTTGCAGCACTTCGTCTGAGGTGAATGGGATACTCAGCTGCTTCTTTTCGTCCTCAGAGATGGAGGGTAAGGATACCCTTTACAAAAACTTATAGATTTCCGTTCCAGATGGGTTCTCCGATGCATAGAGCTGTGTGTAAAAATCGAGAAATGAAGACTTAATTGATTGTGTATCGTATTTCAGTTGGCCCATCGCATTCCGTATGCACTTTATTGTATTTTCTGCACGTTCTTTTTTGAGTTGATAAGCCAAAAGTCTACTGGGTTTATTACCATATTCATAATATTGCTGTCTTGTGAAGAACATAAGTTTTTTAATGTGCTCTGTTTGAATAAGGTTGAGACTAGATCGGGCTGTCTTTTCAAGTTTTCCTCCGTAGGAGATTGTTTGTGGGATTGTTCCAAATTGATTAACTCATTTTTAAGTTGTTCCATTTGTTTTATCATAATTTTTTTCTTTGCTGATGTGTAAGAGATCAGTTGTCCCCTTATTACCGCTTTGGCTGCGTCCCATATCACCGCCGGAGTGACAGGGGAGGCCGCATTATCCTGTCTGTACTGCTCAAACCATTTTCTAATGTTATTACAGGCTTCAAAGTCTGTGAGAAGTGAAGTATTAAATCTCCAATATTTAGTTTGATTTGTCTGCTCAGGGACAGATATCTGAAGACAGACTGCTGAATGGTCTGATAAAGAATGGGTCCGATATTACAAGAAATAATGGATGAGATATGTTCTTTAGGTAAGAAAAAAAAAAATCTAGACGGGAATATGATTTGTGTCTAGCTGAAAAAAAAAGTGTAATCTTCTCTTGTGGGATTAAGTTCTCTCCAGACATCGACCAGGTCTACATCAGCCAGTGCTAACCTCAAGGTCTTAGAGGCATTGGGGTTAGACAATGTAGTTGAGGATTTGTCCAAGTTACTATCCATGCAGCAATTAAAATCTCCAGCCACTATTCCAAAGTCTGTGTAATATTGGTTAAATAGAGTAATCGTATCCAACATGAATTTGAAGTTATCCTCGTTTGGCGTTCAACAATGTCAGTTCTTGTCCATATAACATCCCCCGGATTAATACGTGTCTGCCCGCGGTGTCTGTATATTGTTGCTTAAATATAAAAGGCAAGTTTTTATGAATAAGTATTGCAACTCCCCTTTTATTGCTTATGTAACTGGAGAAAAAAACCTGCCCAACCCAGTCTCTCTTAAGTTTTTTATGCTCCTCGTTAGTCAAATGAGTTTCCTGAAGAAAGGCAATGGATACTTTTTCTTTTTTCAAGAATGTAAGAACTCTCTTCCGCTTAATTGGATGACCAAGGCCTCTGACATTAAAAGTCATTACGTTAAGTGTATTAGGCATACAGAAATTTGCATGTCATACAGATTTCTTGTGATCATGGTGCGGCAAGAGTAAAAGGGTAAATAATATAAGACTAATAAACTAACGAGAAAAAAAAGAAACATAGGTAGAGCTTGAGGGGCCCCTACCCACCCCCTTCCCGCTTCCCCAAGACCCTAGCCTAGTCCCCAAACGACAAGGCAATCCCATCAGAACAAGTAACACCCTCAAGTTGACTAGCAAGTAACAATCATCTGTCAACAACACACATCATACTAAACAAAAACAATACATCTGTGCAGGAGAATAAACAGAATAAAAGCTTGGCTTTCTTGGGTGGCATTCCACTCGACATAACCGCAAACATGCCAGTAAAATAATTTGAGAGAAGAAAGGGAAGGAAGGCTTGAGTGAGCCTCACTTTAGCAGATAATGGTTGATTCTTCTATTATCCAACTCACAAGACTTAATTTACCCCAGATACCACTAATGGTGAAGAAGAAATGAGATTAGTAATAATGATTTGCCCTCCATAAAATATAAACAAGATGTTTTCAGGTAAATTAAAAAGCCAAGAGTCCAACCATTAGTATAATTTTAAACTCCGCTTAAAACAAATTTTGGTTAACAACAGTATTCATGGGTATATATGCCTGCTGCTCCCATCCCGTCTCAATACCATTGCTCTCTTCTGTTTGCCATACTAAAAGAGTACCACATCCCCGAAATGAAGCGAGACAGGTATAGACACTACAAATGTTCTCACATAAAAACATTACACTATCTGCTTAATAGTCAATGGTATGCACCAGTTATTTTCCATTATTAAGTGAAAAAGGGAGACAAAGAAATAATAATGGTTTAGCTAGCCACCACCAAGTTTGATGACAAACCCATCTCCGTGCACAAATTATTATAGACTCACCAGACCCCATACATAGGAAACAGTTCAAACCTGGCCATATAGCTACTTATTGAAAGTGTTGCGATAAAATTTCTCAGCCTCTTGAGGAGAGGAAAACATCTGGATCTTCCCATTATACAGCACTCTCAGCTTGCAAGGTTGGAGGTGAAATCCACGGAAGATCCCCACGTCAACAAACAGTTTTTTAACAGTACTGAACTCCCGTCTTTGCCGGAACGTTTCCGCTGAGAAGTCCTTGGCGAATGCAAGTTTGGATCCATCGTAGGAAATGTTGCGTTGCCTCGTGTGATGCAGGACGAATTCTTTGTCTTGGTATTTTAAAAAACGAATGAGGACGGCGCGGCTCCGATTGGGAATTGCTGGAGCCAGCGTGCGGTGGACTCTTTCCAATGTGAATGTTCTGTCAGGTCCAATGCCCAGCCATTGAGGTAGCATGTCGTTTATAAAGTCTAAAAGAGGACGGGTACCTTCAGCTCCCTCCTTCAGACCAAACAGCCGGATATTTTTCCTCCTCCCGCGGTTTTCCAAATCCTCGGCCTTTCTTTCCAGATAAGTGAGCCGTTTCGTTGCTGCAACCAGAGCCACCTCGGTCTTATCCAGCGCGTCCTCGGAAGTGGCTATGCGGGCTTCAGCCTCTTCGATGCGTTGTTCGTTAGCTGTTACATCTCGTTTAATTTCACCCAAATTTTTCTCTAGTTCCGACATAGAGTTAGTCAGCTCACCCAGTTGGTTGTTTATTCCGTCTAGCTTCGAGCTAAATTCGGAACGGAGTGATTTTAATTCAGTTAGCACATCGGCTACACTAGCCATGTTGCTGGCTACGGTGTTCTCGTCCGAAGATGTTGTCTTCGTGCTTCGTGAGCTTGTTTTGCGCGCGTTCGAGAATATGTCGCACTCTTTTACTGCTGGAGGTTTTGGCATCGTCTGTATCAGGCAATTGACCAGGTTTTCAAAAGTTTGGGGCTGATTTGTGTGCGAAGTTGTCGGGAGTTAACGCACTATGCTGCCATCTTGTTCGGGCTCTCTGGTGCCCCCCCCTCGAGGGCTGTATTAAGGTCAAGTGCCAACATAAGGCGAAATGGAATATTGCGTTTGATGTCGGTTCTCCGCCGAATTTTAACATTAATTTTATTTTATTTAACATGGTAAAGATTGAGACATTCAATATTCGATTGTTCTTCCTTATTTCTAAACTACATTTCTCATAGCCATTATAAATCATCAAACAAAATCATCACATGATATTACGCAACAGCCTCTTCTCCAATTAGTTCAATTACAAACGCATTACAAACATACATCATCAAGGTCACAACTGCGCTGTCGGTCCTGGCATCTGGGTCGTTCCAAAGAATGACTGGTGATGTCATGCACATATCACAGACGTATGTGTCAAGGTGTCTGACACAGTTGGTTGATGCTATGCTGCACCACGTCAGCCACTTTAAAATTCCCTGAGACACCTGCTGAAAGTCGGAGAGTTAGGGGGGAGGGTTCTACCGGGTCGCCAGGTTCCCCAGTGTTGTGGGAGCCAATGATTGTACTCACGTTGCAATCAGAACCCCTTCCACTAATAAGAATATGTAATGTTGGCACAGCATTAATGTTCAGGTTGTGTGCGATCATGATATGCGCATATTAAGCATCTGCGCCAAATTCCCTGGCTCGGCCCATGACGCCTATGTACTGCGCAACTGCTTGAAATGCCAAAAAATACAATAAATGTTTGAAACTATGTTTCCAGTATCTATCGCAGTGACACTTTGAGTATAGGCAAATAAAAATTACCATTTTATGTAACCCTCCTTCATTGAAACCCTCCCACCTAAGCCACATCCAGAACGATTCGCAGCTTTCTTCCTTGGACCAGCCTTCAGTGCCCGCCTGCCATACAACACCTCGTGGTGCCTTCTTCACTGAATACCTGTAACTGCTCATCTGTGAAATTTGCTTTTCGGCTTTGGCTCTGGCTCGATGTCGCCATCATTGTCTTCATGTTCTATTAACAAATGCGACTGCCCCTATATGTTCTTGAAAAAAAGTTGTGATATTCTCACGAGTGAGGAGATTCATTTTTCTAATTGAGGATATCTGTATTAACTAACTCGTGTCTTTGTATTTTTTTTTACCATTGATAATACTGTGTATTTTAATGTGTGAATAAATATATTATGAAATAGGTCACTAGATTGAGCCCTACCCTGGCCAATACCAAAGCACTACCCATCTGTTAATCAATTTTAGCCAAAAAAGAATAGCCAACATGGGAAGAATCATTATCAGTAAATTGGATAATTGATAATAATAAAGTTTTCGGCACAAGTTCAAGTGAATGTGTCGCTCAAATGAAATGGGACACAATAGGCTATGGATATGGAATTGCGTCAATGCTGAGGCGGTATCAGGGCGCAAAATTTTTATTCCCACTGGAGTTCCGGACCCCAACAGAAACTCATTTGCGTACAGCCAATCAGCGATCTTGTACCGAACCACTGAAAGAGTATCTCGAGACATTTTTTTGTCTTTACGAGCCTTGTACTGACACACGGTCTCGGAACCACTGACTGCGCAGTCCATATTCAGAATACTGCACTTACATCGAAGATACCTGCCTTGCTCACAGCAAGACTGTTGGCCAAATCATTCTTCTAGCCTGCCATTTAGATAGATGCATTCTGAATGTATTTTTTCAAATATCTGTAGCTGGTAAAATGAGCTGGTTACAATGATTGTGGTCTAGCACTCGCCACTTTTTTTTGTCCTGCACTGATCATATCAATAATGAACTTGAATTTTATTCAAGTAAATATGAATGCTCTGTAGGCCGACAGATTATTTTAATCTAGCCTCTCTACTGAACGTTATAAACATACTGACAGGTTTGGCAAGTGCTGTTAATGAATCGTATTTGCACTTTGCTGTCGAGTGTTAATATAGGTTTTTGTAATTAAGGTGCTTTCTTTCTGCATCATCGTATGTAGGGGGCCATAGCTCTACTCAGGCAGAGGGGTGTGATACAGCCTAATGATTTTATACTTAGAAAGAGGTTTTGAATAAATATTCATGTGTTTGAAAATGCGGTGGCCGTTTCCAAACCTGCCAATCATTTTTAATGTTTCTAGCTAGGATTTATAATCATCTGTTCAAAGCATTTTTATTTTCTGGAATAAGCTGACGCAGTCTCGCTTATTTATACATTATTAGTGCACGGCCAGGGAAGAGAGACAAATATTCAACTGTCTCGAGACACTCCTTCAGAGGTTCGGCGCAAGATCGCTGATTGGCTGTACGCAAATGAGTTTCTGTTGGGGTCCGGGACTCATGTGGGAATAAAAATTTCATTTTCGGGGCGGGGGGATGACCGCATGCAAAGTAAGAATCCTTTGTTTGTTAAAGCGATCCATCCATGTCCTTCAGTTGCCAACCTGACATCGGAGTATTTTGAAATTTCAAGCCTGCAATTTCTAAAAGAGATCATATAAACTGTCATTGATTGTTATTTTTGTGTGACTTGAATGTCTTCTTCCCTGTCTTCCACGGAACAAACAGGCTAGTGAAGGAGGGGCACATTTGCAACGTTCTGATTAGGCTGGTTGAGAAGCGCTAAATTGTTAATTTATTATTTCATTATCGCGGCAATTTGTTTGTTTGCATAGGTTTAATGCCATGGTGGCTAGAATAAGAAATAAAAAAAGAGATTCCTGCATTACTACTTGTAATTGGCACAAACATAGCCTACACAGGCCTACAATTACAGCGGCATATCGTCGGCCTGCTGATAAAACCTTGTATCTTTTATATATATATATATATATATATATATATATATATATATATATAATTAAAAATAACAATAAAGTAATATAAATTGATACATATAATTTTAAATAAAAAAATGTTTAATGTTTGACATTAATTTAACACACAAGTTTTTGTTTGTTATCAGTTTGGAGATTCAAGGTTTTATCAGCAGGTCCACGATATTCAAATTAAAAGTCTGGTTTGCATTTTCCATGGACCACAACTGCATTTTCATGGTTAATCAGAAAATCCTTGTTCCTTGTTTTCCTGATAGCCATAATCAGTGAGCTTTGAACAGAGTCTGCCTTTCTTTTGGATTAGTCACACCTCTTTCAGAAAGCCGCCTACATTCTGTAGTTAACCGTTGTGGGCGTGATCGAAGCGAGTAGGGGAGAATACGCATAACTCAAAAGCGCTAAACTCGAATTGCGTAAAAAAGGAGTTTCGCGCTTACGGGAGAATAGACCCCAAAATGAGCTCAATTCAAATTTGATGGCTGCTACAGGTCTCAAAAAAGTTGGGACAGGGGCCTGTTTACCTGGGTGTAGTATCCCCTCTTCTTTAGCCATTGGAATTTGATCCCTTGATCCCACTCTTGTTTAATACAGGCTTCCAGCTGCTGGAGAGTTTTGGGTCTCCTTTCACAGACTTTTTAATTATGCCCCAAATTTTCTCAATCGGTGAAAGATCAGGACCGCAGGCAGGCCAGCTCAGCACATGGACACTTCTACTACAAAGTCATGTTGTAATAACTGCAGTATGTGGTTTTGCATTGTCCTGCTGAAATACACAAGACCTTCACTGGAATAGATGTCGTCTGGAGGGGAGCATTTGTTGCTCTAAAACTTTTATATACCTTTCAGCATTCATGGCGCTTTTACCCCTAAGCCGACTTCGGCCAGAGGGGTATTGTCGTCACCTGCGTGCCTGTCTGTCGTCCCACCATGACTTTGTCCAGGCCAGTACTCAGCAACTACTGATTGCAGCTTCACCAAATTTCGTATGGTAACTCACTGTGACACACAGATCTGCAACGTCATGTTTTTTGCTGGATTTGACCCTTGACCTTAACGCTGTGACCTTGAGGCAGGAAATCTTGTATGGGCTGAGGGGTATTCTTCAGCAACACATTTATGTTTAAAACATTCAAGTGTCCCACAGCATATGCGCTCATGCATCCCCATCCCATCAGAGATGCTGGCTTTTGAACTGAATGCTGATAACAGGAGGGATGGTCTTTCTCCTCTTTAGCCTGGAGGACATGTCGCCCATGATTTCCAACAAGAATATCAAATTTGGACTTGTCTGACTACAGAACACTTTGCCGCTTTGCTACTGTCCATTTAATATCAGCCCCACAGAACATGGAATGGCATCTGGTACATGCTCAACAATGGCTTCATTTTTGCATGATAGTTTTAGGTGGCATCTGTGGATGGCACGGCAGACTGTGTTTACAGACGGGGGTCTCTTGAAGTAATCCTGGGCCCATTTGTAATGTCATTGACAGAATCATGCCAGTGAGTGATGCAGTGGCATCTGAGGGCCCGAACATCACAGGCATCTAGTAAAGGTGTTCGGCCTTTTCCCTACGCACAGAGATTTTTCCATTTTCTCTGAGTCTCTTGATGATATTATGCATTGTCGATGAAGAGACCTTCAAAGCCTTTGAAATTTGACGTTGAGGAACATTGTTTTTTGTTTTTTTTTATTATTATTACAAAAAAAAAAACAAGCAGAAAACATACAAAACAGCCAGCCTTTAAAAGTAAACAGTATAACATACAAACAACCAGTTACACAGTAAGTGGACAGAACAGATACATAATTAAGGACAAACTCTGGAAACAAAAGGGATGCGGCATAAGGGTCACTAATGAACATGATGCTGAAAAGAAATGGAAAAAAAAGAGAAAAAAAGAATAGGTCTGTATGTGTGTGTGTGCCGTGCACACACGTTTAGATGTGAAGGCAGTGATGAGGGAGAGAGAGAAGAAAAAAAATAATAAATAAATACGTAAATAAAAAAGACACATTTTAAAAGCATTAAGTCAAGAACAACACAAACAGGCATTGATATAGTGAAAGGTGAAGATAATTGCTGTTAATAACGGAATGATACGATGAGAAATGGAGATGATAATGAAAGACAAAGGGTAAAATGAATTAAAAAAGAAAAAAGCAAGAAAGAAACAAGAATTCCCTTCTGCTCTCCTTCCCCCTTTTTTGTTCTTAAAGGTTCTTTTGGTAAATTGGTAAATAAGGCGGTGGATGACGGGCTCGGTGGGGGGGAGATATAAATAAAGAAAAGTGATAATGATACAAAAACAACAAAAAACAAAAACAAAAAATTGAAACATAATTTTTAGTGAAGAGAGAGAAGAAAAAAAAGACAGTCATTGTATTAGAGGTGAGTATGTGTGTACGAATGTGCGTGCGCGCGTGTGAGTGTGTGAGCGTGTGTGCGCAGAGAGTGAGTGTATCAAAGGGAGGGGGAGGCTGAAGGTGGGGAGGGGGGGGGGGGGGGTGTTGCAGTGAGTGTGTGGTTCTCTTCCTTCTCAGGGTTTAGGTTCCCCACTCGGGCTCAACAATTATGCCAGACTGTAATGGGCAGCAGCACCACCCTCAGGAGGGGCCTTATTCCCATATTCGGCAATTGTTCAGCTGTTCTGTTGTGTGGTGAGCAGGACTGAAATCCAGCCATTGATGCCACCAGCTGACTCCAGGGAAGAGGCTGACATACTGTAGCCTAGCACTGCTGCCTGACACTGTTGCGGGGGACCAGGGGTTAGGCAGAGGGTGGGGGTTGGGGGAAGGGGTTAATGCATGATGTGTGTGTGCGCGCGCGTGTGTGTGTGTGTGGTAAATGTACTCTTGTGTACTTAGAAAGATAAATAAATAAATAAATAGATGGCAACTACAATAAATAAGGTAAAAAGAGACAAAATGAAAATAAAAGACGTAATGAAGAAGAATTGTGATGATAATGGAGATGAATGGAGCATAGAGCAAGATAACTGGGGAGGTGAGATGGAGGGAGAGCAGAGTCCCTACAGGGGAGGTCAGCTTTACTTATTTAGTAAAAAAAGTCAAAAAAATAAAGAAAAGGGAAACAAAGGAAGAGGTGGGAAAAATATCAATACAATGAAATAACAGCAGTAATAATAATAATCATCATCATCATCATCATCATCATCAATATAACTCAAACAGCCACATGAAAAATATTCAAAGAAATTGTAGATTCAACGAAAGAACAGAAGAGAAAAACAAAGAAGAACTTGATATGGTGTGTTTATTTATTGTGGTGTATGTAAAGTGTGTGTGTGTGTGTGTGTGTGTGTGTGAGAGTAATGGTTTGTGTGTGTGGTCATCTTGATTGGTACACAGGCAGAAAGAGCCAATGGGCATGATTGTTCAAGACATCAACAATTAATTTTATGTAAAATTGAATTCCAGATGTCAGGTTCAGTAGGTTGTTTTTTAAGGGCAGCAGATAATTTTTCCATGGATATGTATTCTGTAAGCAGGTTATTCCAAAGTGTGATGTTGATTTTTTTTTTTCTTGATTTCCAGTTAATGAGGATAGTTTTCTTGGCGATGGTTAGGGCAACGGAGAGTATTCTGCTGGATGTGGTGATCAGGTTGATGTCCGATATGTCTCCAAGTAGACAGAGCATGGGTGATAGTGGGATATGGCAGCTCAAAAGAAGTGAGAGGTGATCTGTGATATCTTTCAAGAAATGTTTTATTGGTGTGCAGTCCCATGTGGCATGAAGGTAGTTATCTACTGTGTTCTGGACGCAATGCAAACATATTTCAGTGTCAGTGAACCCCATTCTAAACATCCTCTCACCCGTGTAGTGCACTCTATGAATGATCTTGTATTGTATGAGCTGTATGTTAGTGTTGGTGGACATAGAGGAGTTGTTATTGCATACTTTGGTCCAGAAGTCAGCACTGGGGGTGATCTGGAGGTCTAGCGTTTGTGACAATTCCTGTGCGCCGTGATCGTTATTGTGCGCCGTACCAAACGACGTCACACACTTTTTACGAACATTTATGAAGATATCATTCCGAAACTTTTCATACACTCATATCTGGTCCCGAGGTAGGTTGCTGTTGAATTTCGGCCAAATCGGAAAAAAAACATGGCCGCAATGGTGGCCATCTTGAATTTTCGTTGCATCGCCGTACCACACAACGTCACACACTTTTTATGAACATTTATGAAGATATCATTACGAAACTTTTCATACACACATATCTGGTCCTGAGGTAGATTGCTATTTTCAGAAAAAAGTTCTTTGAGAAAAAAATTGGGACTTTGTTGTAATGGTCGCTCTACCTTATAAATAATTAGTTATTCAATTTCATATGGCTAGCACAATTATCGTTCCAATGAAGGCTAGAAGCAGAATGTACTAAATTATTTTTACAATAGTTCTTTGTTGATGTTTCGCATAAATATAACCTGATCACATGAAGAATATAACTTGCAAAATTGTATCATGATTTAATTATACTTAAATATGTCCATCTCACCACTCCTATTTAATGCAGCCTGTGTGTAATGATATTCTTTCATGATAAATACACATTTATTCAGTTTTATATTAAGTTGTTATCTAAAATTAGTATTTATGATGTACAACATATTGGGCCACGGACATTAATCAGGCTCCTGGAGGGAAACGAAACGTTATGATAACGAGTGCAGCATGCAATTTTTATTCCAGAGATGGATATTTCAATGAAGCTCAGCTGTCGATCTATTCCATTAAAGATTAAAATAATGTGGTAACAATTTGATGCTAAAAGAAACAGGTATTATGATCCGAGTGGCGTACAATATTGTTAACAAATGACTGAGATTACTGACCCATACACTTGGTCATTTCTTCACATTATTGTAAGCCTCTCCCTCCAGGAGCCGGATTAACGTCCAGTGGCCCAATATGTTGTACATCATGGTATTTGAGAGAGAGAGAGACCGTGAGAGATGCACGCACACCACACCACACCATGAATGCGTTATTTGGATCTATGGTACAACGAACTTCTGCCATCATGTTCCATGTGCCATTCCAGTCATACAGCGAAAACCATTCAGTGAGTTTGTACGAAATTTGGCATAAATATTCCAGAGCCATATACCTTTAGATGTTTTACTGGCATCACTAAGATGCCGTCGCAGCTTTGGCATATCCATCGCACCTAAACATTCAAAATGAGGTCTAATTCAACAAAAATTGCCCTGACTGATTCCATTGCCTACTTAAGCCGCTCCCTTGGAATCCTGAACCGCACGTATATAATTATCAAAAATTGCCCTGACTGATTCCATTGCCTACTTAAGCCGCTCCCTTGGAATCCTGAACCGCACGTATATAATTATATATACAAAACCCAAAACCAGTGAAGATGGCACGTTATGTAAATCGTAGATAAAAACAGAATACAATGATTTGCAAATCCTTTT
This sequence comes from Gymnothorax reevesii, assembly GCA_029721435.1. Classification (NCBI taxonomy): domain Eukaryota; kingdom Metazoa; phylum Chordata; class Actinopteri; order Anguilliformes; family Muraenidae; genus Gymnothorax; species Gymnothorax reevesii. The sequence continues at coordinate 90,003,783 of CM056576.1, read as the reverse complement.
CAACTTATATTCAATTGAATACACTGCAAAGACAAGATGTTTAATATTCAAACTGAGAAACTTTTTTTTTTGCAAATAATCATTCACTTAGAATTTAAAGCCAGCAACACACTGCAAAAAAGTTGGCACAGGGGCCTTTTTACCACTGTGTTACATCGCCTTTCCTTTTAACGACACTCAGTAAACGTTTGGGAACTGAGGAGACCAATTTTTGAAGCTTTTCAGGTGGAACTCTTTCCCATTCTTGCTTGATGTACAGCTTAAGTTGTTCAACAGTCTGGGGTCTCCGTTGTCATATTTTACGCTTCATAATGCGGCAAACATTTTCAATGGGAGACAGGTCTGGACTACAAGCAGGCCAGACTAGTACTCGCACTCTTTTACTACGGAGCCATACTGTTGTAACATGTGCAGAATGTGGCTTGGCATTGTCTTGCTGAAATAAGCAGGGGCGTCCATGAAAAAGACGTTGCTTGGATGGTAACATATGTTGCTCCAAAACCTGTATGTACCTTTCAGCATTAATGGTGCCTTCACATATGTGTAAGTTGCCCATGCCTTGGGCACTAATACACCCCCATACCATCACAGATGCTGGCTTTTGAACTTTGTGCCTATAACAGTCCGGATGGTTCTTTTCCTCTTTGGTCCGGAGGACACGACGTCCACAGTTTCCAAAACCAATTTGAAATGTGGACTCATCAGACCACAGAACACTTTTCCACTTTGCATCAGTCCATCTTAGATGAGCTTGGGCCCGGCGAAGCCGGCGGCGTTTCTGAGTGCTGTTGATAAATGGCTTTCGCTTTGCATTGTAGAGTTTTAACTTGCACTTGCAGATGTAGCGACGAATTGTAGTTACTGATAGTGGTTTTCTGAAGTGTTCCTGAGCCCATGTGGTGATGTCCTTTACACACTGATGACGGTTTTTGATGCAGTACCGCCTGAGGGATCGAAGATCACGGGCATTTAATGTTGGTTTTCAGCCTTGTCGCTTACGTGCAGTGATTTATCTAGATTTTCTGAACCTTTTGACGATATTATGGACCGTAGATGATGAAATCCCTAAATTTCTTGCAATAGCTCGTTGAGGAATATTGTTTTTAAACTGTGCGACAATCAGCTCACGCATTTGTTCACTAAGTGGTGACCCTCGCCCCAACCTTGTTTGTGAATGACTGAGCATTTCAGGGAAGCTGCTTTTATACCCAATCATGGCACCCACCTGTTCCCAATTAGCCCGTTCACCTGTGGGATGTTCCAAATAAGTGTTTGATGAGCATTTCTCAACTCTCTCAGTCCGTTTTGCCACTTGTGCCAGCTTTTTTGAAACATGTTGCAGGCATCAAATTCCAAATGAGCTAATATTTGCAAAAAATTACAAAGTTTACCTGTTCGAACATTAAATAACTTGTCTTTGCAGTGTATTCAATTGAATATAGGTTGAAAAGGATTTGCAAATCATTGTATTCTGTTTTTATTTACGATTTACACAATGTGCCAACTTCACTGGTTTTGGGGTTTGTGTATAATAATATATATATAATAATATATATATATATATATATATATACATACACCATTTTTCACATTTACAAGTACAGCATTATCTACTAGATGGGCAATGGACATGCCCATGGGGTTTTGCCCAATTTCATCTGACAGCTGTGCACTGGGGGACACCAGTCCCGCGACCGACTGGACTGCGTTTAGTTCCCATTTTGCAAATGGGACTGAAACTGTTTGGTCAGATTCTGAAATTATTTTATACATTTTTGATGGCAATTTCTTCCTAGTGGTGATATTGATCAAGTCTGAGGTCAGTGAAGAAAATTCCAAGTTGGAGGATTTAATGTTGATTTTTGTCTTTATAGCAGATTGCATTTGATGAAACTCTAAAAACTGGTTGTTCTCGATGCCGAACTTCTGGACCAAATGAGAAAATGTGGCCGAAGTATTGTTATGGAGAATTTGCTCGAGGTGCGTGATACCTCTGGAGATCCATGAGGAGAAATTGAGTGGTTTCCTGTTCATTAAGAAGTCAGGATTGTTCCATATGGGTGTGCGTATGGTGGGAGAAGTTGTGATGATGAAATTTCCACCAAGCAGTCAGAGCTGTAGCTATGGTAGGATTTTTAAAACAGGGATGACGTTTGATGATGGGGCTCGGGAATGGAAGATCTGAGATGCTGATTTCTTTGCAGAATGTTTGTTCGATGTCTGTCCAAGAGGTGGCAGATTCGTTTGGGTTAATCTATTTATAAATGTACTGAAGTTGGTGGGCAGTGAAATAATGGAAAAAGTTTGGAGCCTGCAGTCCTCCTAAGTTTTTGGGTTTCTGTAGAGTGCACAATCTAATTCTAGGTGGCTTATTTTTCCAGTGAAATTTTGAAATGAGGGAGTCTAGAGATTTGAACCAAGAAGGAGGAGGTTTGATTGGGATCATTGAGTGAGAAGTGATTGTTTATTTTAGGAAGGATAGTCATTTTTATTACTGCAATTCTACCTGTAAGTGATAATGGTAAATTCATCCAGCGTTTAAGGTCGTCTTCTATTGTTTTAAGGAGAGGGTTGAAGTTAAGATTTACCAACTCTCACAGCCTGGGGGAAATGTTGATTCCTAAGTATGTGATGTTACCAGTGCGCAGGAAGAAAGGTGGAGTTTGGGCTGCCATGTCCCAACTGTTAGGAGAGAGAGGGAGAATCGTGGATTTGGACCAGTTAATGGAATAGTCCGAAAGTGTTGAAAAAGTGTTAATGAGTTGAATGGTTTCAGACAGGGATGTTAATGAGTTCCTTAAATATAAGAGTATGTCGTCGGCATCAAGGCTAATCTTATGGTGAATACTTTGTGTTTCGATACCTGTAATGTTTGATTTCTGACGTATAGCTGCTGCTTGTGGTTCGATAAAGATGGCAAATAATGAAGGAGAGAGCGGGCACCTTGCCGAGTGTCCCTGTGCAAAGTGAAACGCTGTGAAATGACTCCATTCGTAGTGATTGTGGCCATTGGCGTTGTGTAAAGAATCCTCACCCAGTGAATAAAAGATTCCCTGAAACCAAATTTTTTAAGTGCCGCAAATAAAAATTCCCAGTTTACCCTGTCAAATGCTTTTTCAGCATCAAGTGAAAGTATGATTGTGGTGCATCTGTATGAGAAATATATTGGATTAAATTGAATAATCGGCGTAGATTGTTACATGAATGTCTTCCTTTGATAAAACCGGCCTGGCCCGAGTGAATGATAGATGGAATAGCTGTTTCTGTTCGTGATGCCAATGCTTTGCTTATAATTTTTGTGTCGGTGTTGATGAGAGATAGACGACGAAAGATTGCAGGAGAGGTAGGGTCTTTATTAGGTTTCAGTAGGAGTGAAATAGAGGCAGTGTTCATGTCGGTGGGAAGTTTGGATTGCTTTTTGATTTCTGCTGTTAATCTGTTGAAAATTGGTGCAAGGATGTTTCAGAATTGTTTATAGAACTCAGCAGAGAAGCCGTCAGGACCAGGGGCTTTATTGTTGGGCATGAGTTTAAGAGCATTATAGAATTCTGTTATTGTGAATGGTTTATCCAGAGCATTTGCTTGGTCTTAATTGAGCTGAGGCAAGTTAATATTGCTTAAAAAAGTGTCAATGTCTCTTAGGCTAGGTTGATGTGAGGAAGAGTAAAGGTTCATGTAAAAATCTTGAAATGTTTTATTTATTTCTTCAGGTGTGTGTACCAGCTTCCCCGCTGAGTTCATGAGTGATGGGATTGTTGATTTTTCTTTGTTTCGGTTGATTTGGTTTGCCAGATATTTACCGGATTTATTACTGAATTCAAAGTGTTCATGTCTAAGTCTTTGTAAGAGGAATAGAGCTTTTCTATTGGTGTGTTCATTTAATTGTAATTTATATTTCTGCGAGTCAGATTGGGTTTGTGTTGTGGGATGTACTGCATTGATGTTTTCTAGCTCTTTAATCTTTTTTTCAAAAAATTTTTCCTCTTCATTGTCTTTTTTCTTTTTGTGTGTGGAGTATGAAATGATTTTCCCTCTCAAAACTGCTTTCCCTGTTTCCCAAAGAAGTGATGGTGCCGTTTCTGATGAGTCATTTAATTCAAGAAAGGATGCCCACTCTCTTTCAATATACTTATTAAAATTGGGATCTTCTGGAAGTGATAAGTTAAAGCGCCATCTGCTGGACGGTTTGTGAGCGCGGCTATTGCACATGACGAATGAGACAGGCGCATGGTCACTGATTCTAATGGAATGTATTTGTGCTTCTGATATTTTGGACATGAGTGAGTTACTAGTTAGAAAGAAGTCAATACGAGAATAGGGGTTGTGTACCGGTGAGAAAAATAAATTCTTTATCGTTTGGATGTTTTAGCAGCCAAACATCGCCAAGACCAAAATCCCCAAGAACTGCTCTATTGTTTCTGTGGACTGGGAGGTACGTGTACTATTTGGGTTGTTAGATCTGTCTAATGATGGGTTCATGACTGTGTTGAAGTCTCCACCAATTATTATAGGTGAATCGGAAATATTCTAGAGGGAGGTAAAAAATGAGTTCAAGAATGAGGAGTCGTCATTGTTTGGGCCATAGACAGATGCAGTAGTAAGTGGGTGGTTGTGTATGGAAATATTGATGATGATAAATCGTCCATCTGGATCCGATATTGTGCTATTATGAGTAAATGTGATTTTTTTTTGTGTATTAAAATGGCTACTCCTCTTTGTCTTGAGTTAAAATGGGAAGAAAAGATTTGGCTAAACTGTGGGGTTAATAATTTGTTATTGTCAGATTCTGAAGTATGAGTTTCTTGTAGGAGGCATATATCTGGTTGTAGACTATTTAAGTGGTTGAATACCTTGACTTTCTTTGCCTGTGCACCAATTCCACGGATATTCCATGATACACACTTAATTGTGTTCATTGTGATAATATAGAGGAGTTTATAACTTCTGTGTGTGGTGAGTGAGTTGTTTGTAAATTTATATACGTGTTTAGTGTTGTCCATGTATGTATTTAAATTTGATTGTGTTTGAGTGTACATCTAATGGTTAGATAGCATATGTAGAATATTTGTGTTTGTGGATGAGTGGATGATGTTTGCGTGTATCAGAAAAGAATAGTCATAGGACCACACAGCGAACAGCTGCAAGGAATTCAGTTGGGTCAGAGAGTTATGACTAATGAGGAAAGGAAGAAGGAAGAGCTCAGAGAGTAGACAAAAAAACAAAAAAGCTAAACAAACAAAATAAGTCCATAGGCTTTAAAACTTTACCAGGAAAACTGAGAAAAGGCATTGGGGTGAAGTGCATAGTAAGACTGGAGAGAGACTGGGTGCATGTACATATTCATCAATATGCGCCAGCAAACATTATGGTGGGGAAAAAAAGGGAAAAAAAATCGAGTGGAATAATAAAACGGCAAGTGCTAGATCGAATGAGGATTAGAATAGCCAGGGGGGTTACTGTTTTGTCGCGGAAGAGTATGCCATCGATGTACAGTTTGTCAACGGAGATTATCGCCTTCTTTTTTCCTGTATGGCTTTTTTACAGACGGGGAGCAGAGGTTTGCGTCGGTCAATTATTTCTCGGGAAAATTGATTATTTATGCCGTAGTCTGTGCCCTTCAGGTTTCTGCCGTGCTGTAGAACTTGTTTCTGTTTTGAAATGTTCGAATTTAGCAACTATTGGTCGTGGTCGCTTGTTGGCTGGGTTATTGGATCCAGTGCGGCGAACTCGGTGAAACGTAATATCCTTGACAGTCTGAGGAGGGATTTTTAGGTGAGTGATCATGATTCATGTATTAAATGTTCGGGGTTGTCTTCTTGTCGTTCTGGGATACCGGAAAATACGAGATTCTCTCGCATGCTGCGAGATTGTAGGTCAAGAATTGCTTCCTTCATGTCCTTATATTCTTTAGTAACAGATCCAAGTTGGTGAGGTAATGGAGAGTTGAAGCGATTTGTTTTCTTTGGCTAACAAGGGGAGTTGGTCGTGTGTAAACTCCTAGGCTGTCGCGTAAGTGTTGGAATTCTTTGTGCAGAACCTCAACCAGATTTAATCGAGCATCGAGAGCGGAGACTTTACTGTCGATTGATTGTAAAATGTCGCTGACCTCAGTACAGCAGGATTTGTCTGGAGAGTGGTGGAAGGAGTCCGAAGGATGAGATCTTTTGGAGTTCGGTGTGGACGCGGTGGTGGCATTACCCTTCTTCCGATCTTTTTCGGTGTCATTCATGGCGCACAGTCGGTTAAAATAATCATCAATATAATCCTCCAGGTCGTCCAGGCCGATCGGTTGAGTAGTCCAGTTGCAGATATGGAAAGTGGGAAACAGATTGTTTCTGGTATACAGGTGGGTGTAGTGTTGAGAATCTAGCTAGCAGTGGGCTGCCATCTTGGATCAAGCACCAGTCTCGTCAGTTCTCGCGGTCACAGGGGCATCCTCCTCCCCATTGTTTTTAAAGTATTCCACAATAGTTTTTTATTTATTTATTTTTTACGCAAGCCTTCACAGAGAGTCTCTGGCTATCTTTACTTCAGTTAGACATCCCTTCTATAGCCGATCATGTTACACACCTGATGCCATTTATATTAATTACTTGTTAAATGTTCTTTCAGCGGATTCTTTTATATATTAATTGCTTTTTCAGCGCTTTCTTGTGTTTGTCCCAACTTTTTTGAGACCTATTGCAGCCAGAAAATTTGAAATAAGCTCATTTTGTGGATAAAAATGTAAAATTTCTGTTACAACTTTGAAATGTTATTTATGTTCTATTGTAAATAACATTGGCTCGTGATCTGAAAGACATTGCATTTTGATTTTATTCACATTTTACACTTCGTCACAACTATTTTGGAATTGGGGTTGCAATTAAGATGCTAAAAACTGAGAAATACAGAATGGGGCAAATGCTTTTTATGTGGCACCATTTGTGATTGCAAAATTGATATGTAACCCATCTGGATGGTGCTGTTCCTTGAAATGCGCCTGGTCGTAAATTCAGGATCAGAAAATGTTTGATAACTGATTGCTGACTGATACCAAATAATTTGCTGAAAATCAGCTGACTGAATAGATCTCCTAATGAGAGTCCGGGGAGCCTTGGTCTCGGGCACCAGCATTACAAACAGCCATTTTCTGAGTTTAGGAGAGATCCCTCACTAAACCCAAGGTTTCCATGTGCCCCTCTCCTCAGTTGTTCTGCCCGACGGCTCCACTTTGGTGGCCAATCCCATCAGTACGTTCAGCAGTACCCAGCCGGTCACAACTGTAGCACAAACCCACCCTCAGGGCAGCGCCAGTGCCCCCACGCTGGTGTCCTCCCCTCGCCCGAGTATACTCCGCAAGAAGCCAGCCAATGAGGGGTAAGCTCCAGTAATAGGCTTGTGTAAAACGCCAGATGTGCCACAGTGCCCAAAGAATGTGTCCTTTCCTGCTCTAGTCTCCTCCCCTCCTATCTAGAAGTATTATATGGAATGGAAGGGAGGTAATAAATGAATGAAGGGAGCTACGGTTGTAATGGTTTTGGGATGCACCAAACTACATTGCTGGGTTTTCCCCTCAATCTATTGTCATACGGTTGCTGTGGTCCACACATTCAGCTTAGCCTTTTAATATGAAATGTTGGTTTTTGTACCCTCAGGTCAGCAGTGAGGAAGAGCTTGATCCCAGCACAGCCAGGTGAAGCCACAAGCCCAAGGCTGGACACTGCTATAAGGAGTGCGTCTGGTTCCCCACGGCCAGCAGGGTAAAGCATCCTGACTGTGTGTGCATGTTATGTTTTGGGCCAGGGATGTTGAGCTCCAGTTCTCAAGGGCTGTGTTGCCCGGACTTTAATGGTTTTCTCTTAATCAGCAGCCTGGTAACACCTTGAGGCAAGGGCGGGGCAAAGGGGACTGCTATCCCCGGGCATCAGACTAGGGGGAGGGCATGTCACCGACCCCCTGTTTTTAAAATAATCTGCTGGAAAATTCATCATAATAAATATTTTTGAAGATATAACATAGTATTTCTCAGTTAAATAAAAGCTTTATATATTCTATTTTGATAATATCCCTTGCTGTTTGTCTTTCTGACTTTGCCCGTAATGGTGGTTGGAGATGAGCACACTTTCAGGAAACTTAAATTAGTAAAAAAAAAAAAAAAAAAAATCGCGTGCACTCCACCAAGTCACAAGAGAGATTAAATGCTTTAGCGATGTTCTTGATAGAACATGAACTGGCCAAGAGAGTTGATTTCGATGATTTTGACTTTGCAACTAGGAAAGTGCGGCGCCATTCATTTGTCAAATCAATTGGGTATGTGTAGCCCACTTGATAGGTTTTTTTTTTTTTTTTAATTGGCCTGTCAAAACATTCACCTAAGTATGTATGTAACAATATTCATGATTTTATCTGTTGTGATCCTTGAGAATACACAGCGATACCCATTCTCACGCCTTAGCCGTGAGTCTCTCTTCTTAGTGGCATTCACATTCCTGTGGCGTAGTCAGCAATTATTCAATCAACGCGCACTGAAGAAATTCCCTCGCGGAATTTAAGTCGTTGTGCATCAAGTTAATCAGTTACACGTGCATTATGGTGTATTTCCCCACTAATGACACAGAAATTGATTATGACTCGGGAATTCTCAGGCTTGTCTTGACTGAGGGATTGAAAGCGATGGAATTGTATAAAACCATTTGAACGATCATGAAACACATGCCATGTTTCCAATCCCTGAGTAAAGAGAAGCAGGGAAGTCTGGAGTCATAATCGTTTTCCATGTGACTTGTGATGAGGTGCACCTTTATTCAAGTGAAACGGAAACTTTTATGCTCAAGGATTTTAATTCCACGTGAGAATCTCATAAAGCATTCAATGAATAATTGCAGACAATGGTGAATAAGCCTAAAAAATGTATGAGACCTACGCCAAATGCGTGAGACTTGGCATCTCTGAATACATATTTTCAACTAAGCTTATGCAGTTGGAGGCGACGGCTTGGGGTATATCCCCGAACGCCCCGAATCCTCCAATTCCCCAATCCTTCAATAGACCCAATACAATATAAATCCCCTCAGGTCATGACCTTTCATATGAACTTAATTTCAGGTCAATTGGGCTAATGGTTCTGAAGATATGGCCAAAGTGGTACAAAACCCAAAACCAGTGAAGTTGGCACGTTATGTAAATTGTAGATAAAAACAGAATACAATGATTTGCAAATCCTTTTCAACTTATATTCAATTGAATACACTGCCAAGACGAGATGTTTAATGTTCAAACTGAGAAACTTTTTTTTTTGCAAATTATCATTAACTTAGATTTTAAAGGCAGCAACACATTGCAAAAAAGTTGGCACAGCAAGGTTAATATAGTTTTGAAATTTTCATTAGTTTTTATTTTTATTTAGTTTTGCAGTTTGCTTTTTTATTTCAGTTTAGTTTTAGTTAGCTGAACAAGTGATTAAGCAGTTTTAGTTTAGTTTTTATTTTGAGGAATTCACTAGTTTTAGTTGTAGAAGCTGACAAGGATAAAAGAATGTATGACAGCAAATATGTTTTTACCGAGTCCTTTATTAATCCAGTATTCTTTAACCATCATATTTTTTAACATGTGACACTGATGATACTAATATAACTGGGAAAAAAATCCAATCCATCTCACCCCATGCAGGCATCATGCCCCGTTATTTCTGCAGCTTTTGCCATGTTTGAGAGCTAATCATCTTCTTCACTGAATGTGCGCAGGGCAGTTGCTTGGAATTCTGGGGCCCCTAACAGAATATCGGTGTGGGCCCCTGTCCCCGACTTTTCATTGTCACTCTTTAACGACAATATATCATGATGTTATTCATTATTTTTCTGTTTCTCAGTGTTCTTGACAGCGCCTAATGCAATACACCCAATTTTTCCTTTTTTAAAATTAACCACTCAACAAAGAGAGTATCATCATGTGAATTATGAATTATTAGTTGTCTTATTCACTAATTTACTCACCATCAAAAACATATTCAGACTGCTGTTGGTGAGGATCTATTGCTGGGTCAGGTTCAGATGAAGTGACTACAGCTGATTCTGAAGTAGTAGTGCATAAAGGTTTCATTGTTCCATTTCTTATTACTTTCGTAAACATTTATGGTTATGTTCCATGGAACAACTGATGAAGAACTAACCTACCGAGTCTTGGAATAAACAGAATCTAAATGAGCTTCCCAGTACCATAGCTCTAAGCACCCAGCTTCATTTTGCTATTGTTAGGAGGAGGGCAAGCTCTGTAAAATTACCCCCCGCAAGAGCAAAACTTATGCCAACAGGCTAAAGTAGCAGTTTAGTTTTAGTAAACAATTAAGGTAAAAGTAATGTCAGCCTTGACAAGCGATTATTTAAGTTACACCTAAGGTTACCGCACTGACTACATGTATTTCACTAGCCAAACCTAGCGTGTACAGTCAATTACAGCTAGAGAGAGCTGAGTATGCAGTAGCCACTCATAAGAACGGAGGAACGTGTCCTAGGCTGCTGCTACCAAATTTTCTGACCGCATATTATGATGGCTGGCGAATGATAACCTTACCGATCTTTTCTGTAGATGATACCGTTAATAACTGAGTAATGTCATTATTGTCTGGCGATTATTTACTCAGCTGACTTCATGTTACTTTAACATAACGTTAGCAGCAGAATAGCCAGCCTGAACAGCTAACATGGAAAGCTAGTTTAATACTCTCACCTCTCTTTGAAAAGAATTTTGTAATGTTCTGGACCCCTGCTTTGCTCCTCCTGTCCTCTCTCTAGTCTTTTCTGGCGTCCAGATTTGTGTGCGTTTGTTTGTTTGCTCTTGGGCATCATATTCGCAAGGACGGTGATCCCTCTTTGCTGCCTTAGTTTGCGACCTCGCCAACAAAAACGCACAAACAATTTTCCAATACGAGCATGAAGCATGGATTGAACCATTTTTAAAGAAGGGGGTTACTGAAATGTATTTCATCAATATTGCATGCCTTAATGGCTTTGTTTAAACTCTGATGCATTAGTATTAATATTAGGTAAATCTTTGCAAAATAATTTTGTCATGGCGTCTACTGTGGGTTTTGTGGGCCCCAATGGACTGTGAGCCCTTATGACGGCGCTGAATTAGAGAAGTAGTGGAGCTCCACTCCTCCGTTCGTTTGCAGCTAGACCCTTTTGGCTGAATTGTGCACAAGAAGCATCATCTTCGGCTGACGCATGCGACAACTACGGCAGCTAATAGCCGCTATGCTTCCCCCCTCTGGAAGCAACCGGTTAACTCTGACTGAACAGGACAGTAATCGAGATAGAAAACGAAACTATCAACGAAAACGAAGCTAATTTTATCTGCAATTCAGTTTAGTTTTAGTTAGTTTTGTATTGTCCATGGTAGTTTTTATTTCGTTTTCGTTTTTTAAAAAATTGACATTCCTATTTTTATTTCAGTTAACTAAATTATTTTTTCACAGCTAGTTTTAGTTTCAGTCTTAGTTTTCGTTAACTAAAATAACCCTGTGGCACAGGGGCCTTTTTTACCACCGTGTTGCATCGCCTTTCCTTTTAACGACACTCTGTGTACGTTTGGGAACTGAGGAGACCAATTTTTGAAGCTTTTCAGGTGGAACTCTTTCCCATTCTTGCTTGATGTACAGCTTAAGTTGTTCAACAATCCGGGGTCTCCGTTGTCGTATTTTACGCTTCATAATGCGCCACACATTTTCAATGGGAGACAGGTCTGGACTACAGGCAGGCCAGTCTAGTACCCGCTCTCTTTTAGTACCGAGCCATGCTGTTGTAACACGTGCAGAATGTGGCTTGGCATTGTCTTGCTGAAATAAGCAGGGGCATCCATGAAAAAGACGTTGCTTGGATGGCAACATATGATGCCCCAGAGCCTGTATGTACCTTTCAGCATTAATGGTGCCTTCACATATGTGTAAGTTGCCCATGCCTTCGGCACCAATACACCCCTATACCATCACAGATGCTGGCTTTTGAACTTTGCGCCTATAACAGTCCGGATGGTTCTTTTCCTCTTTAGTCTGGAGGACACAACGTCCACAGTTTCCAAAAACAATTTGAAATGTGGACTCGTCAGACTCGTCAGACATTGAAACATGTTGCAGGCATCAAATTCTAAATGAGATAATATTTGCAAGAAATTACAGAGTTTACCTGTTCGAACATTAAGTAACTTGTCTTTGCAGTGTATTCAATTGAATATAGGTTTGAAAGGATTTGAAATCATTGTATTCTGTTTTTATTCACGATTTACACAACGTGCCAACTTCACTGGTTTTGGGTTTTGTAATTTTCCATCTCAAAGCTCCACCTCATGGCAAAATATTGAACCATACAGGTATGAGTCATCATGTGACGTTGAGAGGTCATGACCTTGGAGTTGCGCATTGTTTCGCGTCAATTGGACAAATGGTAAAAAAAATTGTGAATTTTATGTGACAAAGCTCCACCTTGTGTCAATTTTGAACCGAACAGGTATAATGTCATCGTGGGACACATCCTCAGGTCATGACCTTTCATTTGCACTTGATTTGAGGTCAATCGGACAAATATTTCCAGAGATATGATAAAAACAGTGATTTTTCAGTTTTTGGCCCCTGGTGGCCAATCTAGAAATTGTAAATTGTCCAAAATCGAATCAGTCCTTCCTCTTTATGATACTTGTATGCAAAACATGAAATTTCCAATTGAAATATTACTGAAGTTATTGCGTTAACACGTAGGGTGGCGGCGGCGGCGGCGGCCGGACCAAAAACATTATTTCCCTGAAACGCAGTACGGGGATATAAATAGGCTTCTGAGATATTTATCCAGTGGTGGGCGGTGGACAGAGAACTAGGAGGGTGATAAACATGTCATTAAACAGCTTAATATCTTGATCGGTTTTCAGTCCCTGGTAAAAGACACTCAAACTCTCCCCTCTCAGGTGTAGCTAATTGTCTTCGTTAAGACGAGAAATCAAACGCACCAGTTGAACGCAAAAATGAGCGCATTTTGATCTTTTTCAATTTAACAATCATAACGCACAGGTTTGACATCTTGCTTACGATGTGACAAAATTTTACGCGGAAAATCCACAGTGGTTTTTTTCGTGAAGAGTTGTGTATTAACACCTTTCTGCAGACGAAGACGCCTGCGGACACGGAGCAGCTCTTTTTAGAGAAGCTGCTGCACTGCACTATCACGTGATGGCACCCCCGGGTCAGTTTTTTGAATATTCACTAGCCAGCAGAGCTGGAACACAGTCTGGAATATTGACAAGTTCACTCCTATCCCTGTTTTTTTAGGAGTTGCATGAATTAAACTCCTCACCTAAGCCTGATGTCCAAACTGCTCAATATTCTTGCCCATAGTATCTATCCAGTAGTTTAAAAAAAGATCTCTTTCGACAGAAAAAATTGTTGTCCCCTGAAGCAACCACTTCAATTACAGTGACTAAATGGTATTCAAAGCAGTGAGGAAAAAAAAAAAAAAAACGTTTTCTGAGGCAAAATTCTCTTGGTATTGACACCATGTCATTCTACTATCAATTTCAGTCATCACATATTAAAAACATGCAATTTCCTATCATGGATTAATGCATAGATATGTCGGTTGAAGAATTTAGCTGTCTTTTAGAGCCTTATACAAGCTCTCATGGAAATCCAATCACTTTAAGGCAAATTAATGGTATCTGCGTGAAAGCCCAGCTGTAGTTCACGCCCACGTGAAATTCTCCTGGTAATGGCGGCCTTGCCAGATGCAATTCCCTCAATCGCCAGATGGTGGTAATTTTGTATCCGTGGCGGTTCAGACCCGTGCGGCAAATTGTTGTTTGTCCGGATCGCATTTAGACTCACAGAGGAACACTGTCTATGAGCGAACCCCCCAGGATTTCTTGAATTGTTTGTATAATTTCAAATGCACAGCATGGTAAGATTACTAAGTATCCAATGAGTTAACAGCTGTCAATGTGAAGTGACTTAAAACTGAAGGATTCTTATCTATATACCCGGTTTTAATGCTGGAAGTTCCCACCTCCTCGCATGGCGATGTAATTTCTTTACACCAGCAACACCGATTGTCATTTGAGGCTATTCGAGAAGGATGCATGAGACGACCCCCAAACTACATGTTGTTTGTCGGCCAGCTGATGCGAGGCCTATGGCCATCGGCCAGGCACCGCGAGGCTTACAACCGAATATCGTTCTTTTTTAATGCCATGTCAGACCACTTAAATGAACCAAAAAAGCCAATCGTGCATGCATGTTTGGCACAGGAGACATGCATCAGTCAGAAAAGGTTTTTTTTTTTTTTTTTTTCCCTCGAAGAAAGACTGGTTGAGCCCAAAAGCTGCTGTTAAATAATGTAAACAAACCGGCAATTTGGCTGTTCTCCACTATTGTGCCTTTGCGTATTCGTTACTCGAGGGTTAGCCCACGTGGACTGTCATTATAATTGGACTGTCCACGCACGATGTGGGGGGGGAAAAGCTTAAAACTTTTCTGGAAAGTGATAGCGCCTTCTGTAAACAGCTGACTGCAGAAACATTGTCACTGCCCGACAGTTCTAATGTTCCCCTAGTAATTCACTAACAAATTAAGATGATTAGCTGTTTTACTCACCAAATTAATCCAGGTTTTCTCCACAAATCCAATCTTCTCAAACTGGGCATGCGCAGTAGAAACATCTTCCCATTAAATTGCTCTCAAGAGGAAGAGAGCAAAATTAAGAAACTGAAAACAAGTATATTTTTTGTATCCCAATCGATAGACATTTATTTCAAAATGTAGCTAATTGAAAGATAACAATCTGGAGTACCTGAAGAACTAGAATTTATGGGAAGGTAGGGACGATTTATATATTTTACGAGACGTTTTCAAAAGTCTAAGCTTAAAAAACCCATTACGATCCTGGGCTGCCATTGTTTACAATGAGCAGCACCTAGGCTACCCGGGGGTGTTTATCGGTGGAGAAATGCATTTAATACGCCAAAATGCCATTTTTCTGCCCAGAAGTTGATAGTTGGAGTCTTCATCCATCTATAACTCCCTTACCAGATGTCACAAGAACGACGATTGAAAAGTCGATGAAAGCTAACAACAAAATTTCTCGCATTGATATGTAAGCGGCAGTTCATACAAGCTCTAAGGCCGACCGACCCGGATATCGTGAGGAAGGTGAGGACATCTAGCGGCAGAAAACTGAACTGCACATCTGGCAAGGTCGTCATTACCAGTTGGTTGACACGATTTTTATCCCATTGCTGACAGTCTAAGTTTTCCTTAATAAGTGAAAGACATTGATTGGACCTTAAACATATTAAAATACTTGCGTTATAGGGTTACGTTGTATCCAATACACTTTCCACAGCTCAGACTGATGTGGTTGCATGGGAACAAAAAACCTCCAGAACTGAGCCTGGAGAGCTGAGCTTATTTGCGGGATGGAAATATGATTCTGAGATGAAAAATGACAGTTCTTCTGAATGGAACCGACAGGAGGGCTGACAGCATTGATACTTATGAGGAGCAACTCAATAATTCTATTGAAAAGTGAGTTAAGCTGTCTTTGTATGGTGTAGCTCTATCTTACTTTTAGCCTGCTAGCTAACTAGCGGGCTATTTCTGATTTTTGATTTTCCACCGTGATCAGAGAGCTAATTTGTCACATTGGGTGAACAAAAGAGTAGTCGATACGGTAGTGTGCTACTGCGGTCAAGCTATCCGCGCTTCCAAGATTCTCGGTCAAGCCATCAGTGGCAAAAATTTAAAGTGCGCGTATATTCATAAAATTGCGGTAGCAAATGAAACTTGGACATTGCGACTCAATAGAATTTAAAGAATCAGCACATTCAAGAGATGCTCCGTAAATTAAACTGTCCTTCCCGTCTAAATTCCTCATTAATTATTCAATTGAACTATTATTATGTTCATTTTGGTTGTCAGACTGGATTGATAGTTTGTCAAAATTTATCAAAGTTCTGTCCAAATTGATGCGATATTTAGCCTACTGAACAAGATATGAACTGCCACATGGTTAACCTGAAATTTTACGGTGTTGTTTTTCATGATACTTTTATACATTTCTATAGGTATCTCATTCACTTCTGTCTTGATGTTCATGAAATATTTTCAAAAGTCTGTCTAAACTGACATGATATTATCAAAGATCAAGGCATTATCCCTCAAAACGGTGAGTCTGGAGTAACTGTGCTGTGCATTTTTGAGTCAACCTTTGTAAGTGTGTAATTCATGCAGATGTTTATTTTAGGGCGTGTCAACTTTGATTGACAATTTATGAAGAAATATCAAAGGTCTGTGTAAACTGACGGCATATTATCATAGAACATGTTATTATCTACATTAGGAGTATGTCTGGAGTGATTTTACCGTGCAATTTTGAAGTTAACCCTTTCTGAGTGTTAAATGCCTCTACATGCTCATTTTAGGTATGTAAAGTTTGATTGACAGTTTATAAAAAAAAGTAAGAGATCTGTCCAAACTGACACCATATTGTCATAGAACAAGCTATTATCTACCAAAATGGTAAGTGAGAAGACATTTTACTGCGTAATTTTTTGCTGCGACCAAGCAGCTTTATGAACGCTTCTGTCTGTCTGTGGCACGTTTTTGACCATGTTCCTGTCGTTGTATCACCATGAAATTTTCAGGAGTTATTGACCTTCACCAAAGTGATGTCCATGCACAAGGTCGAGGTCAAAGGTCAAGTTCACAGAGGTCACAACCTTGTTTGCGGGTTTTCGCGCTGTAACTCCAGTTAGAATTCATGGATCGCTATGAAATTTTGGAAATAGCTTCTAGGTATGAGGAGGTGTTCCCTATTGTTTTTCAAGTTCATCCGTCAAATCCCAAGGTCACAAAGGCAAAAATTTGATGCCCGATTTGATGGTTTTCGCACCGTAACTCAAGTTTAATTCAATGAATGGCTATGAAATCTCAGAGCAAGCTTCTTGGTATAGAAGAGGGGATCCCTATTGATTTTCAAGGTCATTTGTCGAATTCCAAGGTCACACCGGTCAAAAAAGTGTCGATTTTGCCCCGATTTCACAGTTTCGCACCATAACTCCACTTTACCTTGATGGATGGCTATTACATCTTAGAACAAGCTTCTTGGTATAGAGGAAGGGTCCCCTGTTGATTTTCAAGGTCATTTGCCAATTTAAAGATCACACTTGTACAGGAAACCACTAGTCATGGACACTAGGCCACGTGACGGATGCTAGGCGAGGTCGCAGCTATTAGATCCTTCTGTTCTACTTGTTGAATTAACCTTTTGTGAATATGTAAGGCATGTAAATCGCTAAAAAAAGTTTTGTCTAAAATGACACAATATTATCATAGTGCAGTGGTTCTCAAATTCGGTCCTGGCGCCCCCCTGTGTATGCTGGTTTTTGTTCCAGCCACAACTGCAATTCTAAGATCTTAATAAGCTGTTACTTTGTCTTAATTAGCAGCATTCCATGTTTAGAGTAGTTATTTACCATCTTAGGTCACATTCTGATGGACCAATCCATTCTGCTATGGAGAATAAAAACCCTTGAACATCTTGCGCTTAATTTTCAATATTGCTGGGATTTTCAGGTGAAAACTTTTTTAAACAGATCAAATTAGACTCTGAGAAAATCAATAAGCTTCTGAATGCAGGTGTTTTGAGTTTTTCCCAAATAACCTGCCTGAACCAAATAAAATCAACAGAAAACACAACAGGTGTGACTCCATTGTTTGCCAAGTAAATTGTCGAGTTTTACCTCCATGTGTTAAGAGTTTCACCAATGAGGAACCGGTGGATATTTGCATAAATGCACCTAATTAAAACAAATCAACAGCTTACCCTTATGGTGTAGCTGTGCCTTTTGGGGGTTTCAGTTCCATTCTGCCCAAAATTTTTGATTTTTGATACCAAAAACAGCGCAAAAATTGGACTTTGTCTCTTTTCTAGAGCAGAATTCAAAAACTCTGCCACTTAACTTCATATGGTGTACGCATGTTATTCTAGTGATCCCATTTTGCCTTTTGGGCATTTTGAAATCATGGTGCCCAAAATTTATCCGTCCGTCCGTCCGTAATCATTTTAATTTCCGGAGCAGAACTCAAAAACTATACCACTTACAAACTTCAAATTTGCTATGGAACTTACTCTTATGGTGTAGTTGTGCCTTTTGGGGGTTTCAGTTCCATGCTGTCCATAATTCTCAAAAGTTTCACTAAAAACAGCCCTAAAATTGGACTTTGTCTCATTTCCTGGACAGAACTCAAAAACTATGCCTCTTAGAAACTTCAAAAACTCTTCAAAAAGTCTCTGCTCACACAGACCAAGTGAAATAGTGTGAAATGTCCTTGTTGTATCTCACATCTGAGCCTTGGAATGAGGAACACACAGAACTGTCAATTACCTAGGACTCAGTAGCACACCAGCCATCGCTATTGAAAGAGTATGGGTTACAGAACACTGTCAAGTTTGTGGTAGACAACATATCACTATGGAAGTTACATCATTGATTATTTATAAAGGTAAGCATATGTTAACATATACGGAAATAGTGTTCCATTTCATACAGTCGTAATAGCAAATCTCACGTTATTGTATTCCCCACACTTCATGACACAAGATCCTAGTTCTGAATCAATACATTCATCATTACATGCTTGCCTTGATAACAAACTAATCAATCCATCTGTTTCATGACTATAGAATTACTACAGTGATGATATTAAGAGGATACATTTCTCCTGCAATGAGTAAATCACGAATTATGAGGAACCGGTGGGATATGTGATCTTCTGATGACTCTTGTTTATGTTTGCAGCCCATTTTCTCTACCAAGATCATGAAAATGAACTGAAATACGATGTAATTCTAAATGCTGTAAGTGCCTTTTCTGAGTTGAGCCACATTCATCCTCTTTACAAGGCTTTAATCTTGAATTATAAAGCATCAAATTGGGTAACCCAAAAATAGCCAAATTTGGCTTCTGCGCAAAGGGGTTAAGGCGTGTGAATGAAATATTTTCTAGAATTTATTATTCACTCGCCTGAACATTTAACTAAACTAACAGGTGGACCAAGAACAATGATTGAAATCATTGAAATCATAATCACATCCGTTTCAAGGGATGGTTTCCACCCCCTCGGTTTTCCGTCCACTGCCCGCTGCTGCATGTATCTGTGAATTTATGCATCTCTAATCCAAATAAGTTCATACTGTCTGTGGTAACTAACTAGCATTGACGTTCTTATTTTCAGACAGAAAAGGTTTTATCCTACCTTGACATGTTTCGACGGGATACTCCCGTCTTCTTCAGAAGAGTCACTGATATTACGAGTGACGTGTCTTATCAGCTGATGTTAGCGAGGCGTGGCCGCCCCGTCAGATTTGACAGGGCGGCCTCGCCTCATGCTATCCGGCCGCTCCTCCAAGATGGCACTCCAGGCGTGGGAAAGCTTGTATGCCCCCTCGTCCCGGTTCATGGTCCTGTGGGCCCGCTTCCTGAATTCAATTGCCTCCATGACCCAGCGTTCATGTCGATTGTTCTGAGTGCGGATGACTTTGGCCTTGTCCCAGTCCATAATATGATTTTCCCTCTTGCAATGTTCTGTGATTGCTGATTTAAGGTTAACCTGTTGTGCTTGTTCCTTAACTGAGCGTGTCTGTCTTACTGTTGTCTCCTTCTCACATTTTTTTTGATATTCTTTTTTACGTGTGTGAAAAGGTCTACCTGTTTCCCCAATGTATGTTTTATGGCAAGACCGGCATGGGATTTCGTATATGACGTCACATTTGTTACAGTTGTCAAATGGGGGGCTACCAAGCTGTCACGGAATTACAGTCCCACTACATTTTCGGTTGTAATTCTACAACTAAATAAGATAAAATCAAGTATGATGTGTCACATTGAAGGTATTAACTTGTTCTTTAATATTATTTAGTGAAAATGTATACTCTTCCAAAAAAGAAACTATACATAGTTTTTAGCATCAATTTATTATACATGAAATGTTTTAACAAATGTGGAAAACATTGAAATACACTCTTCCAAAAAAGAAACTATACAAATATTGAATTATTGATTACACTTTCTTTTCAATTTGTTTTCCACATTTGTCAAAAGATTTCATGTACAGTAAATTGATGCTAAAAACAATGTATAGTTTCTTTTTTGGAAGAGCATATTTTTTGAGAAATTTTCATAGAAGAAACAAGCAAAAACTACTCCGTCACAGAAGTGGTTTTTTTAAATGTTGTGTTTAACTATCCAGAAAATGATGTTCCTGTCATAGTTAAGTTATGAAACTTCAATATGTTGATATTTAAGGTGTTTGTTAATGCTGTAAGTTATAGAAACAAATATTGACTTTAACCCTGCTTTATGGGCAAGAAATTTCAAAAAGTCAATGTCACGGAATTACAAGAGGCAAATTGTCACGGAATGACAGCAATAGTATTAATTAGTTTCAATGTACTTTTTTCAATATATTATACATATATACATAATTATTTACATTTTTACAGTTAAGCAATATATTACAATGAGTTTTCCACTTATAATGACCAATGATAATACATACTTCAATTTTTTTTTTTTGTTCTCCATGTCAACATTGGCTTGGCGGCCCCCTTTGGTCTTTCGTGTGTACCAGTAGTTGTCGTAATTTTATGTATGGTTTTACCGGGGTGTTGATGTGGAATTTTTTTCATGGCCTGTTGAATCCGCTTTTCACACATGTAAAAAAGAACACCAAAAAGAATGCGAGAAAGACAACTGTAAGACAGACACGCTCAGTTAAGGAACAAGCACTACAGGTTAACCTTAAATCAGCAATCACAGACCATTGCAAGAGGGAAGATCATATTGTGGACTGGGACAAGGCCAAAGTCATATGCACTCAGAACAACCGACATGAACGCTGGATCATGGAGGCAATTGAATTCAGGAAGCGAGCCCACAGGACCATGAACCGGGACGAGGGGGCATACACGCTTTCCCACGCCTGGAGTGCCATCTTGGAGGAGCGGCCGGATAGCATGAGGCGAGGCCGCCCTGTCAAATCTGACGGGGCGGCCACGCCTCGCTAACATCAGCTGATAAGACACGTCACTCGTAACATCAGTGACTCTTCTGAAGAAGACGGGAGTATCCCGTCGAAACATGTCAAGGTAGGATAAAACCTTTTCTGTCTGAAAATAAGAACGTCAATGCTATTTATGCATCTGTTTGAGAAAAGTAGCCTACATTATTTATTTTACATGCGATCCTTGAAACATGAAATGATTTATCTAAACAACACTAAACAAGCGTCACAGTGTCCTGTCGGCATGTTTTTTCATCATTCCATTTTTCATTCTGTTACTTTAGCCTTTTAATCGACTCTATAGCCTACTGGGGGGGGCATTGCGAGACCATTTTATCCTGGGGCATTGGCTGGGCTGATGGCGGAGCTGCCTTGAGGAAAAAGGCTTGTGATTTCCTCGGCTAAGTGGTGATGCTGAACTGCTCTGGAAACCAATGGACAATGCGGTCCATAGGCCCATTTCTCTCATTTCCTGATGCTCAGACAGAAAGTGGTGATGACTGACTTCTTTTAGCTTCCTTCTCTATTTACTTCTCAGTTTATGGTTGTGATTGGATGTGCACTATTCTCCCTGAGAAACAACCTGAGAGATTACTTCTGTTTTGGTTGTTTCACATATGGCACTTTTCCCACAGCATGCTACCGGCGATACTCAACTCTGATTGGTTTGATAACACGTGCTAATTTTCCACACAGCTTGCTCCCACTCAATTGTGGGTGAGATCAATCGTGGAAAGTGCCGTGACAGCTTTAATGCAACGCAAAACACATCACCTTGCACGACACAAATGCAGGAACAATGGCAGATGTCTGAGGGCTAGCGCTCCTGGCTCTTGAAGACATGAGGTGGTTAAATATCTGACCGCTTATCCATTTTGGCCTAATTGTTTTGGAGCCATAAGCAGTTATGTTTTGCGTTTCTGGCAGGCACCTAACTCGCTCAAATTTGGCTGCTAATTGCTAGTGAGATGCCTTGCGTTTCACAGCTGCATGCTCACTACACTTTTTATTATTTAGGTTATGATAATATAATCGTCTTGCCTGAAAGTTGCTGTATTGTCATGCGACCTTGAACTGTTTATGTTGTGTTATATTGGCTGACAAGAAGGCTGGGTAGCTTGTTGGTTTGGACACGCGTTTACCTACTTCATTCACATCTGAATTTTTGCACTGTAGATTGCATTACTATTAAAATCATCCTATTCCATTGTAACGTTGATTATGCTATGTATTGTGTCGACTTGTTCAGTGTCGCTTAAATGACGATTAGCTCTGACCAATCAGTGGTCTGCAGCGCCTTGATGTCAAGTCCTAGCATCAGCTTGGCTCGCTTGGAACCAATGACATTGTAGCAGGTACTATCCACAATGGAGTTGAGTGGAGCCCCGCATCATGCAGTGTAAAAGCTCCACTATTTAATATGGAAGAACACCAAAAACAATGCAGTTAAAGGGCTGGTTGAAGAGCCTCGTCAATATGTAGGTCATCATTGTCTTACTGTACCAGTATCCGGTACGGAGCAAAAAACCTTTATATTACCATAACAGGTTTCAAACTGAGTAAATATGTTTTGAAGGCTTTCAAAATCTGCCTTGGCGACTAGCTTGGCGACCTTGTGAGTGGTTTTCCTAAAATGGCATTGCCAGACTGCATTTAATTCCAACTGTTGGGCTAAACTTGTCCATGCATATGGGTAATCATATTTTCACATGCTGAAGTATCATGAAGGTGATGCTAATGTTACATTTGGTTGCAAGAAATTACTTGCGAGACAAATCATAAAAACCATGAGAATTCGTTTTTGAACAAATGTGCTGCTACAGTTGGGATACTCGTAATTGGAGTTTCTGCTGTGTCTGCATGTAGTACCTGCTCCATGTGGATACTCGTAACTTGCGCTCCCCTTATGACTGGCTGTTAAAATGTAAAATGCAGCTGGTTTTGAAAAGTAATATGCTTGCTGCACCCCTGCTGCCTATGTTTTATTGCACTTGCCTCTTGACTAGGATACTAGTTTCCCTACATCAGTTTCAACTTGCATTAATTACAGGGTTTCCCGCAGAAAATCGGTTAGTCAGACCACATCTAGAGTATTGTGTACAGTTTTGGGGACCATACTTTAAGAAAGTCATTGAGGGTCTAGAGAAAGTTCAGAGAAGAGCCACTTAACTAATTACGGGTATAAAAGATGAAAGCTATGAGAAGAGGCTTAAGATCCTTACTCTCAAAGGAGGCAAAAGGAGGCTTAGGGGTGATCTGATTGAGGTCTTTAAATATATTAAAGGGATTAACACAGTAAATTAAGAAGGATTCCTTCAACCAAGTGTTGCTAGTAGAACTCAGGGTCAAAAATGGAAGCTGACCAAAGGTAAATATAGCACTGATATTCAGAAATACTTCACCCAAAGAGTAATTTCGATGTGGAATAGCTTGTCTGACCATATTATTGAGGCAGAGACCTTGGGGGTTTTCAAGAGCAGCCTTGACTTAAAACTAGATACCATTGAGTATCTGAAGGGATATATTCACAATTGTATAAAGAAACTGGCGAGCCTAGTTGGGCTGAACGGCCTGTTCTCACCATTTATATTATGTTATGTTATCATCCAATCTCTGTATTTTAAGGAAAACCCAGCGTGTACATGCAAATATGTATACGCTTACAGGTCGAAAGGCGCACCGAAAAAAGACGAATATTTATGATATTTGAAGAAACTTGATGTGATCGAAGAAATGGAGCCCAAGATTTTAGGTTTGCGCAAGCACAGAACTGTAAGGTAGCATATTTTGATAGGTAGCAAAATTTGACAGAACACCTGCTTCTTTGAATAAAGTACCCTGATATTTTTGACTGCTTTTTCCCATCAATTACTGTACACTCGAGAAAACCACATGCAATTGTCAAACATAGCAGAAAGCTACACGCAAACACATTGGTAGCCTTGATTAGAAACTAAACGAATTGCATATGGCCCATCTTAATGAAACAGAATATGTGGGTAAGCAGTTGAAAGGAGACGCTATTCAAATGTTCAGTTTAGATGATTAATTATCTTACCTCCACATGTCTTTCCCACAACGACGGCTGGTTATTGTATATCCGGATAATTAGCTTCTTCCCGGTACAAAAAAAA
Source organism: Gymnothorax reevesii (assembly GCA_029721435.1). Taxonomy (NCBI): domain Eukaryota; kingdom Metazoa; phylum Chordata; class Actinopteri; order Anguilliformes; family Muraenidae; genus Gymnothorax; species Gymnothorax reevesii. Next base: position 89,979,570 of record CM056576.1, on the reverse strand, counting down.
TACTGTTGGTGTAGCAACAGGTGATAAATGGCGCAGTAACATATTTAACCAACAGATATCAGCCGCTGTTCGGCCTCATAGCAATGCGGCCTTATTTTATTGTCTAATGTAATGTGGAGAAAAAAAGATGGCGGTAATGACTTTTCTTTTTTTTTTTTGCCCAGTTTGGAGCTAGGTTTTGTTAGGGATCCTCAGAGAGGATCCTTAATGAGGCAAATTCAGGTGCGTATTCAACCTTCTGATAGTAATTTAGTCAGAGTCCCAAATGTATAAAAGAATGATTTAATAATGATCAGAATTGAGGTACATGCAAAACAAAGAGTGTGTGTTCTCTTTGGAGAGCGCTCTCTCCCGATTTCCTTGTTGTCCCAGTTTATATAGTCTCTAAGTCAAAAGTCTTGTGATTCGCTGCTCCTTCGCCGTCTGGATCTCGGATGATTTCTCTCCACCAATCCGTCTCGATCCCACACTTAAGTTTCTATTTCCCCGAAAGTTTCCCTCTCCATCTCTCGTTTTCCGAGAACTGGGAGCCGGCTGCGGTTATCAGCTGTTAGTGACCTTGAAGCAATGTGACTGGAGAGGCTGCACAAGTGTACCTTTATACTCTATTAAATTCATATTCTGTGATTTGCATATTGGCAGATTGTGGCAGCTATGCTAAGGAGTTAATGTGCTTGACAACATAGCAGCATATTAATTAGCATTACAACATCACAGTTTTTGGGCAAGTCCTGGGCATGCCTCAAAGAGGAAGGTCCCAGAGAATTGAAAAAAGTCTGGAAGGTGGGAGGGGGCTGGAAAAGATTATATAAGGAGAATAATTGAGAGAGTATAGTAATAGGAGGAAGTGGAAGGATACATCTGACCAGACCTGTCACTCTTTTCAAGACCTGTGAAGCTTTTTGTGGATTTTTACCTGTGTTGGAGCATTTACCTGTCCCAGGACATCGCAAGATAGCAACCCCATCTCAAGTACGAAAGGGACTGTAAATATCTCATTTTTACCCCTCAGCCCTCAAGGCTGACGGGGTATAGCTATCCTTTGTGCGGTTGGGCGGGCGTCTCCAAAAACTTCTACATTGGGCTGAGGGGTATTCCGTACATTGCACGCCTATTTTCTTTTTTGTTTCAGTGCTTTGTTTTATTAAACCTGTTAGTTTTACACTTTTGTCTGTCATCCCTTGCTGTCCGATATGTCATAACAAATTGGGGCCATAACACTATGCATGTGTGGATACAGCAGATTTTTTTTTTTTTCGGGGGTACATAGTCAAGGCGGGGGGCATTTGTTGTCAAGGCTGCCGCCCTAACTATACAGAGCTGTGGGAAACCCTGAATTAATGGTGTAACTGCATTGAAATAGAAATCCCAAAAAACTGGCGGGCTTTTATTTTTTACTTTCAAACGAGACATGTTACGGAAGCACCCGCCTGGCTGCCGTAATCTGCTTAGAGTGTGTTTTGATTGTTCCTGCAGTCTGATGTTGGTATTGTAACAATCACCCTGTTGCTTTTTTGTGTTCTGAAGTATAAAGATCATAATTGTGACAGAGTATGTGCTTATGGGAGATTTTTGCTTAATCACTGCTTTAGAGCCCTTCCTATGTGATTATATTTCATTCAATGAAATGATGAGTTCATTCATTATTACTGAAGTATCTTTTGGTAATGACCTCAATAGTTTATCAACTTATTTTAGCAAAATGTTTTTAGGGTGAAGCAAAAACCTGACATCCATGTGGCCATTGCCCCCCCTGCCTTGGAGGCCCTGCCCAATCAGTGCTGTGACCAGCAGCCGCAAGGTACGCCCTCCTCGGCCCAGCATCCGTCCCAGGCCATCCCTGCGCTTCTGACCGCAGCCGCACCTCCTTCCCAGCCTACAGCTGCATTGTCCGCCATCCCAGCTGCTATGGCAATCACCCCGTCCATCCCTGCCTCTATGACCAATGTGGTGGCCCCGCCCACACAGCCGGCAGCCAGCAGCTCAGCGGCATGTGCAGTCAGCTCTGCTCTCCCGGAAATCAAGGTCAAACAGGAAGTGGAGCCGTTGGACACTTCCCACCCAGGTAGCTCTGCCCAAGCGTCAGACTGGCTGACCATCTGCTTCTGTTATGTGCCTCTGAAATATTTTTGTTATGAAAACTCATTTTGGTCAGAAAATGTATTATTTTGACCTTCAAATCCTTTCAATCTATTGTTTAAAAGGATTTCTTACTTTTCGAAGTAAATCTGGGCCGATATGCTTTTGTCGTGGTATGGTGTCTGTCATCTTTCGCCAGTCGTCCTGGACATTTTTGAAAATATTTTTTGTGGCTTGATGAATTTTCATATAAATTTGCCATAACATACTACTAGACCATATCTCCAGATGTTTTCTTCGGATTTTTGATTGAATCATTTTTGTCTGTTTTATGGGCACTTGAAATTTTGGTCCAATGTTAAAGATTTGACTGAGAACTTTTTAAAAATTATTTCTCAAAAACTTTTACAAATTTCTTTCAAAATCAGGCAATCAACTTTCCTTAGTACCTTCAATGTACAGTGGGAGCGCCATTTTGATTGAATCAACAGAAGTGGGTTTAGTGGGGACGCTGTACTTTAACATTGGATACTACAGAGAATGTATTATCCAATGTATAAGTTTGTATTATCAACATTTAGGAAGTCATTAGACCTATATTTTGGCTGTGTTAAAGTTGACCTCAGATGACCTTTGAAGGTCAAACTTGAGGTCAAGCAAAATGTTAAAATTTTCATACGCTTCTAGGCTTGAAAATATTGATGATTGGAAATATAATATGTATTGAACACTTATTGGAAGTCATACATGAACTTTAATTTGGTGGCCTTGAACTTGACCTTTGGTGGCCTTCCAAGGTCATACTTGCATGGTGAAATTTTAATGACTTCTGTCTCCAAAACTATTACAGATAGAGTTTAGGTTTCTATTGTGGGCTCATAGGAAGTCATATATTATGTTCCATTTGGTGATCTTGAACTTGCCATTCAGTGTCCTTCCAACGGCCAAACTTCACAATGAAAATTCAATGATTTATATCATCAAAATTGTAACAGATAGAGTGTTGGTTTGTATTAGAGACATATAAGAAGTCATATGAACTTTGGATTCGCAACTTTCATATTGACCTTCGAAGGTCAAACTTAATCCAATGAAAATTCAATGACTTCCATCACTAAAAAAGTCACAGAGAGAGCCTAATTTTGTATCATGGACTTAAAAGAAGTCACACATGGACTTACATTTGTTGATATTGAACTTGACTGTGGTGGCCTTTGAAGGTCAAGCTTGACATAATACAATGACTTGTACTACCAAAACGGACACAGATGGAGCCTAGGGATGTCATGTCTGTTCTTGCATCTCATGGTTATGATGCCATCTGTGCTAAGTGGCAACTTGTGGCACAGTGGCACTGTGCTAAGTGGCTAAAACCTCGCCTAGAAATTCAAGCAGAGCTTTTTTTGCAGCCCTCGCGGCTCGTTCCAAAACTTGGGCAATTGGAAGAATGAAAAGATTGGATGTCCACTGCATTTTTCATAAGGAACTTCTTTGCTTTGATGGGCATGTTACTCTTAGATTCATTTTGAGGTACTGGGCCCATTGTGATGCATAACAAGTTTAAATGCTCTAGTTTACCTCTTACACAAAACATACTGAGATTTTGAGATGCATCCTGAAACTATTCTCCAATAAAAGCTTAAATCTCTTAATACAATTGCATAGCCCAAATACAAAACCCAAAACCAGTGAAGTTGGCACGTTATATAAATTGTAAATAAAAACAGAATACAATGATTTGTAAATCCTTTTCAACCTATATTCAATTGAATACACTGCAAAGACAAGTTATGTAATGTTCTAACAGGTAAACTTTGTAATTTCTTGCAAATATTAGCTCATTTGGAATTTGATGCCTACAACATGTTTCAAAAAAGATGGCACAAGTGGCGAAAAAGACTGAGAAAGTTGAGGAATGCTCATCAAACACTTATTTGGAACATCCCACAGGTGAACGGGCTAATTGGGAACAGGTGGGTGCCATGATTGGGTATAAAAGCAGCTTCCCTGAAATGCTCAGTCATTCACAAACAAGGATGGGGCGAGGGTCACCACTTAGTGAACAAATGAGTGAGCTGATTGTCGAACAGTTTAAAAACAAGATTCCTCAATGAGCTATTGCAAGAAATTTAGGGATTTCATCATCTACAGTCCGTAATATCGTCAAAAGGTTCAGAGAATCTGGAGAAATCACTGCACGTAAGCGACAAGGCCGAAAACCAACATTGAATGCCCGTGACCTTCAATCCCTCAGGCGGTACTGCATCAAAAACCGACATCGGTGTGTAAAGCACATCACCACATGAGCTCAGGAACACTTCAGAAAACCACTGTCAGTAACGACAGTTCGTCGCTACATCTGCAAGTGCAAGTTAAAACTCTAAAATGCAAAGCGAAAGCTATTTATCAACAGCACCCGGAAACGCCGCCGGCTTCGCTGGGCCCAAGTTCATCTAAGATGGACTGATGCAAAGTGGAAACGTGTTCTGTGGTCTGACGAGTCCACATTTCAAATTGTTTTTGGAAACTGTGGACGTTGTGTCCTCCGGACCAAAGAGGAAAAGAACCATCCGTACTGTTATAGGCGCAACGTTCAAAAGCCAGCATCTGTAATGGTATGGAGGTGTATTAGTGCCCAAGACATGGGCAACTTACACATATGTGAAGGCACAATTAATGCTGAAAGGTACATACAGGTTTTGGAGCAACATATGTTGCCATCCAAGCAACGTCTTTTTCATGGATGCCCCTGCTTATTTCAGCAAGACAATGCAAGCATGGCTCCGTAGTAAAAGAATGCGGGTACTAGACTGGCCTGCCTGTAGTCCAGACCTGTCTCCCATTTAAAATGTGTGGCGCATTGTGAAGCATAAAATACGACAACGGAGACCCCGGACTGTTGAACAACTTAAGCTGTAGATCAAGCAAGAATGGGAAAGAGTTCCACCTGAAAAGCTTCAAAAATTGGTCTCCTCAGTTCCCAAACGTTTACTGAGTGTCGTTAAAAGGAAAGGTGATGTAACACAGAAGTAAAAAGGCCCCTGTGCCAACTTTTTTGCAATGGTTTGCTGCCTTTTAATTCTAAGTTAATGATTATTTGCAAAAAAAAAAAAAAGTTTCTCTGTTTGAACATTAAACATCTTGTCTTTGCAGTGTATTCAATTGAATAAAGTTGAAAGTTGAAAAGGATTTGCAAATCATTGTATTCTGTTTTTATCTACGATTTACATAACGTGCCAACTTCACTGGTTTTGGGTTTTGTAGAAGTCTATCCTGAAACAAAGTGCAGATTTACCAAAAAATTGTCATTTTTTAATTAAAACATTTATCTAAAATTAAAGAAGGAATAAAATGAGAACAGAATCGTGAGCATTGTGAAATTTTAAGTTCCATTACAGGGGCTTACCTCAATAGATGCTTAACCCGACATGGCTCAAAAGAATCATTGAATCACTATCAGAAATGGTAAGTGCTAGTTGGCTACATTCACTAACCATGCACATGGACTGACCAAAGTTGGAAACCAAAACAAACTTCACTGTCTTAGGCTTGCCGTTTACATTCTTCTCTGTAGGGACATAATCCTTTTTTGAATGTCCCATTTTGCAGAAGTTTCTTCCCTAATAGCCTGTGTTGCCCATCTACAGCTCCGAAGGCGAAAATGAAACGTAGGCGATTGGTTCAATAAGTCTTGGCACTGTGCCCAACCATAGAATGGGTCTCTCTGGTTTTTGGTTTTCCAGTCTCCATGAAGACTTGTTCCCATCTTAGCTGCTGCAAAGCACTATGTGCATTACTGTTATATATCATACGGAATGTCTACCAGCGGAGTGTGATGATGGAGATGAAATCAGTCTAATTTCCTCAAGGCGCATGTTTTTAGAGCTTTGTCTTTGTGAGTTGCGCGCTTTTTGCCTCACCTCAATTTTTAGCTTACATGGCTGAAGGCTCAATTGTCATACATTTTTTAGCTTACCGGGCCAACCTATTGTCGTGGTGTGGCGTCCGTCGTCCGAAACATTTTTTATCTTTTTTTTGGCCTGATGAATTTTTGTGTAAATTTGCCGTAACTTATTACTAGACCATATCTCTAGATATTTTTCTCAAAAAACGGAATTTTGTCCGTTTTATGGACCCTTGAAATTTTGGCCCCAATGTTGAAGATAGGACTGAGAAATGTAAAAAATTATTTCTCAAAAACTGTGATAAATTTTTTTCTAAATCAGCCAATCAACTTACCTGGGTACCGTCAATGTACAGTGCGAGCGCCATTTCAATTGAATTGACAGAAGTGGGTCTATTGAGGGGGGCTGTACTTCATTAATATGTTAGATCTCATGGTCATCTCATGGTCACTGAAGGAGTAACAGCTCTGAACAGCGACTGCGCGAAATACTGGAGTACAACAGCAGAGTCGGGAGAAAAATTGAGTGAAAAACTTTCTCACAATCTCTGTGATCGCCAAAATCCCTTTTCTTGAAGCTAAGAAAATGGGTAAGCCTGGTGGAAACAAGGAAACTGGGAAATCAGGCTCACTGGATCTCGCAGTAGTCATGGAGGCTCTTGCTGATTTGAGAGGGGAAGTGAGGGAGTGGAGGGACAGTATGAGGGAGCAAATGGAACGGCTGATGGAGGAAAACTGTGATCTCAAAAAAGAGATTGCTAAGAAAGACATGGAGATCAAATCTTTAGGAAGCAATCTGGAGGAGCGAGAACAACAAGAAAAACGTAATGATGTTATCCTGACCGGGCTCAAAATCAAACCCAGGAGCTATACCAGGGCAGCAGCGAGTGCTGATGAATTGGATGAGGAGGAGAACAAATCCGTGGAACTGCAGGTGATGGAATTCCTTCAGTCCAGACATATTTCTTTTGACCAAAACAATGTGGATTCATGTTACCTGCTACCGGAAAGGAATGTAAGCAGAGACCAAAATGCAACAACACGAGCCGTGTTGCTACGACTTACAAGTAACAAGCAAAAGATCTCTCTGTTGAAGCAAGGGAAAAATCTCAAAGGATCCAATGTATTCATGAATGAAAACCTCACCAAGCAAAGTGCAACACTCGCATGGAATGCTCGTCAACTACGGAAAGAGGGTAAGATACACAGCACCTGGTCGACAAACTGCAGAATTTTTATCAAACCAAATGGATCTTCACCGGAAACCACCAGACCGGTGCTGATCAAGATTATGCGGGATTTGGAGAAGTACGACCACTGAGGTCCTTGACAGACATTCATGAGTAGTCATCAACCTACAGAAATAAATTTTTCGGGAAATGGATTTTTGACAGGAAGTCACCATTCTTCTGAAATAGACCCAAATGAAGAAATCGATCCGGATAACAATTTTTTCTACAAAGAGTCTAACACATGCGAATACTTTTCTGTGGACAAATTCAACAAAAGCATTAAAATGGATGGGAGTTTGTCCATTATCAACTTTAATAGTAAGAGTCTATATTCCAACTTCGATCAAATAAAGGAATACCTTCAGTCATTTGCTAACCCGTTTAACATCATCGCCTTATCGGAAACTTGGATTAAAGAGGAAAAGGGCAAGAACTTCTACATGGAGGGATATAACTTTGTGTGCAAGAGTAGACTGAATAAAGCAGGTGGGGGAGTTGGTCTATTTATTCATGAAGCCATAAACTTCCAGGTAATAGAATGTAAATCATATGTTGTGGAAAATGTTATGGAATGCCTTACAATTGAGATTCCCAGATTGAAAGGTAAAAATATTGTTATTTCTTGTGTGTACAGGGCACCAGATTCGCAAATTGATGTTTTCAGCAAATGTATGGGTGAACTACTCACTAATATAAGCCATAAAAATGTTTTCATGTGTGGGGACTTTAACGTTGACTTGATAAATCCAAATAACAGCTCTGTAATAGAGGATTATATTAACACCACGTATGCCATGGGTTTGCAACCATTAATTAAAAAACCAAGCAGGATTACTAGGCATAGTGCCACTTTGATAGATAATATTTATACTAATGTACTAGATTCTGATATATTATGTGGCATCATGATAAATGACATTACTGATCATCTGCCAGTCTTTGCTATTTGTCATTGCAAGGTAGATATAAAAGATCAGGCTAGATCGAAAATCCGGGAATACACAGAAATCAGAATTAAAAGTGAAAAAAGGTTAAAGGATCTGGAAATAGATCTGTTAAATCAAAAATGGGATAATGTATTAGCAGAAAACGACCCGAATGGAGCGTATGAGGCATTCCTGTTGACTGTAAATTCTTTGTATGATACCCACTGCTTAGTCAAAACAACCAATAATCTGAAGAAAAACAAAGAGAGAAGACCTTCGGTTTCAAAAGCACTGGCCAATGCCTGTAAGAAAAAAAATACTCTATACAAGCAGTTTCTGAGAGAAAGGACTGAGAAAGCGGAAGTAAGATGTAAAACTTACAAAAATAAAATTACAAGCTTGTTGAGGAAGCATAAAAAGGAGTATTACGAAAAGCTTTTAACAGGAAATAAACATCACACCAAAAATCTTTGGAATATAGTCAAGACCGTTTCTGGGAGGTCTCCGAAGAAGGAGTACCCCGCCTTCTTTAATGTTCATGGTAAACAGGTAGAGAACATGGATTTAGTCGTGGAAGATTTTAATTATACTTTGAATGTTGGGCCAGAACTAGCAAAGGGCATCGAACCCTCACACCTAAGATGGGACTACCTTGATAAGGATGAGGAAGTACAAGACACATTGACATTAACTCCTGTTACTGAATCCGAAATTAGATCAATTCTGAATAACTGTACAGCTAAGACATCTGTTGACGTAAACCAATTAGATATGAAATTACTGAAAACACTAACCAACGCAATTGTAACTCCACTTACGCATATATGTAATCTATCCTTCTCTTGCGGAGTGTTTCCAGATAAAATGAAGATAGCAAAGGTTATCCCTCTCTTCAAAAGCGGGGATAAATATGATTTCTCAAACTATCGACCTGTCTCGATTTTACCTCAATGTTCAAAAATCTTAGAAAAACTCTTCAATGATAGATTGGACAATTATATAGATAGAAATTTGTGTTTATGTGATAGTCAATATGGGTTCAGGAAAAAGCATTCGACAGCACTAGCCCAAACAGAACTTATTGAGATGATCAAAGATTCACTAGAATCAAAACTATATTCTATAGGTATATTTATTGACCTGAAGAAGGCTTTTGACACTATAAATCACGATATATTGATTCAAAAACTGTATAAATATGGAATAAGAGGGACCGCATTAAAATGGATTAAAAATTATTTAATAAATAGAACGCAATTTTTACAGATGGGCAATAATAAATCAAATTGCCTGGACATTACCTGCGGAATTCCTCAGGGCTCGGTCATAGGTCCTAAGCTCTTCATAATCTACATAAATGACATTGTTAAGGTATCAGATATTCTAAGATTAATTTTATTTGCTGACGACACGACTATTTTCTGCTCTGGTGCTGATCTCAACCCATTAGTCAAATTGGCTCATAATGAAATGTCTAAACTTCACACGTGGTTTAATGTAAATAAACTATCATTAAATCTTACAAAGACCAAATTCATGGTATTTGGGAAAAAATGTCTAAAGGACGACATAGACTTAAAAGTTAATGGTATCAGCATTGAAAGAGTAAACGACTATAAAGTTTTGGGTGTTATGATAGATAATCTCTTCAGCTGGAAACCGCATGTAAATTTAGTTCAAAGAAAGTTAGCTAAAAGTGTATGTATTCTTTGGAAACTGCAGAAATTATTAAACCTTAAGTCTCTTAAAATAATATATTCAGCCCTCATAGCACCTCATCTACATTACTGCGCTGAAGTGTGGGGTCACACTTACAAAAACACAATCGAACCTTTATTTAAACTTCAAAAAAAGGCCCTTAGAATTATTTACTGCGTACCGTATGGAACTCATACAAATGATTTGTTTATTAAGGCAAAGTTTCTTAAATTAGAGGATATAGTAAAATTCAACTCCTTGCAACTGGTCTACTTGGGATATAAAAATTGTTTGCCCAAAAATGTACAAAACCTACTTCTTCAGCGTGACTGCATGCAGCACACCAGAAGTAGGATGTTATTACAATCAAGCAAGGTCAGAACGACTCGTAGGGAGCATTCGCTATCTGTGGCTGGAGTCAGGGCATGGAATGTACTTAATGATAATACAAGGGTGGCTGGAGAGCCGAAGGTCTTCAAATATTCGTTGAAATGTGCATATCTGAGTAACTATAAACATGTTTAATCTTGTTCATTTGTATCCTGTCACTGGACGCTTCAGACTAACTGTCCGAAAGGCAACTCACAGCACATTATTACAGACAGCTGAACCAAAATGGATCTTATAAGCTGGTCGTTAAATGCAATCGACAAAATTGTCTCCGGGAGGCGTGCAGGTTCTGGAGAACATGCCCGGATGGGACATTCCCGGCCGGCTACGTCATGGATTCATGGGGAAAGTGGCGTTCGCTATGTTTGACGGTCCTGGACATTGAGGATGTAGAAGATGTCTACATAACTTGATTCATGATAGTAGGTCTGCTATCATTGGGGTTTGGACTGCATTTGATTGATCAAAGGATAAAGAAAATCTAGAACGGCATGGCCACCTTTGTCAGAAAGCTCAATAAAATTGGGCTTGACGTTAAGGAAGGCAACGATGGATTGGACAAACTGCGAGAAGTCATTACATCCGAAATGGGAAGGGTGAATCCAGGTGATGGAAATGATGACTGATCAAGAGATCCAAGGATAGATCCGGTATCTGCTTCCACTCATCTACGCCAAATCAGCTGGAACAAATCAAATGATCAAGAATGGGGTTTCGGGATTGGATCCAGAGTGACATTTGAAGTTATATGATCACTCACTTAATTTGCAATTATAATTCTTATGATATTCATAAACTTCATGATTTTATTTTCTGAAGTTAAAACGTAGCGTACATGAACATGTACATGAACTCTGCTGTGATTTATAATCCTTATGATATTTTAATCATAACCATGTTATGGCCCCTATTTGTTATTACAATCCACAACACAACCGCTACAGCAACAGCAAGGGATGACAGAAACAGTTTTAAAAACTTTAACACATTTAATGAAAAAAACAAAGACTAAACTGCTATTTACAACTACAGACCAAGATTGAATAAAAAAAACAGAAATATTTACAGTCCCTTTGGTGGGTTTCCTGGTGATGTGCTGGGTGAGGAAAAAGGCTCAAACTCAGGCAAAAATCTACAAAAGAAACTTCACAGGTCTTGAACAGAAATGACAGGTCTGGTCACACGTATCCTTCTTCTTGCAATTTCTCCTACTACTACTGTCTCAATTCTTCTCCTTATATACTCTTTTGCAGACCCCACCCACATTTAGACCTCTTTTTTTTACTTTTCGGGGACTTGCCCCAGACATGTCCAGGACATGTCTAAACATAGCTCCAGTCTGAGCTGAATTAAAAAAAAAGGTAAATACTGCCATCCAGTGGCCTATATTCACATTACAACCAAAATGTTTTTTCTGGAAGCTGGGGGTGGGACTCTGATAAGCGATTTCGGTCATGATGTATGTTGTGTGTTGAAATTGTCATGAAATGATTTTCAATCATGACGAAATTAAAAAAAAAAAAAAAAAAGATCGCCTGTGGAGGCCAAATGGTTGCAGATAGAGATTAAGTTTATTATTGACATATAGGAAATCATATATGACCTATATTTTTGCAATATAAAATTTGACCACATATGAATTTGAAAGGTCAAACTCGAGGTCAGGGAATACATTAACAATTTTAAAAGATATGACTTGAAATTTCAAAAAATTAATGGAGAGTGCCATTTTGACTGAATCAACGGAAGTGGGTCTAGTGGGGGCGCTGTAGTTTAACATTGGGTCTTATGGAGAATGGGCCAAATTGCCTATGGAAGCTAAATGGTTAATAATAGAGATTAAGTTTGTATTACAGACATATAGGAAGTTATGTATGACCTATATTTTGGCTGTGTTAAAGTTGACCTCAGATGACCTTGAAAGGTCAAACTTGAGGTCTAGCAAAATGTTTCCATTTTTAACGGCTTCTCGGCTTGATTGGGAACATACGTATATTGAATACTTATATGAAGTCTTGTATGAACTTTCATTTGGTGGCCTTGAACTTGACCTTCAGCAACCTTTGAAGGTCAAACATCTCTTAGTGTAATTTCAATGACTTCTATCACCAAAACTATTACAGATGGAGCTTAGGATTGTATTGTGGGCATATATGATGGGCATGGGCAATACAAATGAATAAAATTACATAATTTCTCGAGTTGCTGAGAACAAAGTTTTTATTATTTTTATTTTCTAATTATTTTTTGCCGGTTAGTACTGAAGACACAGACGAAGAGTTTGCCACAAGTCCAACCCCTTTACAGGAAAGGGTCTTGGAGCCATAGGGTTCGAAAAATGGCTGATTTCGGCTGATTTTTCAACAAAACCCATTGTGAAAATTGGGGGGTGAAGCCTGTGGGTATTTCTGAAAATAGTCTATTCAGAAATAAACTAGGCCAAATTATCCATTAGGGTACCCTAACAGAAATAATTGATGCTTAATTCATCTACCCCTTTTCTGAAGTACAGCAGCGCCCCCTGGGCCCTTTTTAATGGAAAATGCATTGAATTTCACCCAGTTATGTTCAACAAGCATTAGGTTTTGCATTGATACTTATAAATGGTATGAATGGGTTGCTTGTGAAGTTTTTTTTGGATCAATGGCTTGCAAAAATGTCTACATTATTGGTTGGAGGGCAAACATTAACGCTGCTCGCCCATTACTATATAAAATGCAGTGAAGTCGCTGACGCCGGCAGTTGTTTGCTCTCCTACTGCTACGAAATGAATCAAATGATCCCCCTTCAATAAGCCGTGGTGATTTAAAAAGAAAAAAAAGAACTTTGCTCTGTTTTTTTTCTATGTCCATATACCCTCTTCCCATGATAGTTTCAATGAGCTACTGTGAATAATTCATAGTAGAACACAGTGATATGCAGTCGGAGGTTAGTTTGGTGAGGCAGAAACCTCCTCTTTGCTTGAATAGCAATCAGAGGATTAACTAGTTTAGTAAGACTATTCGGCAGAATGATGGGCCAGTTTAACTATGTTGGGTAGAGAAAAAAAAAGCTCACCTTTCTTGCTATTGTTAGGAAGAAATCACGGCAAACTCGCGACGAACTTCACCAACTTCTGTCAAACTTCTTTCACATCCCCTGGAGGTCTAGCCTGGACGAACAGACTCAAAATTTCTCAAATTAGATGGCTGTAAGCAAATCAGGGCCATAGCTGGGATAAGACGTCAGCGCGGACTATTTGAAATCTTCCTCCTAAATGGTTATTTTTGCCATGCTATGCACTTGAAAATTTATAAACATGGCGCTAATTGAGGTCAGGCATTCATCCAACGGGTGAACAATAGCCCAGTTCAGATCGCATTTTTTTTTAATTTTTTATTTTTTTTATAAAAATTTGGCATCTCCAATCCCACCCGAATCTGGAATGCCCAATTAGTGAACTATGTACAAAGCTTGCTCGTATGCGACCCCTTGCTGCCAACTCAGGATAGTGAAGACAGCTCACGGCTCTCCTCCGAAGCACGTGTCCGTCAGCCACTGATTCTTATACACTCATTGGTCGAATCCGCGTAAGTTCCGAACGAGGGCGGAGGATACCCGGACGTGAACAAACCCAGAGTCTTCCTGACGAGCGCCCGTCTGGCCAACAGGAGGCGCTGGAGCAACGAACAAAGCTGATATTCTTAACCCAAATCTGGCAGTCCCTTCCCAATTTAAAACCCTGTAGCGCGATCGCCAATTGTGCGCTACTCTGAAAAAGCTGCCGACCCCTGCCGGTGGGTACGCCGGGGCTCGAACCCGCGATGTGATAGACACCTCTGCACTGCAGCGCAGTGCCTTAACCGAGTGAGCTATCCGGCAGCCCCCAGATCGCATTTTTGAGGGTAAAACGCAGAGTTCATGTATGAAATGAGGTAGGGCTGTGCGATATGACCTTAATCTCATATCCCGATATAGGTTACCTGATATCCTGATAACGATATATATCACAAAACTGCAAAATTTCTGTAATTTTCATGAATAAATAGTTCCAATGAAATCACCACATGGAAAGGGCTATTTCTTATTGCATTTAGAATTATGTACTTTACAAACAAAAAGGTACTTAATCATATTTTATTTTTCTCCTTTCATTTGTAACCTTTGCGCAAATTTTCAATTCAACAGTGAACAAAATCTACAATAGGACTGTAAAAGTGAAGTGTAATGATGGAAGGAGTCTATCGCAATCTGTACATCCTTCCTGATGCTGGCACATTTCTTCCCAGACAACAATGGTGCCCTGAGTGCACCATATGGAGCGACAATTTTACTTGTCTGTCAAAACTTGGCCACAGCTACACCGCAGGTGTGTGTGCCTCCTGCAGAGGCTCTCTACACCTCTCCCAAACCCGCTAGACTTTGTTGTGCGACCTACGTGTTTCGTGCCAGTTGATGAAGACAACACGATGCTGGTCTGCGTATCTATTGTGCTGTTGCTAGCTAATCCCCAAATTCTGCGTACTGCAAGCAATCACTAAATTTACTGTGAGAAATAAGTCAAAACATTGCTTTAGAGTGAGCGTTTTGTTTTAGAGAATGCAGTCGTGACTACTTCCATTATCTGAGCTTCATTAGCACGGTTAATAAAATGACATTGCACGTCTTGTTGTAGTGATCGGTGAAGTGCGACTCAGAACAAACCATGTCGACCACTTTGGCATAGCTGCCGCACTTCCTCACAGGATTGAATTTAGTGATAGTCCACCCAAAAACTATAATTTGCATATCAATTACTCACCATTAGATGTCTCG
This sequence comes from Gymnothorax reevesii, assembly GCA_029721435.1. Lineage (NCBI taxonomy): Eukaryota > Metazoa > Chordata > Actinopteri > Anguilliformes > Muraenidae > Gymnothorax > Gymnothorax reevesii. The sequence continues at coordinate 89,964,547 of CM056576.1, read as the reverse complement.
GACGGACAAAGTTGCTTTTTCACTTTAAACTGTGTTATTATGCATGTTAGGCAGTCATTTAACGTGGCCTATGCTCATAAACTCCCGTAATAAATTACCGGAAACGATTTGATTTGTAACACCAACGATATAAACGATAGAGCCATTTTTATATCTATAGACATTTTTCTATTGTGACACGATATATATTGTCATATCGCACAGCCCTAAAATGAGGGTATCCAATAGAAAAGGTTGCATTTAATCAAACCATGGTGTTCTTTTTGTATGAAAATGGTATTGACGTCATTTTTTATAAGTTTTCTGTGGCTTGTTTACCGTCCCAGTTAAGCTGTTACGCATTAGAGTTTATGCAGAGCGTTGCCCATGCCTATATAGGAAGTCATGTATGAAGTTTCATTCGGTGACATTGAACTTGACCTTCAGTAACCTTGAATGCTCAAACTTAACCATGAAATTTCAATGACTTATATCAGCAAAAACTGCTTCAGAGATTAGGATTGTACCACAGAAGGTCTTATAAATGTATATGAACTTTTATTTAGTGACCTTGACATTGATTTTCATTCATTCAAATGTCAAACTTCACGTGAAATTTTAAACTTATATCATCACTGTAAGACTGCTTGCCAGTAAGCTACAAGCTATTTTTATTTATTTTTTTATTTTGGTCAACTTTTTGAGTGTTTTGGGCCAAAATGTGACCTTTGGGGTCATCTGGCACCATTATGGGCTGACTTCAATCCAGCTGAACATTCACAATTCTTCATTTTGAGGCAACTTTTGGGGTGTTTTTGGCTTACCAGGGATGATGTGGGAGCATTTCCCACTTAGAATTGGGTCCACTTTCACAAATTTTCAATTTTGATCAACATTTTGTTTTAGGTCACTCTACAACCCATTTCCGTCACCAGGGCTCATTTCGGGCCAACTTCTAACTAGTCCCACTTTCACGATTTTTTTTTTTATTCCCCAAAAACAATTTAGATATTTGAGGCCAAAATACAGTCCTTTTCAGTTACCAGGGGTTATTTGGGACCTGTGACCATTACCTGCCGACTTTGATCTCCCTTCAGTGTCAGAAATCTTCAATGTCTGTACGCATTTTGGCCATTTTCTGCCAAAGACCCTTTTGGTATCACTGGGAGTAATACACTGCCCGGCCAAAAAAAAAGTCTCCATTTGGAAATAAATGAACAAATTCTATAATTGGATCATTATTGCGGTTATTAATATGTTTCAGCTGGCAATAATCTTTTTTACCCAGACTGATGAAGCTACTCATTTCTTAAAAAATCATGTCAGAAAACACATCCCTTGCTGGTGGAAAAGATGCTACAGTATTTCAGAACAGGCAAGTTATTGGCCTGTATTTAGCAAAGAAAACCATGAATGACAAAAACAAGTATGAGGAATCATTTTCACAAACAAATTTGCCACCACAAAGTCCTAACCTTAAACACATTAAAAAAGTTATTGGGACGTGCTCAAGAAAGACCACCGAGTGGTTCAACCATTATGTCGGGAAGACAAGATCTCGGCCAAAAATGATGGCATTTCTGATCGAAAATAAATGTACTGGCATTGCATATAGTTGTAAAAACAACGACGAGACGAATATGCACTGTAATCAAAGCTACAGGGGTTCCAACTAAATAATTGAGTGTGCGACTATTTTTTTGGCCGGGCAGTGTATTTTTACCAGTATATTTCACATTTGCATACCAAAGAGTTTGATCATTTTGAATATTCTTTGCAGTCTGGATAGCCATGTTAGCTACCAAGTCTGTCGACTTATTTTTTTAGGTGCGCTATGGTGCACGCGTGAAAGGGCGCCTTAAAAATCAATGTCTGCAGCATGACACTGAGCAGGCCAATGATCGCCTCTGCATGAAAACCAGGTGTTACAGAGCTACAACGGGCAGCTAAAGCAGTGGACGTTTTTCAAAGAGCAGTTGACCTCAAATCAATTTATTCCAGTCATTAGTACCCTAGTCCAAGGACCAACTGCTTGTCTCAGTGCTGCTCGTGGAGCGATCTACCAGCCTGATTCTGAGTGAAGAGCAGCAGATGTTGCGATCGCATTGAGAATGAAGTCTCGCTTGACCAGGCCAAACTCCTTGGCAGACAGACTTAAAGCAGACCCTGACATGACTCGAAAGGCGAAAGTTGTTTGGCAAAAATTGATGCTAGTGATGTCCAGTTCAGGGTCACCTCTAGGATTTTTAGAAACTGTGGCAGAGTGCTTCAGCGTCAGGTCAAAACTCAGCATTATCAGGTGTGGCCACTTTTCATTAATCAGCACGTAGGCAATGTAATAATTGTAGTCAATGTGCACAGAGGTTTATCAGTTTCACATGCGTGACGGTGGATTTCACATATAATATGAAAACCGATAATTGCTCCGGAATTGGAATGAAATAATCATGAAGATACAATTAGGTAGAACAGAATGTGCTCACAGTAAACACAGAAGTTAACATTGTAGTTTATTGTTTCGCAAAGTGAACAAAGAATTTTTTCTCGAATCATTGCTCACATTGCATTACTGGTGATGGCTAATTTTAATTCATTGAAAAATGTGTTCAAGCAAAATGACGGATCAAACAGATCATTCTCGCTCATTTTAACTTGACATGGAGAAATGACGACACCTGATTGTACTGAGGATTTTTGGAGTTTATGTAAAGTCATTTTACATAGGCATGGCAGCTTTAATTTCGCCGTGGCAGTGCACCACGATCAATTGCATTCAGTGGAAACCCTGCAGTTTCCTTTCTTGCAGTTAGAGTACCTGAAGACTGTCACATATGGGGTATACCAGCTCAAGTAGGCTCCAGGTTATTCTTAGAACATCTTACCCTTCATGGAGACTTTGAGGTCCGGGCGTGCCAGTATGCCAATGTTGTTAATAGGTTTTCAATTTAGTGAGTCTCCGGGACCCACAGATGCTGATTTGAGTGGGTCCCTGGGAAAGTCAATGGGTCCTCAATGGAAAAAAAAATTAAAAAATTTTATATTTCTTATATTCTTCTATTTCTTAAACTGTAGTATTAAACTCCTTTGATCATGGTATGATATGGTTAAATCAATTGATATATTAATGTATTTTCAAAATGTATCTGAAATTAAACAAATAAAATTCCAACTTTGTTATTCAGAGAGGCTAGTCTTACCGTAGTCGTTAGTCAGTAGTCATGCCTAAGTTGAACAGGGCCCTGTGAGATACCTTTTGAAAGGAATATTGGGAAGAATTGAGTTTGAATTCATGGTTTGAATTAGATTTTGCAAAGTATGTTTTGCTTTTAACTTAGCATAATAACTCTCAGGGCCAGCTCGGGTAAGGGGCCATACTTTTAGTAAAACCTCACTGCAAAACCAGCGATGGAAATTGCCGAAGGGGAAGGCTCAGCGCAAACTTACGGCTGGTGCGTGAACTTTTTGAATTGGTGTAAATCATAATAAAAATAAATCAATTCTCTTTGTTCATAGGACAGGGCACAGAAGCACAATGGTTTCAATTTTTCTGACTCCATAAGAGAGTACATGTGCTCCCATTCAAGATCTGACTCCAATTAGAATAAGATTTTAGAATTTAGTGCAATCATGCTTGGATCTCGGGGCGAGTCCACCTCGGACTCTTAAATGAATACCTTAGTGACTCTGTATGCCCCCGGGTATTGGCATATTGCAGAATCTTAGGTTCGTTGGTAATACCAGGGGATGGAAGTCCATCACCGCAGCAATAGCATCTTGTGGCATAAATAGGCTGCTACGAACCCAGATCTATGCATGTCCATGGGTTCCTTCCGGCAATTTTAACAGATTTTTGGTCCATGGGTTTCTTTAACGTTAAAATCCAAGTATCGGCAATATAAAGACCCTTTATATAACTAGATAACATGACACAACAGCACATGAATGGTGAGAACAGGGTGTTCAGCCCAACTACGCTCGCCAGTTTCTTTATACTTTTGTGAATATATCATTTCAGATACTCAATGGCTCAATGGTATCTGGGTTTAACTAACCTGCTCTCAATATTCCTATCAAGGTCATTAATGTAGATGAGAAACAGCACGGGTCCCAACACCAATCCCTGGGGGACGCCACTCCCCACCATACCTAGCTCACATAAGATACCACTGACCACCACTCTTTGTGTTCTGTCCTGTAACCAGTTTTGAATCCACTTCAGAATACCTCCTGTTAGTTACTCCAATGGAGGTTATTTTTAAACTTAGTCTCTTATGTGGTACTGTATCAAATGCTTTCTGAAAATCCAAGTATATGATGTCATAAGCCCTGCTCTGGTCATAAGTCTTGGTGTCCTCTTCAAAAAATTCAGGAAGGTTTGTCAGGCACGACCTTCCCTTACAGAAACCATGTTGGCTATCCCTCAAAATACTGTTACGTTAAAGAAGTGAGTCCAGCTCATCTTTTATGATAGATTCCAATATTTTGCACGCAGTGCAAGTTAAACTGACTGGCCTGTAATTTCCTGGCTCAGTACGGTCCCCTTTCTTATATATTGGCATCATATTGCCCTGTTTCCAATCGTTTGGTATTTCTCCAGTTTCTAAAGACCGTCTGAAGATGGCGGATAGCGGCTTAAAGATGATCTCACCAAATTACCTGAGCGCTCTTGTATATAAGCCATCAGGACCCGCCACCTAATCTGCCTTTAGTTTATGCAACTTGTCTAATACTTCGTCATCCCGAACCTCAATTTCCGCTAAATAATCTTGAGCATTTATCACGCCCTCTGGCCGAATAAAGACCCCGTCTGAGGTAAAATTCTCTACAAAGTAACTTAACAAGGATATTGCAGATGCCTTTATCATACAGTAGCGATCCATTTTTATTCTTTATGCACTTACCCTGCTCTTTGACTTTCCTTTTTCTGCTACAGTACTGAAAGAAGCGCTTGGGGTTAGTTTTTTCCCCCTCTGCAATTTGTCTTTCATACAATCTTTTAGCATTTCTCAGCTCTTTTTTACCACAGCCCGCATTTTACAGTATTCAGCCTTTGTGTTCTCATTGTTACCCTTTTAGTACATCTTATAAAAGATTCCTCTTTTCCCTCAAAATCCTACGAATACTTTAAGTCATCCACTGAGGATTCTGCTTTTTCAGCTTACTTTTGGACACCTTTGGAATGAATTTGCATTGTGATTCAAATAAATCCCCCTTAAATCTTTCCCACATCTCATTCACGGACTCGGTCTAGGAGTGTCTCCCATTTTAATTAACTTGGATATGAGCGCATCCTTTCAGTTTGCTCGCCTAAGATTGAAAATTTTTGTTTTTGAATATCCCTTTTCCCTTGCCATGAAACATCAAAATTAACAGCAGAGTGATCACTTGTCCCATGTGGCTCCAGTACCACAACATTGCTAATTCTATCTGGGTCATTATAGAGCACGAAGTCGAAAATTCCCTTCTCTCTTGTAGGTTTATTAACATACTGCACCAAAAAATTATCATTTATAATATTTAGAAATTCTTCCTCCCACCTACCCTGTCCTTTCTCCATTTCCCAATTGATACCAGGATAATTTATGTCTCCCATAATAGTCCCTCCACCTCAACAAGCTTGCGTAATCCTCCTAAAAAGCATTTCATTGACTGTACTGTCCAAAGCTGGTAGTTGATGGCATACTCCTATGTTTAAACCTGTCTCGTGCCACTGAGCCTGACCCAGATATCTTCACAGGGCAAGGAATGTTCAATTTTGGGAATTTCCTGTACATTTGTTTTCGTTCACATAGATCGCTACACCCCCTCCTCACCTATTATATCTATCCTTCCTAAAGAGCTTATAACCTTCTACAGCGCCCTCCAAAATCATTGGCACCCCTGGTTAAGATGTGCTAAAAGCCTTAAAATAAATTCAATTTTTATTGCAGAAGCATACTCTCACACTGAAAATCGTAGAAAAATGTAACCTTCAACGTGAGTGAATTTTAAGGGGGGAAAAAATCCCTGACTAAGAAATAATTATTTTTCATAAAATGATCTGTTCCACAATTATTGAGGTCCCTAACAGTTCCTTGGAATTAAATGTAATTGAAGTATTTCTGTCATTTCTACAGTAATTTACAAAGTTGATCAGAGTATCTAGGAACATTTAATTCCTAAATCATCATTTCCTGTTTCCCTGGGGTATAAATATGATGTGACCCGAGTCCATTTCTCTTATCCACTGTTCAACATGGGAAAGGGAATGGAACACACCATTCAGGTAAGGCAGATGTATGTGTCGACCATCACAAGTCAGGCAATGGCTACAAGAAAATAGCCGCTTGCCTGCACCTGCCCATATCTACTGTCAGAGGAATCATTAAGAAATTTAAAACAACTGGAACAGTGGTAAACAAGCCTGGACAAGGACGCAAGGTTATTTTGCCACCACGCAGAGTGAGGAGGATAGTAAGAGAAATAAAAAGTTCTCCAAAGCTCACTGTTAAAGAATTGCAACAAATGGTAGCATCTTGGGGTCACAAAGTCTCCAAAACATCCATCAGGCGCTATCTACATGCCAGCAAGCTGTTTGGGAGGCAAGCATGGTAAAAACCTTTTCTCACTCACAATCATAAACGCTAACGTCTGGAGTTCGCTAAGCAGTACTGGAACTTCCACTGGGACTGTGTACTGTGACCAGATGAGACCAAGATAGAGCTTTTTGGCAACAAACACTAAGTGGGTCTGGCGGAACACAAAAGATGAGTATGCAGAAAAGCACATCGTGCCCACTGTGACGTATGGGGGAGGATCGGTGATGCTGTGGGCCTGTTTCATTTCCAGAGGCCCTGGAAACCTTGTTAGGGTGCATAGCATCATGAATGCTTTGAAATGCCAGGACATTTTAAATCAAAATCTGGTGGCCTCTGCTCGAAAGCTGAAGATGGGTTGTCACTGGGTCTTTCAGCAAGATAATGACCCTAAACATGTGGCCAAATCTACACAGAAATGGTTCACCAGACACACAATCAAGCTCCTCCCATGGTCATCTCAGTCCCCAGCCCTCAACCCCATTGAAAACCTGTGGAGTGAGCTGAAAAGGAGAGCGCAGAGGAGTGGACCCAGTTCGCTGGATGATTTAGAGAGATTGTGCAAAGAAGAATGGTCGAAGATCCCTCTTTTTGTATTCTGCCATCTTGTGAAACATTATACAAAACCCAAAACCAGTGAAGTTGGCATGTTGTGTAAATCATAAATAAAAACAGAATACAATGATTTACAAATCCTTTTCAACCTATATTCAATTGAATACACTGCAAAGACAAGTTACTTAATGTTTGAACAGGTAAACTTTGTAATTTTTTGCAAATATTAGCTCATTTGGAATTTGATGCCTGCAACAAGTTTCAAAAAAGCTGGCACAAGTGGCGAAAAAGAATGAAAGAGTTGAGGAATGCTCATCAAACACTTATTTGGAACATCCCTCAGGTGAACGGGCTAATTGGGAACAGGTGGGTGCCATGATTGGGTTTAAAAGCAGCTTCCCTGAAATGCTCAGTCATTCACAAACAAGGATGGGGCGAGGGTCACCACTTAGTGAACAAATGCGTGAGCTGATTGTCGAACAGTTTAAAAACAACATTCCTCAACGAGCTATTGCAAGAAATTTAGGGATTTCATCATCTACGGTCCGTAATATCATCAAAAGGTTCAGAGAATCTGGAGAAATCACTGCACGTAAGCGACAAGGCCGAAAACCAACAGTGAATGCCCGTGACCTTTGATCCCTCAGGCGGTACTGCATCAAAAACCAACATCAGTGTGTAAAGGACATCACCACATGGGCTCAGGAACACTTCAGAAAACCACTATCAGTCACTACAATTCGTCGCTACATCTGCAAGTGCAAGTTAAAACTCTACAATGCAAAGCGAAAGCCATGTATCAACAGCACCCAGAAACGCCGCCGGCTTTGCTGGGCCCAAGCTCATCTAAGATGGACTGATGCAAAGTGGAAAAGTGTTCTGTGGTCTGACGAGTCCACATTTCAAATTGTTTTTGGAAACTGTGGACGTCGTGTCCTCTGGACCAAAGAGGAAAAGAACCATCCGGACTGTTATAGGCGCAAAAATCAAAAGCCAGCATCTGTGATGGTATGGGGGTGTATTAGTTCCCAAGGCATGGGCAACTTACACATATGTGAAGGCACCATTAATGCTGAAAGGTACATACAGGTTTTGCAGCAACATATGTTGCCATCCAAGCGACGTCTTTTTCATGGACGCCCCTGCTTATTTCAGCAAGACAATGCCAAGCCACATTCTGCACGTGTTACAACAGCATGGCTCAGTAGTAAAAGAGTGCGGGTACTAGACTGGCCTGCCTGTAGTCCAGACCTGTCTCCCATTGAAAATATGTGGCGCATTATGAAGCGTAAAATACGACAACGGAGACCCCAGACTGTTGAACAACTTAAGCTGTACATCAAGCAAGAATGGGAAAGAGTTCCACCTGAAAAGCTTCAAAAATTGGTCTCCTCAGTTCCCAAAGGTTTACTGTGTGTCGTTAAAAGGAAAGGCGATGTAACACAGTGGTAAAAAGGCTCCAGTGCCAACTTTTTTGCAATGTGTTGCTGCCTTTAAATTCTAAGTTACTGATTGTTTGCAAAAAAAAATAAAGTTTCTCAGTTTGAACATTAAACATCTTGTCTTTGCAGTTTATTCAATTGAATATAAGTTGAAAAGGATTCGCAAATCACTGTATTCTGTTTTTATCTACGATTTACATAACTTGCCAACTTCACTGGTTTTGGGTTTTGTAGGAGAAGATTAGGTGCTGTTTTGTTGGCAAAAGGGGGTTGTACAAAGTATTAACATCAGGGGTGCTAATAATTGTAGTGCACATGGTTTGATGTAAAAGAATTATTTCTCAATGTGGGGTTTTTTCCCACTGAATAAATGCACTTGAATTCAAAGTTGGATTTTCTTCTTTTTTTCATAGTGGTCTCATATTATTTAGAAAAAATACTGAATTTATTATAAGCTAAAGAACACATCTTAACCAGGGGTGCCAATAATTATTGAGGGTGCTCTATATTATATTAATCTCCATCCACTTCACTAAGCCATGTCTCTGTAATCCCAACTATGTCATAGCCCTCACTAATCATAACGGCCTCAAGCTCTGGAGATTTATTTTTTTGCATTTAAATAAAAACATTTCAGGTTATTACTAATGCTCTTCCCCTTGATTTCCCATGCGGGCGCTGCTTCAAGCCCCCCACTACGCTTTGTTGCTTTCATCAATAGTGCATATAACGTGTCAGCTTCCATCCAGGCAGTCTGCATTTCCCTATGTGTAACATTCTCTAACCTCCCTGTCCCCCAAGTGCCTAGTTTAAATAATCCTGTGCTACACTCAACATACGCTGGCCCAGTGCAAAGGTACCCCTCCGGTTCAGGTGCAGCCCATCAGGCTTGAACAGGTCACCCCTGTCCCAGAAAAAAGTTCCAGTGCCCCATAAGCCTGTTACCCCTCTTTCCTACACCAGGTACGTAGCCACGTGTTAAACCTTATGACTGTCTCTTCAACTTAGTAAAACCAATTCCCATGCCGAAACTTTGACCGACGTCAATATGGGCAGGAGGGCTGACCGCGACTTCCATGTTGTTCATTTTTGTTGTTCGAATTCAAGTCCAGAATTCGGTGCTCTGCGCATATGCACTCGGAAGAACGTAAGAATAGCCAAACGGTTTATCTTTATGGCTGCCGTAAGAATAGCCATTGCCAAAAATAGCATGATGCAGATATGCTTGTGGTTAGAGGGTTGAAACAGCGCTTGTCTGGTCTGCTGACAGCAAGGTTTCTTTTGCTACTGTGATTTTAAACACACGTTGTTCACTATCCGCAGATTTCACAGAAGCATTTTAGCGTGTGTATGACTTGCATAACGCATGTTAAAATGCCGTTGTACGCGGACAGCTTAAGTACGTTGTTATGGCCCCAATTTGTTATTACATTTATGACAGCAAGGGATGACAGACACAATTTTAAAACTGAAACACATTTCATTAAACAAACACTTTACTTATCTACTATCTACTCTACTGACCAAGATTATTAAATAAAAGAACAAAAATATTTACAGTCCCTTTGGTTGGGTTGCTTGGTGATGTCCTGGGTGAGGAAAATGCTCCAACACAGGCAAAAATCCACTAAAAACTTCTCAGGTCTTGAAAATAATGACAGGTCTGGGCACATGTATCCTTCTCCTTGCAATTTCTCCTACTACTCCTTATATACTCTTTTGCTGACCCCTCCCGCAATTAGACCTCTTTTTTTAATTCTCTGGGACTTGTCCCAGACATGCCCAAGACATGCCCAAACCTAGCTCCAGTCTGGACTGAACATAAGGAAGGTCAATACTGCCATCTAGTGGCTCCTATTCGCATTGCAACATTTAAACACCATTTCTCAAAATGGGATCATCACACATTTAACTGGACGTGGATAACCTTGCGTTTAGCCCTCAGACTAAGCAGGTACGGTCAAATTATGACAACCAGCCATTGCATCATGGGATTTTCCAATTGTCATTCCCGGTTAATAACCCTGTACGTGAGGGTAGTTGCGTTGTGGACACGCATTTCGCACAGACGGATACAAAGAAAATGCGGCAAGAAATTCATTTCCCTTCAAAGAATGTCAAACTTTCTTTGTGTGTCCTGTGGACGTCGCACTCATTTGTGCTTTCATTATCGGTGAAGAGTAAAACACGCAGTCCGGACTTCACTCACGGTAGCCTTTTTAGAAAATGTAAACGAAAAACGTGGCCTTGCAAAACCCCTCTATTAAGTGAATAAGAAACTGAAGAAAGCATCTAATTTATGCGTTAATTTAATTTATTTTATTTATGAATTCCTTTTCCAGAAAAGGCGCAAGTCTTGCTCAAAATCTACCAGGCAACCAGATGAAGGCAGGTCGGCGTCACTTATTTAGCTGCAAATCAATCTGTGGTAGTAGTTTTCGCGAGTTAACTTAAACGCTCGTGAAGGTTTGTTTTTCTTTTGTTATTTGACAGCAGGCGTTTAAAATATTTAGACGCACGCGGACAGTTGCTCCTCGTGAAACTGTGATTAAAATTAAACTCATGCTAAACGCGCGATTAAGAAAGTTATGCGCACGTAAACCTTTAAAGGCTTTTGTGAAATCGGCCCAATGTATCGTTTGTCATGGGAAAAATGAGGAGCTCCCTGGGACTCATGGATAGTGAGTTTACGGCATCCTTTCAGATTTTAATGCGTTAGGGACACCTGATGCGTACCTAGCAGCATCACTGATATACACCAAATCTTATCAGAGGTCAGATTCACTCCATACATCGGTCTCAGACTAAATATTATGTCTGGATTGAATATGACTCTTCTGGTGATCCACTCAAGGATTATTTTTGTGTTTGCCCAACAGATAAGTGAACTATCAGAATGTGTGCCCGTGTGGCCAGCATCCTGTTTTATCTTGGATATCTCTACCACCAGTCACAAAGATGCAGCCACAAACAGCCAAATTCAGATCCGTGATAAATTGTAAATAGATTATTTAATTTGTGTGAAATCTAGTCCAATGTGTATCAAATATATCATATGTTAAATGGGCATGATAGCATGGTAGTTATTCCTCAAGGGGACCGATCACCTTGTCGTGGTCTTGAGACTCCTTCAGTTTGATGGTCTAAGGATTGGCAATAATTTTAAGCATAAACATCAAAAGGGTCATCGTTAATAACTATATTACTGAAAAAAAACTTAAACTAAAAGAATTAAGTGAGAGCTATACTCACGCAATCCATTTTGTATCAATACACCCCATTTTTGGGTGTACAACTGACGATTGATGCAAGTGTTCGAATGAAGATGTTCCCGGTGTCGACTCATCCTAGTTTTTACATTGAATGTTGGCCATACCCTCAGGCAAATTTCAGCAAATTCCCTTTGTGTGCCATGGCCGGGAACTTTGTCAAATGTTCCTTTGTTTACACATGTGGCCATTGGAAATCTCCATTTCAGGAATGCCTATTGTTGATGACCCATCGTTTGCGCTCAAAATTGGTGGTAACACGGGCTGGTTTGATAGAGCACACCAAGTTCAAAGAATTCAGTCCCCCCCCAGGAGGGAGGGAAGACATATATTTTTTTTGTACGGTATCCCGTCCACGTTCACGTTCCCACTGTTTTCCTGGCTGTAACTTGGAAATCTTTTATGATATTTACATCAAACCTTCCCCACTGTTTCAAAGTTGAATGAAGCTGTGCCTTTTACTGTCTGTAAACATCAGTGGGGGTGGGGGCTGCGTTAAGATGGGTAAGGCAAAAAAATAAAAAATCTGTAGTTTTGAATGGAACCGACGCAAGAACCAGGACCATTTTGGTGGCAAATGCGAAAAAGTAATTTATAAAGATTTCTTTTTTTTTTTTTTTTTTGGGTTGAGACTTAGACAAAAACACCAGGCAGTACAACGGAAGACAATCATTCGTAAACCTCTGACTGCTGGCCTTTATGGAGAACCCTGCACTCTTTTTCCATATGGCAAAGTGCCACAGGCAAAATGCAACAGTGCGGCGCAAACAACCTGAGAATATCTCAGGCATTCTTGAGTTGGATCATTCACATGTCAGTGAGCTCTTCAGACCGCACATTATTAGGCAGTACAAGATTCCTATACCGGGAACTCTCTAATAGTACTGCATTTTGCTCAGTAATTTAATCGTAGAATATGCTCTAGCTTCTTTCTTTAGTGAACTGGTGATTGTTGTCCCTAATTTTTGTACACCTTAACTAATTAATGGGATGCTTGGATTGGTCAATGAATCGTTGGATACATGGATGGATAAATGTTCGGGCATGTGCTCACGTAATCTGCTGTCCGTGAACTGTAGTTTTTATTAAGAATAGCTACAGCATTTTCATCACTGGAGTAGTGGGGGACAATCAAGAATCTGCATTTTTGAGATGAAGTCTATCATTTTTGTAACATTGGCACAGTGGGTGGCACTGCCACCTGCAGCAGTGCGTGCGTTTCTTCTGGGTACTCTGGTTTCCTCTCACAGTCCGAAGACATGCATATCTGCCTAATAGGAGACAAAATAGCCCTTGAGTATTTGTGAATCAGTAAATGGTATGTGCGCCCAGCAATGTATTGGTGAGCTGTCCAGGGTGGGCCCCTGCCTTTCACCCTCAGTCAGCTGAGATGGGCTCCAGTGTGACTCTAGTGAGGAAGAAGTGGCATGGATGATAGATGGATGGCAATTAACAAAATACCGAATTCTGAGTTCTAAAGCATTCAGTGTTGGTGAAATTATTCATGAATTAACCAATTTTTTTTAACGGCTTGTCCTCCTTAGTGCCCTCTGTGACCTCAAGTGCTGCACCCCCCAATCTGGCCCCCATGGGAAACTCCCTGTGTGTTGTCACTGCGGGTGATGCCATCCCGGGCGCCTCGCCTCGAAAGAAGCCAAGGAAGCAGCAGCATATCATCTCCACTGAGGAAAGTGAGATGATGGAGACTAACAGCACTGATGAGGAGAAGGTCACCGCCCGACCCCTCAACATCCGGCCAGAGAAGCGCAAGTCTCCCCCCAAAGAGTACATTGGTTGGTACCGTTCCATTCCTCTCATTGTTCACACAGCATTAAAACACTTATTTCAGCCCATCTTTGCTTGTCATTTACATGTTTATTTATGCATATGTTTATACAGTGCTGTGAAAAAGTATTTTCCCCTATTCTGATTTTTTTTTTGTATATTTGTCACATTTAAATGTTTCAGATCGTCAAGCAAATTTTAATATTAGACAAAGATAACCTGAGTAAAGGCAAAATACAGTTTTTAAACAATGATTTCATTTATTGAGGGGAATAAGCTATCCAAACCTACCTGGCCCTATGTGGAAAAAGTAATTGCCCCCTAAACCAGTGCCACCCTTGGCGACAACTGCAATCAACCGTTTGCAATTATTGGCTTGAGTTGAGTCTTTCACATCACTGTGGAGGAATTTTGGCCCACTCATCTTTGCAGAATTGTTTTAATTCAGCCACATTGGAGGGTTTTCAAGCATAAACAGCCTGTTTCAGGTCATGCCTCTGCATCTCAATTGGATTTTAGTCCGGGCTTCGACTAGGCCACTCCAAAACCACCGTTTTTGCCCCTCAGCCCTCAAGGCTGACGGGGTATTGCTATCCTTCGTGCGGTTGGGCGGGCGGGCGTCTCCAAAAACTTCGACATCGGGCTGAGGGGTATTCCGTGCATTGCACGCCTATTTTTTTTTTTTTTTTAAGCCATTCAAAGGTGGACTTGCTTCTGTGTTTTGGATCATTGTCCTGCTGCTCCCAAGTGCACTTGAGCTTGTGGTCACAAACTGATGGTCGGACTTTCTCCTTCAGTATTTTCTGGTAGAAAGCAAAATGCATGGTTCCATCAATTACGGCAAGTCATCCAGGTCCTGAAGCAGCAAAGCAGCCCCAGACTATCGCACTACCACCACTATATTTGACTGTTGGTATGATGTTCTTTTCATGAAATGCTGTGTTAGTTTTACACCACATGTAAAGGGATGCACACCCTCCAAAAAGTTCAACTTTTGTCTCACCATTCCACAGAATATTTTCCCAAAAGTCGTTGGGATCATAAAGATGTTTTTTGGCAAATATGAGATGAGTCTTCGTGTACTTTTTGGTCAGCGGTGGTTTTCACCTTGGAGCTCTCCCAAGGATGCCATTTTTGCCCAGTTCTCTTTCTTATTGTTGAATCATGAACACTGATTTTAACTGAGGTAAGTGAGGCCTACAGTTCTTTAGATGTTGTTCTGGGTTCTTTTGTGACCTTCTGGATGGGTCGTCGATATTCTCTGGGAGCAATTATGGTGGGCCGGCCACTCCTGGAACGGTTCACCACTGTTCCAAGTTTCCCTTTTTGTGGATAATGGCTCTCACCTTGGTTTGCAGGAGTCCCAAACCATTTCCAGACTGATTGACATCAATGACTTTGTTTCTCATCTGTTCTTGAATTTCATTAGATTACAGCATGATGTGTTGCTTTTTGAGATTTTATTTCACTTTCAGACTGGTGATATTTAAGTGATTTCTTGACACGTCTGGCAGTAATCAGGCCTGCGTGTGGTTAGTGAAATTGAACTCAAAAATTGTGGTTAATTACAATTAATTCATGATTTAAGGGGAAGCAATTACTTTTTCCACATTGGGCCAGATAGGTTTAGATGGCTTTTTATCCCTGAAATGAAATCGTCATTTAAAAATGACATTTTGTATTTACTCGGGTTCTCTTTGCCTAATATTAATATTTGTTTGATGTGAAACATTTAAGTGTAACAAATATGCAAAAAAATAAGAAATTAGGAAGGGGACAAATACTTTTTCACAGCACTGAATATGCAAGAAATGAGAAGTTGGTTTCAAAATCGGCCAATAAAACTGAATTATGGGGAAATACAATCTTTGTTCAGAATAAATTTAAAAAAAAAAAAAACTAGAACTGTTAAATACTTTCCAGACGTTATGAGGAACAAGTATAACAATATCACAGTAAGATCTGAAATATACCTTATTTTAGCAAAACAGACATTTCTTTACAAGGCAATATTCTACCCTTGATTGAACAGAATGGTGCAATGAACGTTCCAGGGGGTCTACCGATGTGCTTGAGCTGTTAGGATATTAAATGAGGCAAAACCTTGGCATTCGATTTTGTTGAATATCATCACTGTTAGTGGATATGTGATGACAACAATTGATAGCTACTTATAACTACTTATAAGAATATAGAATAACTGCTTATTGGGATACCATTAGCCCACTGTAGCCTGAAGTGGTTGCTTCAGAACACAAAGATTTTTCCTGTCACAAGAGATCGTTTTTTTTTTTTTTTTTACACTGCTGGATAGATACTATTGGCAAGTATAGTGTGCAGTTTGCACCAGTTCTGCAATATACACCGAAATTCGTTACTTTTTTCAATACTTTTACTTTGAAAACGGCTCATTACTAACGTCTCTCCCATAGAGATATATAATAGAACCAGAGAGAACAAGGAAGTACCTTTGCTTCATCCAGTTAGCATGTTGGCTTTCTGCTTCCGCTTTTCCCACAGGAGGCAATTTTGTGGCCAAAGACGCAGCCATAGACACCAATTGAAAATTCACATTTTTTTCTTGCCTAATAAGCGAAAACAAAAGCAAATGTATTCGGTAATCCTTCATTATTCTGCTCTTTGTCTGACGCAACTGTTCGATGTTTTCAAGAGGGCCTGTATAATAAGAACTGATACTTGGAGCTTGATGACCGCTCTTGCACGAGTTTGAATGTCCAGCTATTGCTCTGACTGCAGTAGTTCAACAAAGAGAGAAAAGTGCCTGCGTGTTCCAGATTAACAGCGTTGCTCGCGTTGCAGCGTTGATTGGCTATCTTATGAAATGGCTGCTGTTGCTGACCTCTTGGCTGTGCTGTAGCGCTGTTCGTTGGTGAACATTCTGCTTGAGTTGAGAGAGGAAGAGAGGAAGTCGTGTGGGATTGAAGCTGGGAATTTACGCTTGTGTAAACAGGGTTTTCTGAAAAATAACTTGTGTGTTAAGACTCAAATAATAATAGAGATTAGACAATTTGCTCCCGAGGTATAACCTTTGTTGCAGTGGGGACAGGGAGAATCAAATTAAGCCAAATTAAGTTGCTAATCTGGTCAAACAAAGGCGACAGTGGTTTTTTCGGGGGGTTTCAGTCTCCCAGGAGCAAAGCATAGTAAGGTGAAGTAAAATAAACTTGCATTTAAATTTAGAGAATAGATTATGTGCTCAATAATTGTCTAACTAAGTGAATTGTGCAATATGCAAAGTAAAAAAAGTTTTCAGGGACTGTGGTACTGTGGCCTGTTTTTTTTTTTTTCTCCCCTGTAGCTGATTTTGCAAACGAACCCTTGCAAGCTCTCAACGCCAACCTGGATATCTAACTATAGCCGGGCTTGGTTCATACTTAGTGGCTTGCCTTTCATACAGTCTTCTAGCCAATAAATATTGACGTTCACCGGGGTTTTTAGTCCCCTTCGTTCTCTATCCTGACTGCATTACCGCATAAATGCATTGCCAAGCTGAATATTACCGTGAACCGGGGTTTTTGTCTTTCTAGCATTTCATTATCACCGAAAGGGCTATTCTGATTAAACACATTGTAAATACCCTATCTTTGTACAAAACCCAAAACCAGAGAAGTTGGCACTTTATGTAAATCGTAGATAAAAACAGAATACAATGATTTGCAAATCCTTTTCAACTTGTATTCAATTGAATACACTGCAAAGACAAGATGTTTAATGTTCAAACTGAGAAACTTTTTTTTTTTTGCAAATAATCATTAACTTAGAATTTAAAGGCAGCAACACATTGCACAGGGGCCTTTTTACCTCTGTGTTACATCGCCTTTCCTTTTAACGACACTCAGTAAACGTTTTGGAACTGAGGAGACCAATTTTTGAAGCTTTTCAGGTGGAACTCTCTCCTATTCTTGCTTGATGTACAGCTTAAGTTGTTCAACAGCCCGGGGTCTCCGTTGTAGTATTTTACGCTTCATAATGCGCCGCACATTTTCAATGGGAGACAGGTCTGGACTACAGGCAGGCCAGTCTAGTACCCGCACTCTTTTACTACGGAGCCATGCTGTTGTAACACGTGCAGAATGTGGCTTGGCATTGTCTTGCTGAAATAAGCAGGGGCATCCATGAAAAAGATGTTGCTTGGATGGCAACATATGTTGCTCCAAAACCTGTATGTACCTTTCAGCATTAATGGTGCCTTCACATGTGTGTAAGTTGCCCATGTCTTGGGCACTAATACACCCCCATACCTTCACAGATGCTGGCTTTTGAACTTTGCGCCTATAAAATGTCCATTGAAAACGTTAAAGGCACGTACAACTGCTGCCTACTGTAGTTAAATCTGCGGTCCTTGAGGCATTTTTCGTACAATCCGGTCAATCTGAGGAGGAAACATAAAATACCGCCTCTTCCGTGTCTGTGAAAAGATATCTTCTCAATTAATTATATCGTTGGCTGCCACATGTTCAATGTGAGTAATGCTCTGAGAGATTATAGTAGGGCATACCAATATGGCGGCAGGTTACTTCAAAATTGTGACGTCATCAGCTATCCAGTTCTTATATATAGATCAATGATTTGGGACTGAACTTGTCCATATTCTTAACAGTGTTTGAGTTCGACTTGCTTGTGAATATTCAATTACTGATCTGGGGAAGTTATCTAGTGATAGAATAGTGTAACAGCGTGCCTAAATTTGCAGCTCCATGTCCGCTGACGGACATATCTGCACAAAGAGGTAAAAGGGAAAATGGCGGATTCCGATAGTTTTGAGCCAAGTAAGTATTTATCATTCAGTTCAGCTTTTTCTTGCAAAATATGTTTTTGATCATTTTAACACTTTTAACACAATTTTAACACCAATTCTTGTTTGCAGTTCACTTTATATGAAAGTTGTCTTTAATTGTAAAGGGACCAAAATCATCTTTTGTAAAAACCAATACTACTAATGAAATAAAAATGACAGCTGCACGATTGGTTAATTTCTTTACGCTTGGTTTACATGTGGCTTGGACTGAAAAATTACTGCTGGTGGTCAGTCCAGGGAGCAAAAAGTTAAACGTGTTTCTGCCCCCCATTAACAAATTTTTAATTTTTATTTATTTCCCGGCCAAATTTCCGGATGGTTGGTTCTGCTAATCCTCATAGGCAAGTAGAGTCTTTCAGTGCAATTTTAATGGTCTCTCCTGCCTGATAATGGCACATGGGGCAAAATGTTATGAATTGGTACATATTCACTGCCCATGCGCAGCCGTTGATGATGCGGTGTGCATTTACAGATGAGGAAGGCGTCCGCTATGTACCTGTACGTGCTCGCCCACCAGTCACCCTATTGCGACATTACCGCAACCCCTGGAAGGCTGCATATCATCACTTCCAGAGATACAGTGACATCCGTGTCAAAGGTGAGCTTTCTGTACATTTTGGTGCGTGTGTTCAGCCCCCCCCCCCAACTTATTGTTTGTTTTGATGTGAAATTATGTCTGCATAGCTGCTTAAAAAATATGTATGTGCTTGCAGTGTTGCCCCCATGTTATGATAATGTTAGAACCTTGACTGAACATTCCTATAATATCCTGAAAACATTTTTATGTTGGCTGGGAATGGGCGCACCTTGGGAAAAATTGCGTTGGTGATTAGTATGATGCTTGTTTACAGAAGAGAAGAAGGGCACCTTGCAGGATGTAGCTAATCAGAAGGGTGTGGTCTGTAGAGCGCAGGGCTGGAAGATTCACCTCTGTGCTGCGCAGCTTCTGCAGCTGGTGAGTTGTAACTGGGGTGGGTCCTTACTGTGCGGTGTAAGTTTTGTGTGGCTGACCCTGACTAAAATAAATCTTTGTCAAATATTGTCATGGACCATGATAGTGTCTCTGAAATGGATGCGACGTGGTAATAACAAAGAATAAAGTAGGTTTTATAAAGTTAATATCCCCCGCCGCGCGTTTAGCGCGAAGAAAGTACTAAGAAAAGTAAATAGGGTAAAATGAATACACACACCAAGCTTCAAATCATGACTTATGACTTGTAATACTGAGTGAACATAAATGGCTCTCCACTGTAAAAACATACTCTATTTGTCCATTTACTGGTTTTTTGTGCCGTCTCATGAACAAAAAATTCCACGCACGTGCCTGGTTAATGTTCCCTGAAGTTTTATATGATGCAATCATGTTCTGCTAATAAATTAAACATTCAAAATATTAAAGTTTTATTCGATTGGTCGATTGGTATTTGACAAGAGCATCAGTTATTTTTCATTTCCTTTTTTTTACCAGCGAGCTTCAGGCCCAAGTTTTTATTAAACCTGAAGTTGCTGTGGGACTCCCCATAATGTAATGGGGATGAACCTTTGAATTTAGTTTCAATTTAGTTCGCCTATAAATAATTCAGTGTGCATTACAAGAGGCTAATGTATAACAACTCAATTGTAAATGTTCACCTATAAAGCACATGAAACATCTTTACACGCCGAGAGAATATAAACCTGGGTAGTTTACCATTTTCAAGTGATGTGTCATGCTTGTTGTTGAGGGAAGAAAAATGCTGCTTGCAAAGTCATTCTGATTTTTCTGGAGAGGCTGCAGCAAAAAACAAAATGCTACCATGCTCCAGGTATATATTTATTTTTCTGCTGGTTTTTAGTGTTACCCAGTATTTATTGATGAATTAAAGCAGTTGATTACACACTTCACTTTTCTCACCTGGTGTCTTAGCTTTAAATCTGGTGGAGAAAACCAAACTCCGCACACCCTCCGGCTCTACAGGACCAGCGTTATTCACCCCTACTCTGTCAACTTTTATCTGTACTCTGTACCTCTACTTCATCTGCATTACAACTATGCTAAATATCCAACAACATTGACAAATCTTGGTTAACACGTAGATTGCTGTCACAATCTGCAAGTCTGCTTTATTAGCTCTAGGAGTCTTGTGGGTTGTTCCTGATAATTGCTTGATTGGCTTATTATCTAATTAAACCTGAGATACCAGGTGAAATCAGTTAAGTGAGTTATCAACTACAGTACAGTCGCCGTTAAAACCGAAGAGACAGCTTTAGTTCACGCCTGGTTCCCTCGGAAAATTTTGCACTTCTCACCCATTTCCAACCTCGATCTAACCAATGAGCCGTAACACAGGACAATTTACCGCCAGGAATAACCACATACGGCTACGCGGAACTGAATGTAGTACCGCGTGTTCGTTATAGAATAGAGGGCATTTTGACTGTTAGAAATATGTTTGTGTTTGCCGATATGTATTTTATCTTCTTATTTTCTCTTGCAGTGAAAGTGGAAGTGAGAGCTTATGCAACCTCTGGAAAGCGTGTGGTTGATCATTTCCTCGGTTTAAAAAGCCTCGCATGAATAAGGAAAAAGATATTCTGATAAATTCGACAGTGTAATATCAGTAATTGTAATCTTGAGGGATTCTTTTTGGTATTTTAAATACGTCTTTTTATTGCAGAAACTGTGTCTGCAATTCTAAGGGTTTGTGGGTAGATCTTCAGTGAAGTGTGCCGCAATAGATTAATTGGTTTTGAAAAGCCAACCGCAATATAAATAAACAAATTAGCAATATACAACTTCATAGCCTGTGAGCGTATGATCACGTTATTCTCCGAAATTATGCTATTCGGACCTGCAGAGGTGTGAGGTTGTCTCTCGCCAAGGAGTCAATCTTCGTCCTAAACAGTGGGGAAATGCGTCACATCGTGATAGGTCCCATAGTTGTGAATGTGATGTCAGTTTATAGTTGGGCATTTTAAAGTAAATTTTGCAAACATTATATCTGAACATCTGAATGATCATGACAAATCTTTAAAACAATTACAGATGATGCAAAACACTTTGTCATGAAAAATTGGTTAAAAATTGCCGATTAGCATTTTAAAACAAAACCGTAGGCTATATAAATCAAGAAACATTCAAGTTCTTTCCGTAAATGAATTTTACTGAGACGGGGTGCGAGCAAGGGCGTTACTGTGTCTCTAAATTTGGGGGGGGAAATTTTAAGGGTCTTTTTTTTTTTTTTTACACTTACAAGCAGACAATGTTCAATGGTGCGCAGTCTGTTAAGATAAAGGCTGGAATGCTCCAAAAACACGTATCTTCAAAAGACTTCTAATCAAGGTTTTGGTTACAATGTTACTTATCATTTTGTCTAGAAAAGGAGTATGTAGGTGAGGAGTGTCCAATCTTAGCCACAAAGGGCCGCTATGTGCGTAGGTTTTCATTTTAGCCCAGCGCTACATCACCTGAGTTATCTAATTAACTAATCATGGTGTTCAATAAAAACCTTGATTACTAAAATCAGGTGCAGCACTTTTAAGTGCTTTTTCCATAGGACGCGAAACAAATTTTTCGCACTACAGATTACATTCAAAGTCAATGCAAAGACACGAATACACGTATGTATTTTCGTCTTTGCATTGACTTTGAATGTGATCATTCATGCAAAAAATTTGTTTCACATCCGGTGGAAACCAGGCGGGTATTTCACAAAGTTGGCTAACTGAGCAAGCCTGGCTTTTGCACAAAGTAAAACCCAGAAAGCTATATTTATTTCAACCCATGTTCCAGATTTGAATAGTTTCCAGGTTTTACTTTGTGCAAAAGCCAGGCTTACTCAGTTAGCTTTGTGCAATACCTCCCAGCTTAGTAGTGCTACACCTGATGTTGGTAATCAAGGGCTCAACACTAACTTTTTTTTTTATTATTATTACTCATTCGGGATAGTAAAATCAGGTTTTTACTTGCCAAAATAAAAATTTACATGCAAAAATAATAATAATAATTAAAAAAAAACATTTCTCAATGACTGGGAACCTTTACATCCTTTCTATAGCCGGAGGACAGCCAAGTAAAAACAAAAATAATTTTTTAAGTTCTAGTCTCTTCAGCATTCTTGCATTCAAAAATGTTTTCTTTCACTGTTCTGTGTAACTATGATTTGTATTCCAGGTCGTAATGTTTTTCAAAGTGATTTTACTGTTGTGTGTCAATAAATTCAAACATATATATTTTTACACACTAAAATTAATTTTCACAGTCTTTTCTACTCAAATCCTCATTGGTTAGTTCACAGTCACCAATAAATGCAAGGAAATGTACCAGTGTTTAAGAAACCCTTGAAAAATGATATCGCAAATTAAATTTTATTTTAGTTTATACCCTTTTAAATTTTAATTAAGAAACTCCCTTATTTTCCCTTTAAATGTTTTAGTCTCGCAAATTTCGCTTGGGTTCTCTTAAAATTCACCCAACTGGGAAATTGGAAAATACAAATAGGCTTCACACACAGTGATGTACAACTTTTCAGGCATATTAGCAGAAACATCAGAACCTCATTGGTTTAGCTCAAATTTCAACCATGAAATGAATATGAGTAAAATGACTTTAACTATCAGTGAAATGATGGCGTTGGCGCTAAACTAACGTTAAACCTTGGAAATGTTCAGACAATAACCAAGCACTTGGCTTTGCATTGGGGACCAAACGTTTGTGCACATAAATCCTTGACTTTGTTTCGATGCAGTGACACTCTACCTCACGAATCCATGAAACAGGAGAAGCCAGTCGGAAGCGTTCAGTGGAGAAACCAATGCAGCAGGTGGAACAGTCGTCCGAGTTGCCTCCATGCGAGTAGCCTAATTTTTGATATAGGAATGCATATCAGCTACTACATTACAGGTTTGTAACAGGAAAAATAATATTAAATAACATTAGATATTGCAGAATTGATCGCTATCAGACTAACAAAATCCTCACCAAAAACAGCGTGATATTTAATAATCGAATTGCGTATTATACTGCACTAAAGTTTTAAATAGTAGCACAGGTTGAGCAAACTATCCTCAAATATAAAAAGGTTTGCAGAAATGACTACCGGCAACATCACCCCCGCCAAAGCAAATCAATATTTTATGTAGGCTAACTTTACTTTTGCATTCATATATGGAAATAAATCGCCAACAAGCTGTGCCATTATCTATTTGTACGGACTACTGTCAAAACGACCGCCCTTGTGGCTCAGTTATGATTAAACAAACACCCGGCTAAAGGGCTGTCGCCCAGCTGCCCTGTGCGCGGTAGGCGGTGGGAGGATCTTCTTTCGTCTTCATGTGCGTCAATACGCCGGTCCAGCTGCACAGCTCACAACGAGATTTCCCGGTCCTACTGAAAACCCCCGTACTGGCGGATTAACGACTTTTTCTTTGGTTTTAGCGGCGACTGTACTGTACTTTAATCCATCAATCCAGTGCTGAGTAACACCAAAAATCAGCAGACACTGCAGCTCTCCAGGACCAGGGTTGGCCACCCCTGACCTAGGGCAAATTAAATTAAAATGCACATTTGCACGCCCAAAAGAAAGATATAAT
Organism: Gymnothorax reevesii; assembly: GCA_029721435.1. NCBI lineage: Eukaryota > Metazoa > Chordata > Actinopteri > Anguilliformes > Muraenidae > Gymnothorax > Gymnothorax reevesii. The sequence goes on along the minus strand of CM056576.1, from coordinate 89,940,552 downwards.
TTAGGCATGAAAAGAGGTGTTACACATGTTGGTTTTGAAAAAGATGGCTGTAAAATGTTGCTTTTCACCCCTCTGCCAACGAAAGTCATGGAGGGGTATTGTCGTGGCGAGTCTGTCTGTCTGTCTGTCTGTTCTCGTTTCTGGACGATAGCTGAAAATGCCTTGGCCAAATGCTCTCATTTTCTGGTGGTATGTTGGGGGTGGTTAGAGGAAGCTCCCTATCGATTTCTGTTCTGCTGTGATAATCAATATGGCTGCCATGACAGGGCAAGCGCAAGGCTGAGGGGTCTTGTTAGCGACAGCTCGCTATTTTTTCGTTTTGCTGAATTATCCACAACATTAAAGGAGTTGTCACAATGACTGTGCATACTCAGAACCTCCTAGCCTAGGGGGATCCCGGTGGCTCATCAGTCTAAGCACGCGCACCATAAAGGCTGTGTCCTTCCTGCAGCAACCTGGGTTCGATTCTGGCTCTGGTCTTTTACTGCCTGTGTTCCCCATTCTTCTCTCTAAAACTTTCCTTTCTCACACTACCGAATATCTATTTAATGAAGGAGAAAATCCCAAAAAAAAAGTCTTTTAAAAAAAAAAAAAAAAAAAATTCCTAGCCTAAGAAAGTGCATCTGCTAAACTGCAAATCAAAATTATTAATATAATTTATTTAATTCATATCTATATTTAGTCACCCTGTATTATGCTTTTTATATGAAGGATTTTTCTATGGAAATTCAATGATTCAAAGCGCAATTTTAGCAGTCTAGCTGAAGTACGTGTAGAATATAAGATGGATAGTCAACTGTTAATAAACATCCCGGAAGAAGAAGAATGCAACCACCTGTGATCATTGCCGTTGGCAAACAGTTTACATTTTTCATATCGGCTAAAGCTCTGAAGTACCGATTGAATATACTAATTTCCATAGAAAACTCAAAAAGCAGAATGCCTGAGGAACTAGAACTATAATACACAACGATGACTGATTAGCAAGGATGGAAGTAGATTTTGACTTGCAGGTGAGCTGATTCACTTCATTCAAAATTGTGAGTATGCGCAGCAATCGCGACACAGCTCTTTTAATATTTCTTTAATTGCCAAATATTATTTACAAAACCCAAAACCAGTGAAGTTGGCACGTTATGTAAATCGTGGATAAAAACAGAATACAATGATTTGCAAATCCTTTTCAACTTATATTCAATTGAATACACTGCAAAGACAAGATGTTTAATGTTCAAACTGAGAAACTTTTTTTTTTTGCAAATAATCATTCACTTAGAATTTAAAGGCAGCAACACATTGCAAAAAAGTTGGCACAAGGGCCTTTTTACCACTGTGTTACATCGCCTTGCCTTTTAACGACGCAGTAAACATTTGGGAACTGAGGAGACCAATTTTGAAGCTTTTCAGGTGGAACTCTTTCCCATTTTTGGTTGATGTACAGCTTAAGTTGTTCAACAGTCTGGGGTCCCCGTTGTCGTATTTTATGCTTCATAATGCGCCACACATTTTCAATGGGAGACAGGTCTGGACCACAGGCAGGCCAGTCTAGTACCCGTACTCTTTTACTACGGAGCCATGCTGTTGTAACACGTGCAGAATGTGGCTTGCCATTGTCTTGCTGAAATAAGCAGGGGCGTCCATGAAAAAGACGTTGCTTGGATGGCAACATATGTTGCTCCAAAACCTGTATGTACCTTTCAGCATTAATGGTGCCTTCACATTTGTGTAAGTTGCCCATGCCTTGGGCACTAATTACACCCCCATACCATCACAGATGCTGGCTTTTGAACTTTGCGCCTATAACAGTCCGGATGGTTCTTTTCCTCTTTGCTCTGGAGGACACAACGTCCACAGTTTCCAAAAACAATTTGAAATGTGGACTCGTCAGACCACAGAACACTTTTCCACTTTGCATCAGTCCATCTTAGATGAGCTTGGGCCCAGTGAAGCTGGCGGCGTTTCTGGGTGCTGTTGATAAATGGCTTTCGCTTTGCATTGTAGAGTTTTAACTTGCACTTGCAGATGTAGCGACGAACTGTAGTTACTGATAGTGGTTTTCTGAAGTGTTCCTGAGCCCATGTGGTGATGTCCTTTACACACTGATGTCGGTTTTTGATGCAGTACCGCCTGAGGGATCGAAGGTCACGGGCATTCAAATTCAAATTCAATTTATTTGTATAGCGCTTTTCACAGATAAACTGTCACAAAGACGCTTTACAGTCAGAGATGAGTTACTGAAAGGGCAGTGCCCTGCCTATTCCCACACTACAGCAAATGAGGCAAAAAAACTCCCAGTAGGGAGAAAAATCCTCAAACAGTGGTGAGAAAAAACTCACTTTGTAAGTCAGTAATAGTATTTTGTACTCAATTCTAAATTTTACGGGCAGCCAATGAAGATTTTTGAGCACCGGGCTAATGTGATCATATTTCTTAGTCCTAGTCAGAACCCTAGCTGCAGCATTCTGCACTAATTGAAGACGTTTCAGGGCTGAGCTAGTGCAACCAGACAGTAAGCCATTGCAATAGTCCAGCCGACAAGACACAAATGCGTGAACCAATTTTTCAGCATCTTGAAGAGACAACATTTTTCTAAGTTTAGATATGTTTCGAAAATGGAAAAAAGCCACTCGTATGATATTGTTGATGTGCGCCTGGAAAGAGAGTTCTGAATCAAGAGTCACACTAAGGTTTTTAACGACTGCTCTAGCAGAAAAAGAGAGGCCATCTAAGTTAAGAGAGAACTTAACGAATGAGTCTCTAAGAGATTTGGGACCCAGTACCAATATTTCAGTCTTATCTGGGTTTAGTGAAAGAAAGTTTTGCGTCATCCAAGCTTTAACAGCTTTCAGACACATCTCTAATCTAGTAACCGGATCATTTTCACCTGGTTGAAAGGATATATAGAGCTGCGTGTCGTCTGCATAGCAATGGTATTTAACATCAGGTCTACTTATAATATTTCCAAGCGGAAGCATGTATAGTGAAAAAAGCAAAGGGCCCAGAACAGATCCTTGAGGTATTCCAAAGTTAACCTTGGAATACTCTGAACACTTGTTATTTACCCGGACAAACTGAGATCTATCAGACAAATAAGATTTAAACCATGAAAGGGCAAGTCCAGAAATACCAACTAATTTTTCCAACCTACGAAGAAGAATATGGTGGTCTACTGTATCAAAGGCGGCACTTAAATCGAGAAGGACGAGAACAGAAATGCGGCCACTATCCATAGAGAGAAGCAGATCATTTACTACAACAGTGAGGGCTGTTTCGGTGCTGTGATGCTTTCTATAGGCAGACTGAAAACTGTCAAATACCTCATTAGTTTGCAGGAAAGAAGAGAGCTGTTGGGCAACACATTTTTCAAGGATCTTAGATAAAAATGTGAGGTTTGAGATTGGCCTATAATTGGCTAGGACTGTGGGATCCAAATCTGGTTTTTTAAGCAGCGGATTGATTTCTGCCATCTTAAATGAAGTGGGAACAATACCTGAAATCAAAGAAGAATTAATTATGTGAAGAATTGGGCCGCCAAGAATGGGCAGGAGTTCTTTCATTAGCTTTGTGGGAATGGAATCCAAGATACAAGTAGATGATTTGGAAGTAACAACTAATTTGGCTAGTTCACTCAGGGATATAGGAAAAGGGACTCAAACTGGTTTGTGTGTAATGTGGAAGACTCCATATCATGAGAAACGCCATCGCAAACTGGTAAGGAAGCAGTGATCTTCTCTCTAATTCCAATAATTTTGACATTAAAGAAATTTAAAAAATCATCACTGCTGCGAGAGACTGGAATTTCAGGGTTACTTGCAGTGTTATGGCCCCAATTTGTTTTTACATTTACAACATAACAGCAACAGCAACAGCAAGGGATGACAGACACAGTTTTAAAAACCTCAACACATTTAATTAACAAAGACAATAAAAACTAACTAACCTACAACTAAGACCAAGATTGAATTATGTACAAAACATAAATATTTACAATCCCTTTTCGTGGGGGGGTGGCTTGGTGATGTCCTGGATGATGAAAATGCTCAAACACAGGCAAAGAAATCCACAAAAGAAACGTTACAGGTCTTGAACAGAATGGCAGGTCTGGTCATCTTCTTGCAATTTTCCTACTACTTTACTGTCTCAATTCTTTTCCTTATATACTCTTTTGCAGACCCCACCCACATTTAGACCTCTTTTTTTTATTTTCTGAGACTTGCCCCAGACATGTCCAGGACATGTCTAAACATGACTCCAGTCTGAGCTTAAAAAAAAAAAGGTAAATACTGCCATCTAGTGGCCTATATTCACATTACAGCAGCATGATTGTTAGTTAACTTAGCCACGGTTTTGAACAGAAATCGAGAATTATTTTTATTTTCCTGCATGAGATTTGAAAAGTAACAGGTCCTTGCACAAGAGAGAGCATGCTTATATGCAACAAGGCTCTCTTTCCAAGCACTATGGAATACCTGGAATTTAGTGGAGCGCCATTTGCGTTCTAGATGACAAGATTTTTGCCTCAGTGTCCTTGTCTGGTCAGTGTACCATGGGGCTGGCCTCTTCTTCTGAGTAATCTTTTTATATTTCAGTGGCGCGACTACATTAAGGGTACAACGGAGAGCATCAGCAAACTTTTCTGCTGTATCGTCAATAGAGGAGGCAGTGACTGGATGCTCAAAATAAGATGGGAAAACCTCAGTGAATTTTGTAGAAGTTGTTGCAGTAAAAGTACGACCAGTGTACATCCTAGTTTCTAACAATGCAGGGTGGGTCAATTGTAAGCAGAAGGTGATAAGAAAATGGTCAGACAATCTGGGTTTATGTGAATGAATCCTGACCTGCCCAATGTTAATGCCAAAGCTTAAGATCAGGTCTAAAGTATGACTATGAAAATGAGTAGGGCCAACAACACGAAGTGTTGAAAATGAGCGAAGCCAACTGACTCCAAAATGTTAGTGAATGCGGATGTCGAGAATCATCTGCCCTCTCAAAGTGCAGGTTAAAGTCGCCCAATATAACTATTCTATCATAGCTTAAAACTAAGTCTAAAAGGAATTCTGAAAAATCTTGAATAAAGGCAGAGTAATGGCCAATGGGCCTGCAGACTGTCACCAAAGCTAAAGGGTGATCAGAGGCAGGGCCGGCACCTGTATCCAGCACTGAAAAATTCATCGCTAAAACCTCAAATGTATCAAATTTATACTGTAGTTTTGGCACCAAGTGAATGGAATCACTATAAATAGCTGCAACACCACCACCAACACCAACACCAACACTCATATTTTGAGTGTATATAAACCCAGGTGGAGATGCTTCATTCAAAGATACGTTTTCATCTGGTCTCAGCCATGTGTCTGTGAGACACAGTATATCAAGATAACAATCAGAGATTAATTCGTTCACAAGAGCTGCTTTAGAGTTCAAGGATCTAATATTTAATAGACCAATTTTGAGAGAATATTTATTTATTGGTAGATTGATACAGTTGGTGTTAATGCAAATCAAGTTTTTGTGATGTACTCCGCAATTCTTCTTTCTTAATTTAATTGGAATTCGAGGAACAGAACAGGAGATTCAATGTTGGTTTTCGGCCTTGTCGCTTATGTGCAGTGATTTCTCCAGATTCTCTGAACCTTTTGACGATATTACGGACTGTAGATGATGAAATCCCTAAATTTCTTGCAATAGCTCGTTGAGGAATCTTGTTTTTAAACTGTTCGACGATCAGCTCATGCATTTGTTCACTAAGTGGTGACCCTCGCCCCATCCTTGTTTGTGAATGACTGAGCATTTCAGGGAAGGCTTTTATACCCAATCATGGCACCCACCTGTTCCCAATTAGCCCATTCACCTGTGGGATGTTCCAAATAAGTGTTCGATGAGCATTCCTCAACTCTCTGTCTTTTTTGCCACTTGTGCCAGCTTTTTTGAAACATGTTGCAGGCATCAAATTCCAAATGAGCGAATATTGGCAAAAAATTACAAAGTTTACCTGTTCGAACATTAAGTAACTTGTCATTGCAGTGTATTCAATTGAATATAGGTTGAAAAGGATTTGAAAATCATTGTATTCTGTTTTAATTTACGATTTACACAACGTGCCAACTTCACTGGTTTTGGGTTTTGTATTTAAGGAGAACAATGGGCCTTGCTAAGCCTTTGGACTATCGATGCTATAGAACACAGCATCCAGAAGATATTATTCTGTGGATTTGGATTATTTGTGATTGCTCAACCAAAATAAATCCTAGTCGACCAACAGTCCATGGCCCGCAGACAAACGGGGGTCAGCCCCAAAATTTTCCTGTGTTTTCATGAGGAGCCTGTTATGGAGAAGCTATATATAACCATTTCAAACATTTGAATATAATGATTAGGTTTTGGTGGGTATGACATCTGTTGACCTGGTCAGGACGAATTTTAAACTGAGAATCGAGATCCATTGGATAACTTAGTTGGAATACTTTGAGTGCGAATTAGAAGATAATTAGGCAGTAAAACCGGTGAAACTATGTGTGTAATACTGTGACCACGTAATCCGTACCGACTTTGCACACATTTGAATCGTTGGTGGGTTCGTCGGCACCAATGAATTGCATACGGTGGTGCAGTTTAAGTGAACGCCCTGAATCATTCTTGTGACATTTACGCCTCTGAATCCAAGTATTGAAAGAAAAAGAAAGTCACAGATGGGCTCTTTTCCTCTACTTGGTCTTCAGACAAGTTTGGAGCATGATGTGTACAGCCGACTGGAATCCCTTCAGGAAGGCCTGATCCCAAAGAAGAAAGGTGGTGCTGATGATGACCTTCACCGAATCAACGAGCTCATCCAGGTCAGTTTTACTCTCCAGTGCGGTTACTTAGAAAGCTACTCTTTGAACGGGCATCAGCATCTTCAGTGACTTCAGTCTCAATTTAGTGCCATAAAAATCTTAACTGTCTTTGTTCTGTATTCCTTGGCTACTGAGCCCTGTTCCTAGAAATCAATTTGTCCTTTAGGTTTTCATCAAAACCTTAGGTTTGCTGGATTCGACTGACTGTCAGCTCAGCAAGATCCCTAGGTGTTGAATGTTGAGTTCTGGGTAGGGTTTTGAGAGAACCGATCAGAGCTTGGATCCTCCGGAACAAGTCTGTGTAAACTTGCTGTGTTGCTTGTTATAATGTGGAGGTCAAATAGTTTTTCCTGAGACCTTTTAGTGGACAGAAATTGAAAATCCATTTCCGCAGGGTAATATGCAACGCTGCAAGCTGGTGATTGATCAGATTTCTGAGGCCCGTGACGCCATGATGAAGGTGCTGGACCACAAGGAGCGGGTCATGAAGCTACTCAACAAAAATGGTGGTGCTAAGAAGGTGTCCAAACTGAAGCGTAAAGACAAGGCCTAAAAGTGTCAGGCGCCCCTACTCTTTTCCAACCACTCTTTAGGAGTGAGAGAGCAGTTCACATCATGGTGGTGTCTGCCGATACAATCACACCTGCTGCCAGGAGAGTAAAAACTGAACAGAAAGACAGTGGGGAGATGATGGGATCTACGCTGGGGCTGTACTCTTCTGGAACCTGATCATTTATTTTTTACATGAAAATATCTGCTGCTACCATTTTAAAGCCGTAATTATAGAGATGGCCAATCCAGACCATGTTTTCCATTCCTCAGCTTGCTTTGCATTTCAGTCTAGGATTAAAGAGCATCTGTCTTTTCCTCTTGCCAGCCTCTGTCAGGGACAGAGCTGGTAGCACTTATGAGAATAATGACAAAAATGGAGTCACTGACTAGTGATTTGTAATCGTGTAATGGAGCACTAGGTGGTGCTAGCAGTCATAACTGTTCACCAGAACCTTATGCAACCAGGGACAGCCTGTCCAGATCAAGTCCAGGCCTTGTTTGTCTAAATAAATCTCTTGTGAAGGTAACTTGAGTGTTTGCCCCAGTTTTTGTAGACACTGACAAATGGTTCTCCTCTATCTTGAAAAATTCCAGAGACTCAAGTGAGGGTATTATGCGTTATTTTTCAGAAGTGCTCCCTCTATAAGTAATTACTAAAATTGTTTGTTCCATGATTTTCTTTTAACCTTAATGTAAAAGTTTCAAATGAAAGTAAACATTTGTTTCAGATGACTGTGGTAGACAATTCACTCAAAAAAAGAAAGTTGTGCATGTTTCCATATATCCAGAGTGTTGTCCGCATGATTTCATCAGGATTTGGTTGATTTTGTGGGTGCAGGTGCAACATGGCATAAGGCCTCACGCAGACTCATGCACTTGTCACTCTCAAAGTATGGAATAAGTACATTTAAAAAAAAAATTGATTACAATATCTTTCTTAAGGTAATTCCGTGCACACTCATTACTCAATTGTGAATCGTTTCACTGAGATATATTTCTGTAAAAGAATGGCACATTGCAAGATAAATTTCTGTAAAAGAATGGTGCATCTTAGCTAGCATGAAATTTGAGTTGGATGACATTTACTAAAAGCAACAGTTTGATATAGTAAGATTAAGTTTTTAAAGTCCAACACCTGTGAAATTCATGTTTCAGACATTGGCCATGATTAGCCAGATTTTCTTCCATGAATTACTCTCCGTTATCTCTTCTGTGCATTTAGCAAATGTATTGATTGATGTTGCCCACAAGTTGCTAGATGGAAACCACGCCAAATCGTCTGAAATAATCTGGATGGATACTGTTCTGGGTGTGTTGAGACATTTTAATGCCTTTTTTTTGTGATTTTTTACTTTAAATGCAGGAAAAAAGTATTGCTTTACTTTCCTAGATTATAAACCCCAATTCCAATGAGCTGTGTGGAACTCGATGATTTGCCAATCCTTTGCGAAATGTGTTCAATTGAGTACACTACAAAGACAAGATATTTAATGTTCAAACTGAAACTTTATTGTTTGTTTGTTTTTTTTTTGTTTTTTTTTTTTAAATATTCACAAATTTTTAATTTAATGCCTGCAACAGGTTCCAAAAAAGTTGGGACGGGGGCATATTTACTTCTGTGTTGCATCACCTTTTCTTTTAACAACACTCAATAAGTGTTTGGGAGCTGAGGACACTAATTGTAGAAGCTGTGTAGTTGGAATTCTTTCCCATTCTTGCTTGATGTATGACTTCAGTTGCTCAACAGACTCAGTTTTCATATTTTGTGCTTCATAATCCACCACACATTTTCAATGGGAGACAGGTCTGGACTGCAGACATGCCAGTCTATTGCCAAGTGTTCAAAATAAGGAAAAAGAAAAAAATCAGGTGGTCGGCAAGAATTTTTAGTTGTCCCATATGCCAGCATTAGCATTAAAAAAAAAAAAAAAATTACACCGATATTAAAGGTGCGCTATGCAAGTTTATTTTCAGCGTGATTATATTTTTGTCTCAATTCGCCAACATTTCCCCATGATCTGCTAGCTGCTTGCGAATAAATACAGTGCCCTCCATAATTATTGGCACCCCTGGTTAAGGTGTGTTCTTTATCTTCTAATAAATTCAGTTTTTTTTCGAAATAATATAGGACCACTATGAAATAATGGAAAATCCAACCTTTAATTCAAGTGCATTTATTCAGTGGGAAAAAAAATCCCCACATTAAGAAATAATTCTTTTACATCAAATTATGTGTGCCACAGTTATTAGTACCCATGATAATATTATTTTGTACAACGCCCTTTTGCCAACAGAACCTAATCTTCTCCTATAATGTTTCACAAGACGGGAGAATACAGAAAGAGGGATCTTCCACCATTACTCTGTGCACAATCTCTCTAAATCATCCAGCGACCTGGGTCCTCTCCTCTGCACTCTCCTCTTCAGCTCACTCCACATGTTTTCAATGGGGTTGAGGTCTGGAGACTGAGATGGCCATGGGAGGAGCTTGATTCTGTGTCTGGTGAACCATTTCTGTGTAGATTTGGCCATATGTTTAAGGTTATTATCTTGCTGAAAGACCCAGTGTTTATCCATCTTCAGCTTTCAGGTAGAGGCCACCAAATTTTGATTTAAAATGTCCTGGTATTTCAAAGCGTTCATGATGCCATGCACCCTAACAAGGTTACTAGGGCCTCTGGAAGAGAAACAGGCCCACAGCATCACCGATCCTCCCCCATACCTCAAAGTGGGCATGAGGTGCTTTTCTGCATACTCATCTTTTGTGTTCCACCGGACCCACTTAGAGTGCTTGTTGCCAAAAAGCTCTATCTTGGTCTCATCTGACCAAAGCACATGGTCCCAGTTGAAGTCCCAGTACCGCTTGGTGAACTCCAGACATTTTCGTTTATGATTGTGAGTGAGAAAAGGTTTTTTCCGTGCATGACTCCCAAACAGCTTGTTGGCATATACAGGTGCTGGTCAATGACTTAGAATAATTTGAAATAGTGCAATCGTAAAATTTTTGAATGCATTTTTTGTGCAGAAGGAAAATCAGGTGTTCACCGCGCCTGTCCTACTTGTTAGAGTTATCACAGAACTCGCTACCTGTGAAAAATTTGCTCAGCTGAGCTTTCCAAAAGGCCCATTTAAGCCATTTAACTGTGACACTGTTGTTTTCTTGAATTAGAATAACGGAGAAACCGTTTCACTGAATTAGAATAATTTTCATTATAATTAGAATCATCACTTTCTCAGTATTTTGTGGCTGCCCCCTTGGCTTGTATGACTGCCTGAAGTCTCCGCGGCATGGATTTGACCAGCTTGTCGCAAGTTTCTGCGCTCACTGCTTCCCAGGCTGTGGCGATGTTCTGCTTCAGTTGGTCCAGCGTAGTCGGCCTTCTGTTGCGAATTTTCTGCTTGACGATGGCCCAAAGGTTTTCAATGACATTGAGGTCAGGCTAGTTGGCTGGCCATGCCAAAACTTTAAGCTGTTTTTCGGCGAACCAATCTTTGGTCGACTTTGCCGCATGAGCCGGTTCAAGATCCTGTTGAAATATGAGGTCTTCTTCGCCGAACTGTTCCTCAACAATCGGAATCAGGAACGTTTCCAGAACATGTTGGTATACGGCAGCAGTGACAGTCTTCTTGAGGAAGCTGAGTTTCCCTACACCCCGAGCGGACATGCATACCCAGACCATAACGCTCTGGGGAAACTTGACAGATCTTTTCATGGCCTCGTGGTTGTAGGTTTCACCACCACGATGCCAGACATGAGGACCTTGGTCACTGAAGGAGATGCAAAAGCGTAATTCGTCACTGAAGACCACTTTCTGTCAGTCTTCAGCAGTCCATTCGCCGTTATCTTTGGCCCACTTCAGCCGTTTCTCCATTTGTTACTTGTTCAGCATTGGTTTTACTGCTGGAATGCGAGATTTGAAGCCAAGTTCGCGCAGACGACGGTAAGTGGTTGATCTCGAGACGTTCGTGCTGGTCTGCTCTTTCCACAAGTTGCTGAGCTCGGAAGTGGACTTGAACCAGTTGCTGACTGCGATCTTTCTCAGCTGCTTGTTGTCGCAAGCAGAAGTTTTTCGGACGCCGGAACAGTTGATGTGCTTGCTCCAGTCTTTCTTGAGAACTTTGCAGACGGAAGACTGGCTGATGCCGAGCTGCTCAGCAATTTTAGTTTGGGTCAAGCCTTGTTGGCAAAGGGTTGAATTTGAGCCACTATTCTGGTTGAGAGGTCGTGCTGCTTACCCATGATTGATTTTACAACTTAGAAATTCTACTCAACCCTGACTTTATACTGCACAGCGAACACTCTTCACAGAAAACAAAAATTCAAGCACTTATTCTAATTCAATGAAATGACTTATGAATTATTCTAATTCAATGAAACAACTATGTCACAGTTAAATGGCCTAAATGGGCCTTTTGGAAAGCTCAGCTGAGCAAATTTTTTACAGGTAGCGACTCCTGTGATTAATCTAACAAGTAGGAAAGGCGCGGTGAACACCTGATTTGCTTTCTGCACAAAAAATGCATTTTAAAATTTTACGATTGCACTATTTCAAATTATTCTAATTCGTTGACCAGCACCTGTAGATAGCGCCTGATGGATGTTTTGGAGACTTTGTGACCCCAAGATGCTACCATTTGTTGCAATTCTTTAACAGAGAGCTTTGGAGAACTTTTTATTTCTCTTACCATCCTCCTCACTGTGCGTGGTGGCAAAATAACCTTGCGTCCTCATCCAGGTTTGTTTACCACTGTTCCAGTTGTTTTACACTTCTTAATGATTCCTCTGACAGTAGATATGGGCAGGTGCAGGCAAGTGGCTATTTTCTTGTAGCCATTGCCTGACTTGTGAAAGTTGGCACACATCTGCCTTACTTGAATGGTGTGTTACTTTGTCTTTCCCATGTTGAAGAGTGGATAAGAGAAATGGCCTCTGTGTCACATCTTTTTTATACCCCAGGGAGACAGGAAGTGATGAATAACAAATTAAATGTTCCTAGATACTCTGATCACCTTTGTAAACTACTGTAGAAATGACTGAAATACTTCAATTACATTTATTTCCTAGGAATTGTTAGGGGTGCCAATAATTGTGTAACAGGTGATTTTATGAAAAAAAAAAAATTTCTTTGAGATTTTTTTTCCCCTTGAAAGAGTTGAAGGTTACATTTTTGTACAATTTTCAGTGTGTGAGTATGCTTCTGCAATAAAAATTGAATTTATTTTCAGGCTTTTAACACATCTTAACCAGGGGTGCCATTAATTATGGAGGGCGCTGTACAATAACAAACCGCTCTGGCCAATCACCGGCAAGAGTTGACTGTTACGGAAGCATGGGAGGCAGGGACGAGCTACCTCTGTTTTGTTTGAATTCGAATGTCAACAGAAGTGATGTCAACAAACTTGCATAGTGCACCTTTAAGTTGAATAATGCTAAATAATACTTCAGTTTGTTGTACAAGTGATATTCAGAACAATGTAATAAAATGTAAAATGATCAATTCTCCTGCCAAGCTAAGCAACTGTTAGCCAAAACCACTCTCCTGCAACTCAGTAGTTCATTAGTGTGCCGTTTCTTTAATATTTCTGAGCCCTGGCTTCCATCACAATCTCAGGCAAAGACTGGTCTTCATGACACTGCATTTTCATTTCTTATCTGACTCAACATTTGCTCCCTACATCAGTAGCAAGAACAGAGCTGACCTATTTGACATTGCGTGGGATGAGTTGAGGATCTACAGCCTGCATGTACTTTAAAACAACGAAGCCAAAAAGCAATCGAAAGATTCCTACTTCCCTAGGGGTGTCAGATTACCAATTATAAATGAATACTTATGAAATTTTACACAAATATTTCATGCAATGTTTATATTTAATATATTTGATCCACAGTTATGAATAAAATTTGAAATCCTTTAAATATAGAGCTGGGTTGGTTGTAAACTGATGGTGATTGGGAGCATAACAAATTTACATCACATGTATTATTATCAAGTACGGTACACCGCAGTCAGAAATGTACAGCACGTTACAAAATATGAACTGTCCAAAATATTTAAACACCAAAAAAGAACTAAGTTGGAAGGCGTACCATCGTAAGTACGTATGCAGACATGCATCAACAGTATACGTACACTTGTATTAAGTAATATACAGTTCGTAATATGAACTCGGAAAAAGTATCTTAGTCACACAACTGCGTTATGAAGACAGAGTGTGTGAAACTATATACAGTGGGTTTTTGTGGGATTTTTTTTTGGGATTTTTCTGATTCTGGTTCATTCTGCTGCTTTTGTCAGCAGTCAGATCATAAGACAGAGTGAACCAGCCATACCTACCCACACCACAACAATTTCTCCACCATGCTTCACGATCGTTCCTTCCTTTCTCCATACTCTTCACATCCTTCTGATGCAATTTGATCAGGATGTTAAAAAACTGCACAGGCTTTTTGAGACGTTTCGTGACAAACTAAATCTGGTCATTCTGTTCTTCATTTACGTCTTGTGGTGAGCCCCGTATTCTGGTGAAAAGTCTGCCCTTGATTGTTAATTTTGATGCTGATACACCTACCTCCTCAAGTGTTCCTGTTTTGATGGTTTTGGTTTTTTTGTTCACAAGGGGAAAATAAATATTCTATCATTCACTACATGGTTATCTGTGGTTTTTAGGGCAATTTGATGCTCCAGCACTCACCCATCCATTCTTTCATTTTTAGGAAAGGTACAAAATAATGGCTGCATGTAATGTTTTTCCCATCTCTCTTGTGGCTCTAATGGTGGCTTGCTTTACTGGCAGTAAAACTGGAAGACTCTTTAGGAGTCTTATTGGCCATTAACAGCAACAGATTCCAAAAAGCAATCGAAAGATTCCTGCTTCCTTTGGGATGTCAGATTACCAATTATAAATGAGTACTTCTGAAATTTTCTATCAGGCTGTACAATTTCAGATAACTTACCTCTGAGTTGAAGAGCATTGAAGTTTCTTGCTTGAAGAGAGCCAACTGCCACACTCGCAGCAGTAATTTTGATTGAACTCTGAATATGCACCCAATGTGTTAATGGTCATAATGTGAACACATAGAATTCACCGCAAAGGGAGATTCTTATTGTCACATTTTGTAATCTACATTCCCTTTGGTTGTTTACGGTTACGTGCGATTTGATCATGCCACAAGTTTTCTTTGACTAGATTGGCTGAATTGAAGTGCGCGCCGCGGTCTATCTCTACGTCGTCGTTTGCCGCAGTATGGTATTTTTCTTAAACCAAAAAAAAAAAGACTCACATTCTCGCCCGTACGAAAAGCATGAAAGTTACGCATTGTAGGCCTTGCATCTGAGCAAAATGGTCGTGTCCATTGCAGAGGGAAGTAAGTAAAATTATGACAAATCATAATTAATAAAACTTCTGGGATATTTGGTTGTCCAAATATCCTCATGAGCAGCTTAGGTTGGGTCTATTTCCGGTTGTCTAGACAATTGGATAATTGCTTATTTCGAACCTCACACCATCCTTGCTTTTGAACGACTGAGCCTTTTGGGGATGCTCCTATTATTACTAATCATGACACTCGCCTGTTTCCAATTAAGCTGTTCACCGGTGGAATCTTCCATACTGGTGTTTTTTGAGCATTCCTCAACTTTCCCAGTCTTTTCTTGCCCCTGTCTCAGCCTTTTCGGAATGTGTTGCAGACATCAAATTCAAAATGAGTGAGTATTTACAAAAAAATAATATTGTTTATCCGTTTGAACATCAAATGTCTGATCTTTGTACTGTACTCAGATGAAAATAGGTTGAAAAGGATTTGCAAATCATTGTTCGGTTTTTATTCACATTTTACAAAACATCCCAACTTCATTGGAATAGAGGTTAGTATTACTAGGTCTCACATGGTATCCAACCTCTCCCAAGAATGATTGAAGTAATCCATTTTTCTTTTTTATTTTCATTATTTTTACCCCCGAGTTGCGTTAATGTAAGCCTCTGATTTGCCGTGAATTCGGACCTTTGGTCTTGGCATGCACCTGCATTTGCCTACTGAGTACAGCTTCATGTGGAATACCAAATTGATATTTTATACTACAAGGTACATTAATATTGGCTTTATTGATGAGTTTTGTAATGGGCAATTCGCAGAACTCCCTCCCGCCGTGTCCCCCCCCAGTAAAAGTACTCCAGGTTTGCTTAATGAAGAGATATTTTGCCTTATAGGTGAGGATAGTTTATTGAATGTTTCCACTCAAAAGCTGCACGGTGACCATTCCCACTGCCAACAAGTGGATAACATGAAAATCATGTTAAACATATAAAGACATTGTAAAGTTACTGTAAAGAGAACGAGAGAAGCTAAATCTGTATAATAGTTGAGTAAAAAAGTGTAAATGGTGAAATAATAGTAGGTTTTTGTCTTAGTAAATGTAAAAGACCTCATTGTAATCCTTCTTTGTTTTGCATTTTTAGTTGGTCACTTTTGATTTGATTTTGTTTGTGCCCTGGTATTTTGCAGATTGGTGATGTATGTTTATGCTGTTCACTTTAAAATCTGAAGCTCTGTACATAAGATTTCTGTTTCATGAGACTGTACTCCACTCTTGCTGCAGTAAAATACTTAACATTTTCTGCTTTGTACATTTTTTCATGCTGTGCTATACTGGCTTTTAAGTAGCGGATTTGCACTTTGGTATAGTTATAGCCTTTTTGGCGCACAATCATTTGGGCTCCATTTCTCCCATTCCTGACCTTTAAAGCTATGAGTGGATTACCACAATCTTGGTTTTGTCTGTTTCTGTCTCTTGCGAGCTGTTGATGAACGTGGAATGTGAGCTTGCTTCTTTATATGAGGCTGCAATTTGAGGACAGATGAAGAAAAGGCACCATCCTTGCATATGGTTGAGCGAATCTTTGCATCTCTTGAAAACTTCAGGTGAAAGATTTCAAGGATGGAGCCAAGAATTTTCAGGATCTGAGGAGCCATTCCATGTGAGATTAACATTCGGTGCGCAGTTGATCCCCTCCCCCCCCGGATTTGAATGAAACTTTGCACATGCGTAGGTATAGGACTTCCTTGGTTAAATAAGGGTTATATAAATCATAAATAAATAAATATGGGTGTCTCAGGAAAAAAATGGAATTCTTAGGTCCGTATCCCACTTAACCTGCCAGTGGCGCCACCTGGTAGCCACTGAAGTGGCTCAGTTTTGTCGGCCAAAAGGTGTTGACGCCACATTTTACATCAACCATCATGACTTAAGGGTACACAATACCAAATATGTTATACTTTTATTAAGACCATTGACACTTCAAGTCTGGTTAGACATCAGCGCCACCTACTTGCTAAGCTGGGTAACTATGTTATTGACCCAGAATTATTTGAGAAATCACAATGACAATTGAAAATGGGAATAAAATAATATCCCAGAGATATACCAATCAAGTATGCTGAATCATGTGTTCACTCACAAGAATATCATTTTCTGTGAATAGTGCTCTGGTATCTTGCTGGGTTAGTGCAATGGACAGCTGGAAAGATGGGCAAAATTGATTTTAGGTGCGTATTTTTGGTGAAACCTTATTCCTTGTCTTTATGATACAGGCTTGTGCACCCCACCGCGCAACAAGTAGCCACCTTAGTTCCTTTCACTCCACATTTGCTCTATTGCACATATGCAAGTGGACTTTCGGCAACCGAACTTGTCTATCTGGGCCAGTCTCTGTCCAAACTGAAACACCTGTTTGCTTACCTAGATTTGCCCCTCTACAACTCTGAAACTACTGGCCCTGTTACTCCTCTCGAGTTCTTAGATATTACTTTGGATACCATTGAAATGAAAGCGTCCCCACCTATCGACAAACTTGACCGCATTTGCACAAGCCTGTTTTTCTAATCTTTCCATGAAATTGTTGCTTCGAGGTATTGCCATGGCTTATTCCCTGAAATTGGATAATAGACTCCCCATTACTCTCTCCATCTTGCATAGGATTCTATTAGTCCTGAGACAAGGCTGCTTTTCACCCTACATAGACTCTCTTGGATTATTCCTTTCTTTTAGCTTTCTACAGCTTTTTAAGGAGCAGCGAATTCACCACTTCATTGAGCTCATTTGATCCATCAAAAGATGTACTTTCTTAGATTTGAATTTCTTTGAGTTTTCATCTCAAATATTCTAAAGCTGTTGGTGCTTGTTGTGTTGTTATTGCTTGCACAGGTTCTCAATTTTGCCCTTTTAGACCCATGTGCAAATATTTTAATTTTTAGGCCTCTGTCTGAACCTGACTCCCCCTCTTTCTGACTCCAGATGGTAATCCTATGTCTAAGCCCTGGTTTAGCTCCTACTTAAATCAGACGCTATTGAAATGAGATATAGCCACCAAGCATTACTCGGGTCATTCCTTCAAAATAGGTGCCACTACTTCTACGTGTAGGCAAGGTATATCTACAGTGCCTCTCCAACAACTGGGACACTGGTCATCATTGGCATACACATCTAATGTGCGCCCTGAAGCATCTGCAATCATTGAAGTCCAAAGATCCCTGAAGCTTTAACAATCCATGGTAAGCTTGCAAATAACTGGTAGTTGGTGGTTGGCAATTTCACTTTTATCTGTAGCTCTGCTGCCACTTGCTTATTGCATGTGGGGCTTTGCAGCCCCATAATCATTGCTGGCTATCATGTTCCTGCAAGCAGAGCTTTGCAGCCCTTAGCCATTACTGGCTAATGGGGGGGAATGCAGGGCATTGCAGCCCCCTTAGCCATTGCTGGCTAACAAAAAAATGCATGGCATTGCAGCCCCTTAGCCATTGCTGGCTAACAAAAGAAGTAGGGCTTTGCAGCCCCTTAGCAATCGCTAGCTAATGACTGGATTTATACAGTTCTCTAGACCTCATTCGTGTTCCATGTCATGCTCATCACGGTTTCTTCTCTCGGCAGCCCGCGCTTCCCTGTCTTTTATGTTGTTCCTGCTTGGTGAGTATTCCTTTCCTTTCCTTGGGGGATTTATCAGGCTGTGCTTCTGGGGGGGCTAACCACCCCTTATATTTGGGCAATTTTCCTGCTGCCCCAGATGGCAAAAGGCATTAATTCAATGTTGGATTTTGGTCACATTGGTTATTTTTGGTTGAGGTTGAAAAATTTATGTTGACTCAATGTTTAATTAGTTACTAATTCAATGTTTGAAAAACTGTTGTTGAATCACTGTAGTAAAGATGATGATTTTTTAGTGTTGAAGTGCCCTACAATGAATTGACATCGTCTCAGTGGTGCTGATTGGGGGCGAGGGGGGGGTGCCCTTCCCTAAGGTGCTTCCTCCACCTAGGCCAGGCAGGAAACCTTAAAGGAGGTCTGTCATAGCTGGGAAAGGTGGGTAATATTATTTCTATATATCATGAAAAAAGCTCCAACAAACTTTTTTTTTTTCCTTTTTATTTTGCGATTTCTTAAATTTTTATGAGCGATTTTACAAGACCGCGCCATTTTCACCACAGCAGACACAAATTCACCCTCGATCCACTCGGGGCGCCCCGAATCGCAACATCTGTGCGGCTGCCAGCGCCATGAATGTCCATTGCCCTGCGGTCCTGCATTGTGATTGTTGAATGACCGAGCTATTCCCGCTTCCTCTATGGGGTAGACAGACGAGCTTGATTATTAGCTACCTTTCTCTATCAAACACATAATTTACTCAGCTTAAATCAATTCCCGTGTACTTTGCCTCCCTTTCAATCAAGCCATTTATTCAGCCACCTAACCAATCAAAACCTAAATCTAGCCAAAATTGATTTAGAAGAGATGATAAGAAGCAGAAAAACCGAACTAGGCTACCGTGCTAGATTGAAATAATGTGAGTAATCTGAATAAATAGCAGACCTCTGAATTCCATCTCTCGTCAGAAAACTTAAACGTATTATTAAAAAAGATTTCTTAAAAATAAAGTCATGATAAGATGGCCCTGGTTTTTAAGCGTCTAAAAATAAACGAAGTAGAAAACATTGTGTGAAGCGCATCAAATGTGAATGTGAGAGAGACATTATTTTCGCATTGCAAGCAATGGACAAATGCACTGAAGACTGGGCGAGCACCTTCAGGCAAATCTGCGGCGCAAATTTTAAACATTTTTTATTTAATAATTGAACAAGATTCGCACACAATGGCCAAATGTAATAATCAAGCAAACTCATTCATGCAAATTGCGTGCTGAACTAAGCAAAGTTAAGGTTTTCAAAATCATCCTCCTCTACTCGGCAATTGCTTTCACCCCCTTCCCATTTACTTTTCTCAGTTTGCAATCAAACAGTTGATTCGCTCAATGAACAATTTTAAATCGATTGGTGGTCTAATTTATTTTGATATCCATGTATTCAGACATTTTCACATCACATGCATCATACACATGAATGCATGTGGCAACTGCAATGATGTTATTATCTCGCAACTTTTCATGCCAGGCGTGGTGTTAAACGCGGCCTGCTGGATACAGCAATTCTGGCTAATTAATGGTAAGTTTAAAGAACAGGGGGTATGTATGGACAAATAATCGACTGTGGATATAATGTTGGTGTTAGTATAAGATTAAGTCAAAACGTCTAGATCTGTATATTCCTCCTTTAAAAGATCAAAAGAAATGTTCTGTGCTAAAATGTACAAAAGAAGTACAAAAGTGTAATTTCTTTTGAATCTTTAATAAATTACTAAATGAACAATAGTCTGTTTTATTGTTAATGGGACATGCAGTAAAGCAGCTGTTCTCAACCTTGGTTTCTTAAAAAAATGGAAATAGCCAATCTGTAAGGCCCCTCCTCTGTGGCTTTCTCTCACCTCCTTAATGAGCTGCACCTGTTGCTTTTTAAGGTGGAGGTGATTATCTGAAGTATATAGGGCTGGCAGTTGCCAGTTCTCATCGGCATGCATTTTGGTTCTATAATTGATGTGGGTGATTTTAACTCATGTTATGGTGATGCTGCTCCCTGTTTTTATCTCCGTGTATGTGTGTGTGTTTTTTTTTTTTTAACTATTTCTTCAATCTCCAGTTTGTACCACCCTGGCATTTGAGTCCTGCATTCTTTTAGGTCCATGGTCCTAGCTCTCACCAGACAGCAGTTTATATCTGGCGGGGGTAAAACCATGACACAATCAACAAGCTCACAACACATTTTCGAATATTCACCTATGACATGATTATAATGAAGTATAGGGTCCCCCAAAACACGTCCCTGTAAAGTGGGGTCTTAGTATAAAAAGGTTGAGAATCACTGCAGTATAGCATACTTAATGAACCAGTTCAGCAATTTAACCTTCATCTGTATTTTTTAATATGCCTCATTTAAATAATTAATCATTTGACTCTATTTGGTGTTTTAAAGTTCTGCGGGGGTTGCTCCAAACTTGTCTATTAGTGACATCACTGCCATTCAGGCATAGTCATATAGTAGACTACTTTGGCGTGCTCCTTGTTGAACTATACCATAAATTGAGTAATAAAGTGATTATTTTTTAATGAGGCATTTTAAAAACATACCGAGGAGGGTTGAAAAGTGTTGAAATGGCCCTTTAATAATAACATTGTTTCGATGTATAATGCATACATATTGTTGAATGCATTATATGTTGATGCAATTCTACATTCTTTCAATGTTGATCATATCATAGTTGAATCAAGGTTGATTCATTGTCAGAATTGATTGGAAATTCAATGTTATTTCCATGTTGATCATAGCGAGCGCTTTCAATGTTTTTTTCAATATCTGACATCAATGTTGATTGCAGTCTTCAGCCTGACAATATCACAGTGTTGATTCAATCACTTTTTGCCATCTGGGGCTGCTCTGAGCTGTACTTCTGCTCTACGCGTCTTCCCAAAGGGTCCAAATGCCAAAAACTTGTGTAATTCTAAGCATGTGTTTCATCCACTTATGCTCAACGCATAACACATATTTCAACTGAATCTCCACTGATTTGAAATTAAGTTCAATCCGGAAGGCTCTTGCACCCTGACTCTGTTTATTTTCCTATCAATCACATGTACGCTCAGTCATAAATGTCTGCAGTCACTGTCAGGGGCTTTCAATTGAGCTGTCAGGTGGTGTAGCAGCTGATCTCCTACATCCAACCGTGGCACACCACATTCCCATCACTAGCGAAAGATTTTTTTTCTTTTTAAAAAAATGTAATTTCTCTCTGCCCTAGTTAGGTTTTTTGAGGTCCACATGTTTGAACTTTTCATTTTGCGTGTATCTCAATGGGAAAGTTCTGAACACTTGTGAATTGTGACTATACAGTATCTCAAGTGAGTACACCCCTCACATTTCGACAATTAATTTATTATATCTCTTCGAGGGACAACGTTACAGAAATGAAACTTGAATATATTCTAGAGTAGTCATTGTACAATATGTGTAGCTGTGTAGATTTACGGCACTGTTTCAGCTGGCAATTATCATTTTAACCCTGACTGATGAAGTGCGTTGCTACTCATTTCTTAAAAAATCATGTCGGAAGACAGATCCCTTGATGGTGGAAAAGGTGTTACAGTATTTCAGAACGGGCAAGTTACTGGCCTGTATTTAGCAAAGAAAACCATGAATGACAAAAACAAGTATGAGGAATCATTTTCACAAACAAATTTGCCACCACAAAGTCCTGACCTTAAACACAATAACAGTTATTGGGATGTGCTCAAGAAAGACCACGGAGTGGTTCAACCATTATGTCAAGAAGACAAGATCTTGGCCAAAAATTAAGGCATTTCTGATCGAAAATAAATGTTCTGGCATTGCATATAGTAATCAAAACAATGACAAGATGAATATGCACTGTAATCAAAGCTACAGGGGTTCCAACTAAATATTTGAGTATGCGACTTTTTTTTTTGGCCAGTCAGTGTATTTACTGAAGATGTACGCATTTTAAAGAAGCTATGCTTCTTTGAGGTTTTAAGGTTCAAACTTGACAATGTGCGTGCATCTCGACTGGGAAGTGTTTCAGACCTTTGTGCAGTGCACGTATGACAGAGATTGGGCCATGATGTAAATGTTTCCATTTGCGAGTAAATATGAGGTGCTGACGTGACGATATGCTCTTTTTTAAAAACTTGCTTTGTTGAGGTCCGCATGTCAGAACTTTTCATCCTGTGTATATATCAAAGGGAAAGTTGTGAACAACTGTGAACTGTGATAATATGAAAGAATGAGACCCACTTTGCTGCTAATTTTTTAGGAGGGGAGTTGAAGCCTTTTAACTGAGGATATATGCAGTTTTAAGAGACAAGCTTCTTTGAGTTTTTAAGGTGAGAACTTGACATTGTGCGTGTATCTCGACTCGAAATGTTTCTGACCACTGTGCAATGCTTGTATGACAGAGATTGGGCCACTGTGCGAATATTGCCAATTGCGAGTAAATATGACGTGCTGAAGTGAACAATCCACTGAGGATTCTGCTTTTTCAGCTTACTTTTGGACACCTTCAGCATCCAAAGGTGTCCAAAAGTAAGCTGAAAAAGCAGAATCCCCAGTGGATTGTTAATTGTGAATTTGCATTGTGAATCGAATAAACCCCCTTAAATCTTTCTCACATCTCATTTACAGACTCACAGTCCAGCAGTGTCTCCCATTTTATTTCACGTAGATATGAGCACATCCTGTCAAAGTTTGCTTGCCTAAAATTTAAAATTCTTGTTTTTGAAGACACCTTTTTAACTTCCCATGAAACATCAAAATTAACAGTAGAGTGATCACTTGTCCCAAGTGGCCCCAGTACCTCAACATATCTGGGTCAAAGTCTAAAATTGCCTTCTCTCTTGTAGGTTTATTAACATACTGCACCAAAAAATTATATCTATAATCTAGAAAATCGTCTTCCCCCCCCCCCCCCCCCCCCCACCCTGTCTTTTCTCCATTTCCCAATCGACATCAGGATAACCTGTTGGCTTCCTATATTTTATGCACTGAAGTCATTCCATGTTAAAAACATAAGGAAAGAACAGTTGATGTGTGATTTTTTTTTTTTTTTTTTTTTTTTTTAATCTGTGGGTGGCCCCAAACTTTTGGCCTGTAGTGTATGAAAGAATGAGTGCCACTTTGCTGCTGATTCTTTTAAGAAGCGAGTTAGAGCGTTTGAACTGGAGCTATTCGCTTTTTAGTAAAACATTCTTCTTTGAAGTTTTTAGGTCAGAACTTGACATTGTGCGTGCATCTCGACTGGGAAGTGTTTCGGACCTTTGTGCAATGCATATATGACAGAGATTGGGCCACTTTGAAAATGTTGCCATTTGCGAGTAAATATGAGGTTCTGAAGAGAAGATAAGCACTTTCCTCCAAACTTGCTTTTTGAGGTGCACGTCTTAACTTTTCATTCTGTGTACATCTCAAAAGGAAAGTTGTGAACATAAGTGAATTGTGACTATATGAAAGAATGACAGCCACTTTGCTGCCCATTCCTTTTGAGGTCGAGGTCGGTCTCTGCTGAACAAATAAAATCAAAGTGCACTAAACACTACAACAAGAAATTTTAAAAACATAACCGTAACAACAAAATTCCTTCACACTCCTGCCCTTTGATTAAACTTAATCAACCAAGATCCATCAGTCAGATCACCTCAAGACATGGTTTAAGATAAGACATCATTATGGAGCAATATCAAGGGTTACATTTCTGGGACTGAATGGTACCCGGGTTCCCATTTCTGAGAATACAAAATCATATTTATCTTCCATACAAGGACAATTTTGTTCAGTACAGTGACTTAATATCTTCTGTAACCAAATGTTGTTAACAATTTCCCTTTCCATTCTGTGAATTGTCCTGAGGTGAAATACTTGCGAGTTTGTGTTTGAACAGTCAGCAGTGGATGCACTTAGTAGGTATGTACTTGCAACCTAATGGTGCGGTCTTCTGTAGGTGTGTGGTGTTCATGGCTGTGTCGATGCAACATGGCGTATTTAAGATTGCGAGTATCACTGGCACAAAGATTACAACTGCTGCTGCATAGAGCATCATTTCACACAAAAAGTCTCTCACTCTTCCTCTTTCCAGAGGAGATGCTCTTCTTTTGCGTCAAAACCAGGTGACAATCATTTTTTGAGTACGTTGGTGACACAGAACCTCGTCTGGTGTCACGTCTGGTGGGATGCTTGCCGCTACATCAGCTGGTGGCACAAATCTCGTTTGTAGCCACTCAGGTGGTAGTGCAAGATCTCGCTTGCCACTACGTGGTCCTTGTTTCCAAGATGTATGAGCAGTGGCTTGCTCTGGTTGGACAGGGGAACGATCCTTTCACAATATGTCGCAAAGCTCTACCTTTGACCTTTACGGCTGTCTCCGTGATGAGGAGAACCTGGTGTGGGTCCTGTCCAGGGGTTGTCTCGCCAGTTCTTTCTCTTCACCTTCCGGATCAGCACCCAGTCGCCAGGTTAGAGCCGGTGTAGTGTCTCCTGGGATGGTTTCGGTAGGGCACCTCTGACCTGTGAGGATACTTGGGATAGCAAGACGACAAGGCTTTACAGTACTCTAACATGGCGTTTTCACAAATATCGGTTGAAGGGGGCTTGAATCTCCCTTCACCCACTCCCAGTCATGGGGGGCCTGCCAAAGAGAATTTCAAATGGTGACATGTTAATTTGTACTCACTTTCGCATGTACATGTTGTTATGGCCCCAATTTATGACATTTACAACAGCAAGGGATGACAGACAAAATTTTAAAACTCAGATTTAATTAAACAAAGACCAACACAAGCCTACAATTTATACTACTGACAAAAGATTGATATATACAAGAAAAAATATATTTACAGTCCCTTGAGATGGGGTTCCTTGGTGATGTTCCGGGTGAGGAAAATGCTCCAACACAGGCAAAAATCCACAAAAAGCTTCACAGGTCTTGAAAAGAGTGACAGGTTTGGTCAAATGTATCCTTCTCCTTGCAATTTCTCCGACTACTTTACCCTCTCAGTTTTTCTCTTTATATACTCTTTTGCAGCCCCCTCCCACCTTTTAGATTTTTTTTTTATTCTCTGGGACTTTCCGTCTCCGACATGCCCAAACCTAGCTCCAGACTGGGCTTAACAAAAAAAGGCGAATACTTTCCACATTACAGTGTACATCAGGCAGATTCGGAGAGCTTGGACCCAATTGAGGCCAGTGTGCAGTGTGGTCACAACACTTAGCCAGTTTAGTTTACGTTTAAAAGTGCCATTTTCTCTTTCTACTGCTCCGCCACTTCATGGGTGGTTGGCGCAATGTTTTCGCAAGTCGATTCTCAGAAATCTTCCCACTTCAGTGATGGCTTTGTTAACAAAATGTACTCCCCTGTCACTGCTGATGCGGTCAGGTATTCCCCACCTGGGTATGATATCTCTCAGTAAGGCTTTTGCAACGGCTGACGCATCCGCCTTTGTGGGAAATGCTTCAACCCACTAGGATAACATGTCATCTATCACAAGGCAATATTTCTTAACTTCCAATGGAGTCCATCAAGAGATGTTGGAACAGTCAATCAGTTGATAGGTGAGCTGTAAGAATCTGTTTTACTGCCTTACCTGTATTCCTGCTAGCACGAATCATGCAACATTTGCAAAATTCAGTTGCAAAAACTGCAAATCCACAGGTATAATTCAGTTCAATTCAATTTATTTGTATAGTGCTTTTTCACAGAGACTGTCCCAAAGATGCTTTACAGTGAGAGATTAAATAAATGAACAGGTCGTGCCCAGCCTATTCCCCACTACAACAAATGAGGCAATAAACTCCCAGTAGGGAGAAAAATCCTCAAACAGCGGTGAGAAAAAACTCCCCACTGGAAAGAACTCTCAGGAGGAACCTGATTATAGTGGGGAAGCCCATCCACCATGGGTTAGCTAATTAATAACAAAATGAAGTAAAATAGAATAAAATGGCAAGAGTTAAGTACATCTGAACGGTGGAATCGGTTGCTCCAGGAAGTGGCAAGTCCAGAATGGTGCAGAACTGGATCAGGACTGGATCAGGACAGCAGCAGGTAGCACTCATGGTGAGCGATAGGACTTGGACAGTCCAAGACTCAGGATAGTGGACAGAAAGATCCTCAAAAAGAGACACAGAAAAAAAGGGGGTGTGAGGCACTGGATAAAACTACTGCATATTAATAAAAGTACCATCCTGTGTCATGTGCCAAGTGAGAAATTATAAGCAGACCGGTCAGGAAACAGTCAACACCCCTCCATCCACTTCCTGCAGCACAAAGATCTTACACCAGGCTGTAAGATCACTTTTGATTTTCTAAATGGGAGTACCATATGGACCTCCCTGGTGACTAAGGCTGTAGCAAACCCCACTGGCACCGTAAATGCTTGCTCAGAGCCACCGGTTCCACATGGATATGGACCTCCACAGTGACCAAGGCTGTAGCAAGCCCCACTGGCACCGTTAATGCATGCTGGTGAACTATGGGCAGAAATTTTTCAGTACACCAAGCTTGCCGCTGACATGCCAAACACCTGTTTTGTTCAGTAAGGCTCTGCGCTTTTTCCAGAGGCAAAGTTCAGCTGCGTTGGTAAAGGACTGTATGCAGCAACATCTGCTACGGTGAGTTCTGACTGCTTAGTGGTCAGGGCAAGATAAGGAAGAGCAGTTCTAGCTGCCTGTTTTGCAGCGGCGTTGCCAAGGGAGATGGGGTCGGTGCAACGTGGGTGTCCAGAGCAGTGAATGGCCTATCCCATTGAGATAGACAGAATGAAAAGTTCTGACATGCAGACCTCAAAAAAGTAAGTTTTTAAGAAAGTGCATATCTTCACTTCAGAAGCTCATATTTACTCGTATTTGGCAATATATGTACAGTGGCCCAATCTCTGGCATTCATGCACTGCACAGAGCTCTGAAGCACTGTCCAGTCGAGATACACGCACAATGTCAAGTTCTGACATAAAAACCTCAAAGAAGCATGTTTTCTTAAAAGTGCATAAATCCTCAGTTTAAAAGCTGTAACTCACTTCCTAAAGGAATTCGCCGCAAAGGCCCTCTCATTCTTTCATATGGTCACAATTCACTTATGATCATCACTTTCCCATTGAGATATACACAGAAAAGTTCACAGTGGCCCAATCTCTGGCATACATGCATTGCACAGAGGTCTGAAGCAGAGGCAGATTGTCCATTGGGACGTTTGGGCGACGCACTGCCACGAGAAAGAGATCTTTTTTTTTTTCCGGCTCTACCAGTGTTCGACAGCTTGATCTTCCTTTGAATGGCATTGTCCAATCAAGATAAACTAGCGTTTACAATAGTCCCGCCCCTTTTGGGGCGATTTCGCTGCCCCAGGGGTCTCTCATTGTCTCTCATGCAACGTCATTTTTTGCCAGTACAAGGCCTTTCAATGCAATCTCAGTGGGTTCCGGGAGGACTTGCCCCAACGTGCTTTCGTCATATGTAACAGATGTGGTCGTGGGCGGAGCTGGTTGTTGGTATCCACCTAATTCCAGTACTAAGGATGTGCACTGCCATGAGAACAGAGACGGTCTCCTACTTCCGGTAGGAGTCTTGCTGTACTGAAGAGAGATCAGCAGGCAGACTGCGTTCAGGCTCCACTTGTACCAACAACTCAAGAAAGGATAAAAGTTTGTATGGAAACAGTGCTTTATTCACAAGGTCAATGGAAAAGACTGCCCTTGCCCAGCACCTTAGTCTACACTTGATGCCAGCAAGTAGGTGCTTGGAGTGGCTAGCCGCGCGGAGACTGCAGTATCTACCTAAGAGGATATATGTATGCCCACACCATTTTGTAAAAAAGCGCCCGACGGATGATCATCCCGAACCCACTTTAAAGTATGTTTTTTTTTTTTTAATCTGACAAAAAGCAGTGTTGTCAGCCAGTGGTCAGTTTAGTTTTCCGGTGAAGTTACCAGCGTATGCCATGTAATTAGTGGCCATCTACCGTCACACATGGGATGTATAGTCATACCCACACATTTAGCTGTTATACAGGAAAAATGCAGCACTTTTGAACGAGACAACATTGAGCAGTGGAGGGGCTTACCAGTTTACCAGTGGTGTTAGTGAATATTGAAAGGTGCATAATCGTATTCCTGGTTTTTGTAAAAACCTCAGCTTTAGCGGATTATATTCTTGTGGTAAATATTGAGCTTGTCAGCTTCAGCGGTTGTGAAGGATTGGACTGAGGTCTTTATTTCATTACGTGCATTGATGATTTCCAGCATGCGAAGTGAAGCTTGGGGACTCTACTTACGTGCTCTGAATAATGATTGTTACCCACAGCCAATGTGATATCATTCAGTAGTGTAGTCGGTGACGGCCGGGTTTTTACCCTTGTGTAAAACAAAGAAACCGCTTGCCTGACTGTTTACTGAATCAAATGCATTTTGATACGCAGTTTGCTAGCTAATCACTTCCTGCATATGAATTGCAACTAGCTGTCTTGTCAAGCTTTTTTTTTTTTTTTTAACTTTGGGTGGCAACACATTCCTACAGCCAAATAGATATCTCATCTTCATCAGTAAGTGCAGTGATTAATTGTAGTGCTAAACAATTATTTACCACATACCCCATCACAGTTTATCATCTGCAACTCAACTTTGTTGTGTTCTCGCAGTGCTGCTCTTTAGTGGACATAACCGGCATTGCTATAAAGAAAATTGAGGCAATGATCGTACCACCTTCCTACCAGTATTTGTACCATCTCTACATTCAGTCTATGCATGTTAATTCCACAAAATGGGCATTTTGAATAAAATGAATTGGTGGGAAAGTGGAGTAATAAAAGGAAACTAGTAAATTCCAGCAGAAATTTTGAATGTGCCTGCTGTTCTACGAGTACAGGGTTGGAGGTGGTTGCCAGCGTTCTGGTACACAGTAGATATCATGTTCTGGGTGGTTGCTAGGTGGTTGCTATGGTGTTCTGGGTGGTTGCAAGGGCTTTGCTAGGCAGTTGCTATGGTGTTCTGGGTGGTTGCTTGGCGGTTGCTATGGTGTTCTGGGTGGTTGCTAGGGCGTTGCTAGGCAGTTGCTATGGAATTCTGGGTGGTTGCAAGGGCGTTGCTAGGCAGTTGCTTTGGTGTTCTGGGTAGTTGCTAGGGCTTTGCTAGGCAGTTGCTATGGTGTTCTGGGTGATTGCTAGGCAGTTGCTATTGTGTTCTGGGTGGTTGCTAGGGCGTTGCTAGGGGGATGCTATGGTGTTCTGGGTGGATGCTAGGGAGTTGCTAGGTGGTTGCTATGGGTGGTTGCTAGGCCGTTGCTAGGCAGTTGCTATGGTGTTCTGGGTGGTTGCTTGGCAGTTGCTATGGTGTTCTGGGTGGTTGCTAGGGTGTTGCTAGGCAGTTGCTATAGTGTTCTGTGTGGTTGCAAGAACCTTTATTGGCAGTTGCTATGGTGTTCAGGGTGGTTGCTAGGCGGTTGCTATGGTGTTCTGGGTGGTTGCTAGGGAGTTGCTAGGCAGTTGCTATGGTGTTCTGGGTGGTTGCTAGGGCGTTGCTAGGCAGTTGCTATGGTGTTCTGGGTGGTTGCTCGGGCGTTGCTAAGTGGTTGCCAAGGTGTTCTGTTTGGTTGCTATGGTGTTGCTAGGCGGTTGCTATAGTGTTCTGGGTGGTTGCTAGAGCGTTGTTAGGCAGTTGCTATGGTGTTCTAGGTGGTTTTTAGGGCATTGCTAGGCAGATGCTATGGTGTTCTGGGTGGTTGCTAGGGCGTTGGAAGGTGGTTGCTATGGTGTTCTGGCTGGTTGCTAAGGCGTTGCTAGGTGGTTGCTATGGTGTTCTGGTTGGTGGCGAGAGCATTGCTTGGTGGTTTCTATGATGTTCTGGGTGATTGCTAAGGCGTGGCTAGGTGGTTGCTATGGTGTGCTGCGTGGTTGCTAGGCATTGCTAGGCGGTTGCTGTAGTGTTCTGGGTGGTTGCTGGGGCATTGCGAGGCAGTTGCTATGGTGGTGTTCTGGGTGGTTGCTAGGGCGTTGCTAGGTGGTTGCTATGGTGTTCTGGGTGGTGGCTAGGGAGTTGCTTGGCAGTTGCTATGGTGTTCTGGGTGGTTGCTTGGGCATTGTTAGGTGGTTGCTAAGGTGGTCTGGGTGGTTGCTAGAGCGTTGCTAGGCAGTAGCTATGGTGTTCTGGGTGAGTGCTAGGGCGTTGGTAGGCATTTGCTATGGTGTTCTGGGTCGTTTCAAGGGTGTTGCTTGGCAGTTGCTATGGTGTTCTGGGTGGTTGCTACGGCGTTGCTAGGAGGTTGCTATGGTGTTCTGGGTGGTTGGTAGGGCATTGCTAGGCGGGTGCTATGGTGTTCTGGGTGGTTGCTATGGCGTTGCTAGGTGGTTGCTATGGTGTTCTGGGTGGTTGCTAGGTGGTTGCTATGGTGTTCTGGTTGGTTGCTAGAGCGTTGCTTGGTGGTTCCTATGATGTTCTGGGTGATTGCTAAGGCGTTGCTAGGTGGTTGCTATGGTGTGCCGGGTGGTTTCTAAGGCATTGCCAGGCGGTTCCGATGGTGTTCTGGGTGGTTGCTAGGGAGTTGCTAGGTGGTTGCTATGGTGTTCTGGGTGGTTGCCAGGGCGTTGCTAGGCAGTTGCTATAGTGTTCTGTGGGGTTGCTAGGGCGTTACTAGGCAGTTGCTATGGTGTTCTGGGTGGTTGCTAGGGCGTTGCTAAGTGGTTGCCAAGGTGTTCTGTTTGGTTGCTATGGTGTTGCTAGGCGGTTGCTATAGTTTTCTGGGTGGTTGCTAGGGCGTTGTTAGGCAGTTGCTATGGTGTTCTAGGTGGATGCTAGGCGGTTGCTATGGTGTTCTGGGTGGTTGCTAGGCGGTTGCTATGGTGTTCTGGGTGGTTTCTAGGGAGTTGCTAGGCAGTTGCTATGGTGTTCTGGGTGGTTGCTAGGGCGTTGCTAGGCAGTTGCTATAGTGTTCTGTGTGGTTGCTAGGGCGTTACTAGGCAGTTGCTATGGTGTTCTGGGTGTTTGCTAGGGCGTTGCTAAGTGGTTGCCAAGGTGTTCTGTTTGGTTGCTATGGTGTTGCTAGGCGGTTGCTATAGTTTTCTGGGTGGTTGCTAGGGCGTTGTTAGGCAGTTGCTATGGTGTTCTAGGTGGATGCTAGGCGGTTGCTATGGTGTTCTGGGTGGTTGCTAGGCGGTTGCTATGGTGTTCTGGGTGGTTTCTAGGGAGTTGCTAGGCAGTTGCTATGGTGTTCTGGGTGGTTGCTATGGTGTTGCTAGGCGGTTGCTATAGTGTTCTGGGTGGTTGCTAGGGCGTTGCTAGGCAGTTGCTATGGTGTTTTTTGGTGGTTGCCAGGGCATTGCAAGGCGGTTTTTATGGTGGTCTGGGTGTTTGCTACGGCGTTGCCAGGCGGTTGCTATGGTGTTCTGGATGGTTGCTAGTGTGTTGCTAGGCAGTGTTTATGGTGTTCTTGGTGGTTGCTAGGTCGTTGCTTGGCAGTTACTGTGGTGCTCTTGATGGTTACTAGAGCATTGAGGCAGTTGCTATGTTGTTCTGCGTGGGTTCAAGGGCGTTGCCAAGCGGTTGATATGGTGTTCAGGGTGGTTGCTAGGGCATTGCTAGTTGGTTGCTATGGTGTTCTGGGTGGTTGCTGAGGTGTTGCTGGGCAGTGTCTTTAGTGTTCTGGGTGGTTGCTAGGGTCTTGCTAGGCAGTTGCTTTGGTGTTCTGGGTGGGTGCTCGGGTGTTGCTACGCAGTTGATATGGTGTTCAGGGTGGTTGCTAGGGCATTGCTAGGTGGTTTCCACGTGTTCTGGGTGGTTGCTGGGGTGTTAATAGTCGGTTGCTATGTGTTCTCGGTGGTTGCTAGGGCATTGCTTGGAGGTTGCTATGTTATTCTGGGTGGTTGCTCTGGTGTTCTGGATGGTTTCCAGGGCGTTGCTAGGCGGTTGCTGTGGTGTTCTGGGTGGTCGCTTGGGCGTTGCTATGCGGTTGCTATGGTCTTCTTGGTGGTTGCTAGGGCATTGCTTGGCAGTTGCTATGGTGTTCTGGGTGGTTACTAGTGCGTTGCAAGGCGTTTGCTATGGTGTTCTGGGTGGTTGCTAAGGCGTTGCTAGGCAGTTGCTATGGTGTTCTGGGTGGTTACTTGTGCATTGCAAGGCGGTTGCTATTGTGTTCTCGGGGGTTTCTTGGGCATTGCAAGACGGTAGCTATGGTGTACTGGGTGATTGCTAGGCATTGCTAGGCGGTTGCTGTAGTGTTCTGGGTGGTTGCTGGGGCGTTGCGAGGCAGTTGCTATGGTGGTGTTCTGGGTGGTTTCTAGGGCGTTGCTTGGCAGTTGCTATGGTGTTCGCGGTGGTTGCCAGGGCATTGCAAGGCGGTTTTTATGGTGTTCTGGGTGTTTGCTACGGCGTTGCCAGGCGGTTGCTATGGTGTTCTGGATGGTTGCTAGGGTGTTTTTTGGTAGTTGCTCTGGTGTTCTGCGTGGTTCCTAGGGCGTTGTGATGCGGTTGCTCTAGTGTTCTGGATGGTCGCTAGGGCGTTGCTAGGCAGTTGTTTTGTTGTTCTGGGTGATTGCTTAGGCTTTGCTAGGCAGTTGCTATGGTGTTCTGGGTGGTTGCTAAGGCGTTGCTAGGCAGTTGCTATGGTTTTCTGGGTAGTTGCTAGGGCGTTGCTAGGCAGTTGCTATGGTGTTCTCGGTGGTTGCCAGGGCATTGCAAGGCGGTTTTTATGGTGTTCTGGGTGTTTGCTACGGCGTTGCCAGGCGGTTGCTATGGTGTTCTGGATGGTTGCTAGGGTGTTGCTAGCCAGTGTTTATGGTGTTCTTGGTGGTTGCTAGGTC
Organism: Gymnothorax reevesii; assembly: GCA_029721435.1. Taxonomy (NCBI): domain Eukaryota; kingdom Metazoa; phylum Chordata; class Actinopteri; order Anguilliformes; family Muraenidae; genus Gymnothorax; species Gymnothorax reevesii. The sequence goes on along the minus strand of CM056576.1, from coordinate 89,907,446 downwards.
GTTGCTAGGCAGTTACTGTGGCGTTCTTGATGGTTACTAGGGCATTGAGGCAGTTGCTATGTTGTTCTGCGTGGGTTCAAGGGCGTTGCCAAGCAGTTGCTATGGTGATATGGGTGGTTGCTTGGGCGTTGCTAAGCGGTTGCTATGGTGTTTTTGATGGTTGCTAGGGCATTGCAAGGTGGTTGTTATGGTGTTCAGGGTGGTTGCTAGGGCATTGCTAGTTGGTTGCTATGGTTTTCTGGGTGGTTGCTGAGGTGTTGCCAGGCAGTGTCTATAGTGTTCTGGGTGGTTGCTAGGGTGTTGCTAGGTGATTGCTATGTGTTCTAGGTGGTTGCTAAGGCGTTGCTAGGCAGTTGTTTTGGTGTTCTGGGTGGGTGCTAGGGTGTTGCTAGGCAGTTGATATGGTGTTCAGGGTGGTTGCTAGGGCATTGCTAGGTGGTTGCTATGGTGTTCTGGGTGGTTGCTGGGGCGTTACTAGTTGGTTGCTATGTGTTCTCGGTGGTTGCTAGGGCATTGCTTGGAGGTTGCTATGGTATTCTGGGTGGTTGCTAGAGCGTTGCTAGGTGGTTGCTCTGGTGTTCTGGGTGGTTTCCAGGGCATTGCTAGACGGTTGCTGTGGTGTTCTGGCTGGTTGCTTGGGCGTTGCTAGGCGGTTGCTATGGTGTTCTTGGTGGTTGCTTGGGCATTGCTTGGCAGTTGCTATGGTCTTCTGGGTTGTTGCTAGGGCGTTGACAGGTGGTTGCTATGGTGTTCTGGGTGGTTGCTTGGGCGTTTCAAGGCAGTTGCTATGGTGTTCTGGGTGGTTAGTTGTGCGTTGCAAGGCGTTTGCTATGGTGTTCTGGGTGTTTGCTAGGGCGTTGCTTGGCAGTTGCTATGGTGTTCTGGGTGGTTTCTTGTGCGTTGCAAGGCGGTTGCTATGGTGTTCTGGATGGTTGCCAGGGTGTTGCTAGGCAGTTAATGTGTTCTAGGTGGTTGCTAGGGAATTGCTTGGAGGTTGCAATGGTGTGCTGGGTGGTTGGTAGGGCGTTGCTAGAAGGTTGCTATGGTGTTCTGGGTAGTTGCTAGGGTGTTGCTTGGCAGTTGCCATGGTGTTCTGCGTGGTTGCTGGGGTGTTACGAGGCAGTTGCAATGTGTTCTTGGTGGTTTCTAGGGACTTGCTTGGAGGTTGCTATGGTGTGCTGGGTGGTTGCTAGGGCATTGCTGGTCTGTTGATATGGTGTTCTGTGTGGTTGCTGGGGCGTCGCTAGGCAGTTTCTATGGTGTTCTTGATGGTTGGTATTGTGTTGCTAGGAGGTTGCTATGGTGTGCTGGGTGGTTGGTAGGGCGTTGCTAGAAGGTTGCCATGGTGTTCTGGGTAGTTGCTAGGGTGTTGCTTGGCAGTTGCTATGGTGTTCTGCGTGGTTGCCTGGGCGTTGTAATGCGGTTGCTCTGGTGTTCTGGGTGGCTGTTAGGGCATTGCTGGGCCGTTGCCATGGTGTTCTGGGTGGTTGCTGGGGCGTTGCTAGGCAGGTTTTATGGTGTTCTTGGTGGTTGCTAGGGTGTTGCTAGGCAGTTGCTATGTGTTCTAGGTGGTTGCTAGGGAATTGCTAGAAGGTTGGTATGGTGTTCCGGGTGGTTGCTTGGCAGTTGCTATGGTGCTCTGCGTGGTTGCTTGGGCGTTGTTATGCGGTTGCTCTGGTGTTCTGGGTGATTGCTAAGGCGTTGCGAGGCAGTTGCTATGGTAATTTGGGTGGTTGCTAGGAAGTTGCTATGGTGTTCTGGGCTGTTGCTAGGGCGTTGCTAGGCAGTTAATATGTTGTTTTGGGTGGGTGCTAAAGCATTGTTGGTCTGTTGCTATAGTGTTCTGGGTGGTTGCTGGGGCGTTGCTAGGCAGTTTCTATGGTGTTCTTGATGGTTGCTAGTGTGTTGCTAGGCAGTTGCTGTGTGTTCTAGGTGGTCGCTAGGGCATTGCTAGAAGGTTGCTTTGGTGTGCTGGGTGGTTGCTTGGGAATTGCAAGAAGGTTGCTATGGTGTTTTGGGTGGTAGCTAGGGTGTTCCTTGGCGGTTGCTATGGTGTTCTGGGTGGTTGCTAGGGCGTTGCTAGGCAGTTGCTATGGTGTTCTGGGTGCTTGCTAGGGCATTGCAAGGCGATTGCTATGGTGTTCTGGGTGGTTGCTAGGGTGTTGCTGGACAGTTGCTATAGTGTTCTGGCATGTTGCTAGGGCGTTGCTGTGGTGTTTTGGGTGATTGATTGGGCGTTGTTAGATGGTTGCTATGGTGCTCTGGATGGTTGTTAGGGCGTTGCTAAGCGGTTGCTATGGTGTTCTGGGTGGTTGCTTGGGCATTGATAGGCAGTTGTTCTGCTGTTTTCGGTGGTTGCTAGGGCATTGTTAGGCGGTTGCTATGGTGTTCTGGGTGGTTGCTAAGGCGTTGCCAGGCGGTTGTTATGGTGTTCTGGATGGTTGCTAGGGTGTTGCTTGGCAGTTACTATGTTGTTCTCCGTGGGTGCTAGGGCGTTGCCTGGCAGTTGCTATGGTGTTCTGGGTGGTTGCTAGCGCGTTGCCAGGCGGTTGCTATGCGGTTGCTATGGTGCTCACACAGAACTAAAAAAAAGAAAGTTTTTAAAAAAGAGCAAATATTCCCTTCAGAAGCTCATATTCGCTTTCAAATGATCGCACATGCACATTGGACGTATCTATACCTTACGTGCATTGCCCAGTGAGCTGAAACATTTCCCAGGCCAGAAACATGCACAGATTCACGTTCTGAGCCTAAAACCTCAAAGATGCGTGTTTTCATGAAAGTGTGTATAGCCGCAGTTTCAGCGCTCTCGCCCGCTTCCTTACAGAGATAGCAGCAAATTCATTCATATAGTGAGAATTCACTCATGTTTGTGTCTTTCCCACTGTTACTCACAGAATGAACATTTTTGACACGCAGAACTAAAAAAAAGAAAGTTTTTTAAAAAGTGGATATTTTCACTTCAGAAGCTTATATTCACTTCCCTATGGCCAGACATGCACAAAAGACCATTCGATACCATATATGCATTGCCCAGTGATCTGAAGCAGTTCCCATGCCAGAAACATGCACAGATTCACGTTCTGAGCTTAAAACCTCAAAGATGCGTGTTTTCATGAAAGTGCCTGTAGCCTCAGTTTCAGCGCTCTAGCTCGCTCCTTACAGTTAACAGCAAATTCAGTCATATAATGACAATTCACTCATGTTTGTCACTTTCCTTCTGAGTTACGCACAGAATGAACATTTTTGACACGCAGAACTGAAAAAAAAATTTTTTTTAAAAAGTGCATATATTCACTTCAGAGGCTTATATTCACTTCCCAATGGCAATACACGCACAAAAGACCTTTCGATACCATATATGCATTGCCCAGTGATCTGAAGCAGTTCCCTGGCCAGAAACATGCACAGATTCACGTTCTGAGCTTAAAACCTCAAAGAAGCGTGTTTTCATGAAAGTGCGTATAGCCACAGTTTCAGCGCTCTAGCTCGCTTCCTTACAGAGATAGCAGCAAATTCACTCCAATTCAGTCATATAGTGAGAATTCACTCATGTTTGTCACTTTCCCACTGTTACTCACAGAATGAACATTTTTGACACACAGAACTAAAAAAAAAGAAAGTTTTTTAAAAAGTGGATATTTTCACTTCAGAAGCTTATATTCACTTCCCTATGGCCAGACATGCACATTGCACCAATCGATACCATATATGCATTACACAGTGATCTGAAGCAGTTCCCAGGCCAGAAACATGCACAGATTCACGTTCCGAGCTTAAAACCTCAAAGAAGTGTGTTTTCATGAAAGTGCGTATAGCCTCAGTTTCAGCGCTCGAGCTCGCTCCTTACAGAGTTAGCAGCAAATTCAGTCATATAATGACAATTCACTCATGTTTGTCACTTTCCTACTGAGTTACTCACAGAATGAACATTTTTGACACACAGAACTAACAAAAAAGAAAGTTTTTTAAAAAGTAGATATTTTCACTTCAGGAGATTTTGTTCACTTCCCAATGGCAACACATGCCCAAAAAACCAATCAATACCATATATGCATTGCACAGTGATCTGAAGCAGTTCCCAGGCCAGAAACATGCACACATTCACGTTCCGAGCTTAAAACCTCAAAGAAGTGTGTTTTCATGAAAGTGCGTATAGCCACAGTTTCAGCGCTCTAGCTCGCTTCCTTACAGAGATAGCAGCATATTCACTCCAATTCAATCATATAGTGAGAATTCACTCATGTTTGTCACTTTCCCACTGTTACTCACAGAATGAACATTTTTGACGCGCAGAACTAAAAAAAAAAAGTTTTTTTTAAAAAGTGCATCTATTCACTTCAGAAGCTTATATTTACTTCCCAATGGCAATACATGCACAAAGGACCATTCGATACCATATATGCATTGCCCAGTGATCTAAAGCAGTTCCCAGGCCAGAAACATGCACAGATTCCCGTTCTGAGCTTAAAACCTCAAAGAAGCGTGTTTTCATGAAAGTGCGTATCGCCACAGTTTCAGCGCTCTAGCTCGCTTCCTGGCAGAGATAGCAGCAAATTCACTCCAATTCAGTCATCTAGTGAGAATTCACTCATGTTTGTCACTTTCCCACTGTTACTCACTGAATGAACATTTTTGACACACAGAACTATAAAACAGAAAGTTTTTTAAAAAGTGGATATTTTCACTTCAGAAGCTTATATTCACTTCCCTATGGCCAGACATGCACATTGCACCAATCGATACCATATATGCATTGCACTGTGATCTGAAGCAGTTCCCAGGCCAGAAACATGCACAGATTCACGTTCCGAGCTTAAAACCTCAAAGAAGTGTGTTTTCATGAAAGTGCATATAGCCTCAGTTTCAGCGCTCTAGCTCGCTCCTTACAGAGTTAGCAGCAAATTCAGTCATATAATCACAATTCACTCATGTTTGTCACTTTCCTACTGAGTTACGCACAGAATGAACATTTTTTTTTAATTTATTTTTTTTATTATTATTTTTTTTTTTTTAATTGAACATGGACAGAGTTACAAGTTCTGGCAGTTGACATCAAACAAAAGCACAATAATACTTCAGTACAGAAACAATATAGAATGTACAGGCATAATCATATTGACATCTCAATCTATTCTCTCCACGCCAACCCACATACCCCTTTTGTTAGTGTCTCTAAGCAATCAGGTCCCAGGTACGTCATAAATGGCTCCCAAATTTTGTCAAACTTGTAAGGTTCCTCTTTTAAGTAAAAGCTGAGGGCCTGAAGTGGCATGAATTCCAACACCCCATTTATCCACTGTGTTGTATTAGGGGGGTCTTCTGTCGCCCACTAAAACAGAATACATCTTCTGGCACAGAAGAGCAAAATTTTTACAAATGGGACACGCAGAACTAAAAAAAAAAAAGTTTTTTTGAAAAGTGCATATATTCACTTCAGAAGCTTATATTCACTTCCCAATGGCAATACATGCACAAAGGACCATTAGATACCATATATGCATTGCCCAGTGATCTGAAGCAGTTCCCAGGCCAGAAACATGCACAGATTCACGTTCTGAGCTTAAAACCTCAAAGAAGCGTGTTTTCATGTAAAGTGCGTATAGCCACAGTTTCAGCGCTCTAGCTTGCTTCCTTCCAGAGATAGCAGCAAATTCACTCCAATTCAGTCATATAGTGAGAATTCACTCATGTTTGTCACTTTCCCACTGTTACTCACAGAATGAACATTTTTGACGCACAGAACTAAAAAAAAAATGTTTTTTTAAAAAGTGCATCTATTCACTTCAGAAGCTTATATTCACTTCCCAATGGCAATACATGCACAAAGGACCATTCGATACCATATATGCATTGCCCAGTGATCTAAAGCAGTTCCCAAGCCAGAAACATGCACAGATTCCTATTCTGAGCTTAAAACCTCAAAGAAGCGTGTTTTCATGAAAGTGCGTATAGCCACAGTTTCAGCGCTCTAGCTCGCTTCCTGGCAGAGATAGCAGCAAATTCACTCCAATTCAGTCATATAGTGAGAATTCACTCATGTCTGTCACTTTCCCACTGTTACTCACTGAATGAACATTTTTGACACACAGAACTAAAAAAAAGAAAGTTTTTTAAAATGTGGATATTTTCACTTCAGAAGCTTATATTCACTTCCCTATGGCCAGACATGCACATTGCACCAATCGATACCATATATGCATTGCACAGTGATGTGAAGCAGTTCCCATGCCAGAAACATGCACAGATTCACGTTCCGAGCTTAAAACCTCAAAGAAGTGTGTTTTCATGATATGCGTATAGCCTCAGTTTCAGCGCTCTAGCTCGCTCCTTACAGAGTGAGCAGCAAACTCAGTCATATAATGACAATTCACTCATGTTTGTCACTTTCCTACTGAGTGACTCACAGAATGACCAATTTTGACACACAGAACTAAAAAAAAAGAAAGTTTTTTAAAAAGTAGATATTTTCACTTCAGAAGCTTGTGGTCATTTCCCAATGGCAATACATGCCCAATGCACCAATCAATACCATATATGCATTGCACAGTGATCTGAAGCAGTTCCCAGGCCACATGCATGCACAGATTTATGTTCCGAGCTTAAAACCTCATACAAGTGTGTTTTCAAGAAAGTGCGTATAGCCTCAGTTTCAGCGCTCTAGCTCGCTTCGTTACCGAGATAGCAGCAAATTCACTCCAATTCAGTCATATAGTGAGAATTCACTCATGTTTGTCACTTTCCCACTGTTACTCACAGAATGAACATTTTTGACACACAGAACTAAAAACAAGAAAGTTTTTTAAAAAGTGGATTTTTTCACTTCAGAAGCTTATATTCACTTCCCGATGGCCAGACATTCACATTGCACCAATCGATACCATATATGCATTGCACAGTGATCTGAAGCAGTTCCCAGGCCAGAACCATGCACAGATCCACGTTCTGAGCTTAAAACCTCAAAGAAGCGTGTTTTCATGAAAGTGCGTATAGCCTCAGTTTCAGCGCTGTTGCTCGCTCCTTACAGAGTTAGCGGCAAATTCAGTCATATAATGACAATTCACTCATGTTTGTCACTTTCCTACTGAGTTACGCACAGAATGAACATTTTTGACACGCAGAACTAAAAAAAAAAAGTTTTTTTAAAAAGTGGATATTTTCACCTCAGAGGCTTATATTCACTTCCCAATGGCAATACATGCACAAAACGCCTTTCGATACCATATATGCATTGCCCAGTGATCTGAAGCAGTTCCCAGGCCAGAAACATGCACAGATTCACGTTCCGAGCTTAAAACCTCAAAGAAGTGTGTTTTCATGAAAGTGCGTATAGCCACAGTTTCAGCGCTCTGGCTCGGTTCCTGACAGAAACAGTAGCAAATTCACTCCAATTCAGTCATATAATGACAATTCACTCATGTTTGTCACTTTCCTACTGAGTTACGCACAGAATGAACATTTTTGACACGCAGAACTAAAAAGAAAGAAAGTTTTTTAAAAAGTAGATATTTTCACTTCAGAAGCTTGTGTTCACTTCCCAATGGCAATACATGCCAAATGCACCAATCAATACCATATATGCATTGCACAGTGATCTGAAGCAGTTGCCAAGCCAGAAACATGCACAGATTCACGTTCTGAGCTTAAAACCTCATAGAAGTGTGTTTTCCTGAAAGTGCGTACAGCCACAGTTTCAGCGCTCTAGCTCGCTTCCTGGCGGAGATAGTATCAAATTTACTCCAATTCAGTCATATCGTGACAATTCACTCATGATTGTCACTTTCCCACTGTTACTCACAGAATGAACATTTTTGACGCACAGAACTAAAAACAAAGAAAGTTTTTTAAAAAGTAGATATTTTCACTTCAGAAGCTTGTGTCCACTTCCCAATGGAAAACATGCCCAAAGGACCAATCAATACCATATATGCATTGCACAGTGATCTGAAGCAGTTCCCAGGCCAGAAACATGCACAGATTCATGTTCCGAGCTTAAAACCTCAAAGAAGTGTGTTTTCATGAAAGTGCATATAGCCACAGTTTCAGCGCTCTAGCTCGGTTCCTGACAGAAACAGCAGCAAATTCACTCCAATTCAGTCATATAATGACAATTCACTCATGTTTGTCACTTTCCTACTGAGTTACCGACAGAATGAACATTTTTGACACGCAGAACTAAAAAAAAAGAAAGTTTTTTAAAAAGTAGATATTTTCACTTCAGAAGCTTGTGTTCACTTCCCAATGGCAATACATGCCAAATGCACCAATCAATACCACATATGCATTGCACAGTGATCTGAAGCAGTTCCCAGGCCCGAAGCATGCACAGATTCACGTTCCGAGCTTAATACCTCAAAGAAGTGTGTTTTCAAGAAAGTGCGTATAGCCTCAGTTTCAGCGCTCTAGCTCGGTTCCTGACAGAAACAGCAGCAAATTCACTCCAATTCAGTCATAATGACAATTCACTCATGTTTGTCACTTTCCTACTGAGTTACGCACAGAATGAACATTTTTGACACGCAGAACTAAAAAAAAAGAAAGTTTTTTAAAAAGTAGATATTTTCACTTCAGAAGCTTGTGTTCACTTCCCAATGGCAAAACATGCCCAAAGGACCAATCAATACCATATATGCATTGCACAGTGATCTGAAGCAGTTGCCAAGCCAGAAACATGCACAGATTCACGTTCTGAGCTTAAAACCTCAAAGAAGCGTGTTTTCAAGAAAGTGCGTATACCCTCAGTTTCAGCGCTCTAGCTCGCTTCCTTACAGAGATAGCAGCAAATTTACTCCAATTCAGTCATATCATGACAATTCACTCATGATTGTTACTTTCCCACTGTTACTCACAGAATGAACATTTTTGACACACAGAACTAAAAAAAAGAAAGTTTTTTAAAAAGTAGATATTTTCACTTCAGAAGCTTGTGTTCACTTCCCAATGGCAATACATGCCCAATGCACCAATCAATACCATATATGCATTGCACAGTGATCTGAAGCAGTTCCCAGGCCAGAAGCATGCACAGATTCACGTTCCTTGCTTAAAACCCCAAAGAAGCGTGTTTTCAAGAAAGTGCGTATACCCTCAGTTTCAGCGCTCGTGCTCACTTCCTTACAGAGATAGCAGCAAATTCACTCCAATTCAGTCATATAGTGAGAATTCACTCATGATTGTCACTTTCCCACTGTTACTCACAGAATTAACATTTTTGACACACAGAACTAAAAAAAAAAAGAAAGTTTTTTAAAAAGTAGATATTTTCACTTCAGAAGCTTGTGTTCACTTCCCAATGGCAATACATGCCCAATGCACCAATCAATACCATATATGCATTGCACAGTGATCTGAAGCAGTTCCCAGGCCAAAAGCATGCACAGATTCACGTTCTGAGCTTAAAACCTCAAAGAAGCGTGTTTTCATGAAAGTGCGTATAGCCACAGTTTCAGCGCTCTAGCTCGCTTCCTTACAGACATAGCAGCATATTGACTCCAATTCAGTCATATAGTGCCAATTCACTCATGTTTGTCACTTTCCCACTGTTACTCACAGAATGAACATTTTTGACACACAGAACTAAAAAAAAAGAAAGTTTTTTGAAAAGAAGATATTTTCACTTCAGAAGCTTGTGTTCACTTCCCAATGGCAAAACATGCCCAATGCACCAATCAATGCCATATATGTATTACACAGTGATCTGAAGCATTTCCCAGGCCAAAAGCATGCACAGATTCATGTTCTGAGCTTAAAACCTCAAAGAAGCGTGTTTTCATGAAAGTGCGTATAGCCACAGTTTCAGCGCTCTAGCTCGCTTCCTTACAGAGATAGCAGCATTTTCACTCCAATTCAGTCATATAGTGACAATTCACTCATGTTTGTCACTATCCCATTGTAACTCACAGAGTGAACATTTTTGACACACAGAACTAAAAAAAAAGAAAGTTTTTTATAAAGTAGATATTTTCACTTCAGAAGCTTGTGTTCACTTCCCAATGGCAATACATGCCCAATGCACCAATCAATACCATATATGCATTGCACAGTGATCTGAAGCAGTTCCCAAGCCAGAAACATGCACAGATTCACGTTCTGAGCTTAAAACCTCAAAGACGTGTGTTTCCATGAAAGTGCGTATAGCCACAGTTTCAGCGCTCTAGCTCGCTTCCTGGCGGAGATAGCATCAAATTTACTCCAATTCAGTCGTCTCGTGACAATTCACTCATGATTGTTACTTTCCCACTGTTACTCACAGAATGAACATTTTTGACACACAGAACTAAAAAAAAGAAAGTTTTTTAAAAAGTAGATATTTTCACTTCAGAAGCTTGTGTTCACTTCCCAATGGCAATACATGCCCAATGCACCAATCAATACCATATATGCATTGCACAGTGATCTGAAGCAGTTCCCAGGCCAGAAACATGCACAGATTCACGTTCTGAGCTTAAAACCTCAAAGAAGCGTGTTTTCATGAAAGTGCGTATAGCCACAGTTTCAGCGCTCTAGCTCGCTTCCTTACAGAGATCGCAGCATATTCACTCCAATTCAGTCATATAGTGACAATTCACTCATGTTTGTCACTTTCCTACTGTTACTCACAGAATGAACATTTTTGACACACAGAACTAAAAAAAAGAAAGTTTTTTAAAAAGTAGATATTTTCACTTCAGACGCTTGTGTTCACTTCCCAATGGCAATACATGCCCAAAGGACCAATCAATACCATATATGCATTGCACAGTGATCTGAAGCAGTTCCCAAGCCAGAAACATGCACAGATTCACGTTCTGAGCTTAAAACCTCAAAGAAGTGTGTTTTCATGAAAGTGCGTATAGCCACAGTTTCAGCGCTCTAGCTCGCTTCCTGGCGGAGATAGCATCAAATTTACTCCAATTCAGTCATATCGTGACAATTCACTCATGATTGTTACTTTCCCACTGTTACTCACAGAATGAACATTTTTGACACACAGAACTAAAAAAAAGAAAGTTTTTTAAAAAGTAGATATTTTCACTTCAGAAGCTTGTGTTCACTTCCCAATGGCAATACATGCCCAATGCACCAATCAATACCATATATGCATTGCACAGTGATCTGAAGCAGTTCCCAGGCCAAAAGCATGCACAGATTCAAGTTCTGAGCTTAAAACCACAAAGAAGCGTGTTTTCATGAAAGTGCGTATAGCCACAGTTTCAGCGCTCTAGCTCGCTTCCTTACAGAGAGAGCAGCATTTTCAGTCCAATTCAGTCATATAGTGACAATTCACTCATGTTTGTCACTATCCCACTGTAACTTACAGAATGAACATTTTTGACACACAGAACTAAAAAAAAAGAAAGTTTTTTAGAAAGTAGATATTTTCACTTCAGAGGCTTGTGTTCACTTCCCAATGGCAATACATGCCCAATGCACCAATCAATACCATATATGCATTGCACAGTGATCTGAAGCAGTTCCCAGGCCAAAAGCTTGCACAGATTCACGTTCTGAGCTTAAAACCTCAAAGAAGTGTGTTTTCATGAAAGTGCGTATAGCCACAGTTTCAGCGCTCTAGCTCGCTTCCTGACAGACATAGCAGCATATTCACTCCAATTCAGTCATATAGTGACAATTCACTCATGTTTGTCACTTTCCCATTGTTTCTCACAGAATTAACATTTTTGACACACAGAACTAAAAAAAAAGAAAGTTTTTTAAAAAGTAGATATTTTCACTTCAGAAGCTTGTGTTCACTTCCCAATGGCAATACATGCCCAATGCACCAATCAATACCACATATGCATTGCACAGTGATCTGAAGCAGTTCCCAGGCCAGAAGCATGCACAGATTCACGTTCCAAGCTTAAAACCCCAAAGAAGCGTGTTTTCAAGAAAGTGCGTATACCCTCAGTTTCAGCGCTCTAGCTCGCTTCCTTACAGAGATAGCAGCAAATTCACTCCAATTCAGTCATATAGTGAGAATTCACTCATGTTTGTCACTTTCCCACTGTTTCTCACAGAATGAACATTTTTGACCCACAGAACTAAAAAAAAGAAAGTTTTTTAAAAAGTAGATATTTTCACTTAAGAAGCTTGTGTTCACTTCCCAATGGCAATACATGCCCAATGCACCAATCAATACCATTTATGCATTGCACAGTGATCTGAAACAGTGCCCAGGCCAGAAGCATGCACAGATTCACGTTCCGAGCTTAAAACCCCAAAGAAGCATGTTTTCAAGAAAGTGCGGATACCCTCAGTTTCAGCGCTCTAGCTCGCTTCCTTACAGACATAGCAGCATATTGACTCCAATTCAGTCATATAGTGCCAATTCACTCATGTTTGTCACTTTCCCACTGTTACTCACAGAATGAACATTTTTGACACACAGAACTAAAAAAAAAGAAAGTTTTTTGAAAAGTAGATATTTTCACTTCAGAAGCTTGTGTTCACTTCCCAATGGCAAAACATGCCCAATGCACCAATCAATGCCATATATGTATTACACAGTGATCTGAAGCATTTCCCAGGCCAAAAGCATGCACAGATTCACGTTCCGAGCTTAAAACCCCAAAGAAGCATGTTTTCAAGAAAGTGCGGATACCCTCAGTTTCAGCGCTCTAGCTCGCTTCCTTACAGAGATAGCAGCAAATTCACTCCAATTCAGTCATATAGTGAGAATTCACTCATGTTTGTCACTTTCCCACTGTTACTCACAGAATGAACATTTTTGACACACAGAACTAAAAAAAAAGAAAGTTTTTTAAAAAGTAGATATTTTCACTTCAGAAGCTAGTGTTCACTTCCCAATGGCAATACATGCCCAATGCACCAATCAATACCATATATGCATTGCACAGTGATCTGAAGCAGTTCCCAGGCCAAAAGCATGCACAGATTCACGTTCTGAGCTTAAAACCTCAAAGAAGCGTGTTTTCATGAAAGTGCGGAAAGCCACAGTTTCAGCGCTCTAGCTCGCTTCCTTACAGAGATGGCAGCATTTTCACTCCAATTCAGTCATATAGTGACAATTCACTCATGTTTGTCACTATCCCACTGTAACTTACAGAATGAACATTTTTGACACACAGAACTAAAAAAAAAGAAAGTTTTTTAGAAAGTAGATATTTTCACTTCAGAAGCTTGTGTTCACCTCCCAATTGCAATACATGCCCAAAGGACCAATTAATACCATATATGCATTGCTCAGTGATCTGAAGCAGTTCCCAGGCCAAAGCATGCACAGATTCACGTTCCGAGCTTAAAACCCCAAAGAAGCGTGTTTTCAAGAAAGTGCGTATCGCCACAGTTTGAGCGCTCTAGCTCGCTTCCTTACAGAGATAGCAGCATATTCACTCCAATTCAGTCATATCGTGACAATTCACTCATGTTTGTCACTTTCCCACTGTTTCTCACAGAATGAACATTCTTGACACACAGAACTAAAAAAAAAGAAAGTTTTTTAAAAAGTAGATATTTTCACTTCAGAAGCTTGTGTTCACTTCCCAATGACAATACATTCCCAATGCACCAATCAATACCATATATGCATTGCACAGTGATCTGAAGCAGTTCCCAGGCCAAAAGCATGCACAGATTCACGTTCTGAGCTTAAAACCTCAACGAAGTGTGTTTTCATGAAAGTGCGTATAGCCACAGTTACAGCGCTCTAGCTCGCTTCCTGGCTGAGATAGCATCAAATTTACTCCAATTCAGTGATATCGTGACAATTCACTCATGATTGTTACTTTCCCACTGTCACTCACAGAATGAACATTTTTGATACACAGAACTAAAAAAAAGAAAGTTTTTTAAAAAGTAGATATTTTCACTTCAGAAGCTTGTGTTCACTTCCCAATGGCAATACATGCCCAATGCACCAATCAATACCATATATGCATTGCACAGTGATCTGAAGCAGTTCCCAGGCCAGAAGCATGCACAGATTCACGTTCCGAGCTTAAAACCCCAAAGAAGCGTGTTTTCAAGAAAGTGCGTATACCCTCAGTTTCAGCGCTCTAGCTCGCTTCCTTACAGAGATAGCAGCAAATTTACTCCAATTCAGTCATAGAGTGAGAATTCACTCATGTTTGTCACTTTCCCACTGTTTCTCACAGAATGAACATTTTTGACCCACAGAACTAAAAAAAAAAGAAAGTTTTTTAAAAAGTAGATATTTTCACTTAAGAAGCTTGTGTTCACTACCCAATGGCAATACATGCCCAATGCACCAATCAATACCATTTATGCATTGCACAGTGATCTGAAACAGTGCCCAGGCCAGAAGCATGCACAGATTCACGTTCCGAGCTTAAAACCCCAAAGAAGCATGTTTTCAAGAAAGTGCGTATACCCTCAGTTTCAGCGCTCTAGCTCGCTTCCTTACAGAGATAGCAGCAAATTCACTCCAATTCAGTCATATAGTGAGAATTCACTCATGTTTGTCACTTTCCCACAGTTACTCACAGAATGAACATTTTTGACCCACAGAACTAAAAAAAAAAGAAAGTTTTTTAAAAAGTAGATATTTTCACTTCAGAAGCTAGTGTTCACTTCCCAATGGCAATACATGCCCAATGCACCAATCAATACCATATATGCATTGCACAGTGATCTGAAGCAGTTCCCAGGCCAAAAGCATGCACAGATTCACGTTCTGAGCTTAAAACCTCAAAGAAGCGTGTTTTCATGAAAGTGCGTATAGCCACAGTTTCAGCGCTCTAGCTCGCTTCCTTACAGAGATAGAAGGATTTTCACTCCAATTCAGTCATATAGTGACAATTCACTCATGTTTGTCACTATCCCACTGTAACTTACAGAATGAACATTTTTGACACACAGAACTAAAAAAAAAAGAAAGTTTTTTAAAAAGTAGATATTTTCACTTCAGAAGCTTGTGTTCACTTCCCAATGGCAATACATGCCCAATGCACCAATCAATACCATATATGCATTGCACAGTGATCTGAAGCAGTTCCCAGGCCAGAAGCATGCACAGATTCACGTTCCGAGCTTAAAACCCCAAAGAAGCGTGTTTTCAAGAAAGTGCGTATACCCTCAGTTTCAGCGCTCTAGCTCGCTTCATTACAGAGATAGCAGCAAATTCACTCCAATTCAGTCATATAGTGAGAATTCACTCATGTTTGTCACTTTCCCACTGTTACTCACAGAATTAATATTTTTGACACACAGAACTAAAAAAAAAGAAAGTTTTTTAAAAAGTAGATATTTTAACTTCAGAAGCTTGTGTTCACTTCCCAATGACAATACATTCCCAATGTAACAATCAATACCATATATGCATTGCACAGTGATCTGAAGCAGTTCCCAGGCCAGAAGCATGCACAGATTCACGTTCTGAGCTTGAAACCTCAAAAAAACGTGTTTTCATGAAAGTGCATATAGCCACAGTTTCAGCGCTCTAGCTCGCTTCCTTACAGAGATAGCAGCATATTCACTCCAATTCAGTCATATAGTGACAATTCACTCATGTTTTGTCACTTTCCCACTGTTTCTCACAGAATGAACATTTTTGACACACAGAACTAAAAAAAAAGAAAGTTTTTTAAAAAGTAGATATTTTCACTTCAGAAGCTTGTGTTCACTTCCCAATGGCAATACATGCCCAATGCACCAATCAATACCATATATGCATTGCACAGTGATCTGAAGCAGTTCCCAAGCCAGAAACATGCACAGATTCACGTTCTGAGCTTAAAACCTCAAAGAAGCGTGTTTTCATGAAAGTGCGTATAGCCACAGTTTCAGCGCTCTAGCTCGCTTCCTTACAGAGAAAGCAGCATATTCACTCCAATTCAGTCATATAGTGACAATTCACTCATGTTTTTCACGTTCCCACTGTTACTCACAGAATGAACATTTTTGACACACAGAACTAAAAAAAAGAAAGTTTTTTAAAAAGTAGATATTTTCACTTCAGAAGCTTGTGTTCACTTCCCAATGGCAATACATGCCCAATGCACCAATCAATACCATATATGCATTGCACAGTGATCTGAAGCAGTTCCCAGGCCAGAAGCATGCACAGATTCACGTTCCGAGCTTAAAACCCCAAAGAAGCGTGTTTTCAAGAAAGTGCGTATACCCTCAGTTTCAGCGCTCTAGCTCGCTTCCTTACAGAGATAGCAGCATTTTCACTCCAATTCAGGCATATAGTGACAATTCACTCATGTTTGTCACTATCCCACTGTAACTTACAGAATGAACATTTTTGACACACAGAACTAAAAAAAAAGAAAGTTTTTTAGAAAGTAGATATTTTCACTTCAGAGGCTTGTGTTCACTTCCCAATTGCAATACATGCCCAAAGGACCAATCAAGACCATATATGCATTGCACAGTGATCTGAAGCAGTTCCCAGGCCAGAAGCATGCACATATTCACGTTCCGAGCTTAAAACCCCAAAGAAGCGTGTTTTCAAGAAAGTGCGTATACCCTCAGTTTCAGCGCTCTAGCTCGCTTCATTACAGAGATAGCAGCATATTCACTCCAATTCAGTCATATAGTGAGAATTCACTCATGTTTGTCACTTTCCCACTGTTACTCACAGAATTAATATTTTTGACACACAGAACTAAAAAAAAAGAAAGTTTTTTAAAAAGTAGATATTTTAACTTCAGAAGCTTGTGTTCACTTCCCAATGACAATACATTCCCAATGTACCAATCAATACCATATATGCATTGCACAGTGATCTGAAGCAGTTCCCAGGCCAAAAGCATGCACAGATTCACGTTCTGAGCTTAAAACCTCAAAAAAACGTGTTTTCATGAAAGTGCGTATAGCCACAGTTTCAGCGCTCTAGCTCGCTTCCTTACAGAGATAGCATCAAATTTACTCCAATTCAGTTATATCGTGACAATTCACTCATGATTTTTACTTTCCCACTGTTACTCACAGAATGAACATTTTTGACACACAGAACTAAAAAAAAAGAAAGTTTTTTAAAAAGTAGATATTTTCACTTCAGAAGCTTGTGTTCACTTCCCAATGGCAATACATGCCCAATGCACCAATCAATACCATATATGCATTGCACAGTGATCTGAAGCAGTTCCCAAGCCAGAGACATGCACAGATTCACATTCTGAGCTTAAAACCTCAAAGAAGCGTGTTTTCATGAAAGTGCGTATAGCCACAGTTTCAGCGCTCTAGCTCGCTTCCTTACAGAGATAGCAGCATATTCACTCCAATTCAGTCATATAGTGACAATTCACTCATGTTTGTCACTTTCCCACTGTTTCTCACAGAATGAACATTTTTGACACACAGAACTAAAAAAAAAGAAAGTTTTTTAAAAAGTAGATATTTTCACTTCAGAAGCTTGTGTTCACTTCCCAATGGCAATACATGCCCAATGCACCAATCAATACCATATATGCATTGCACAGTGATTTGAAGCAGTTCCCAGGCCAGAAGCATGCACAGATTCACGTTCCAAGCTTAAAACCCCAAAGAAGCGTGTTTTCAAGAAAGTGCGTATACCCTCAGTTTCAGCGCTCTAGCTCGCTTCCTGACAGAGATAGCAGCAAATTCACTCCAATTCAGTCATATAGTGAGAATTCACTCATGTTTGTCACTTTCCCACTGTTTCTCACAGAATGAACATTTTTGACCCACAGAACTAAAAAAAAAGAAAGTTTTTTAAAAAGTAGATATTTTCACTTAAGAAGCTTGTGTTCACTTCCCAATGGCAATACATGCCCAATGCACCAATCAATACCATTTATGCATTGCACAGTGATCTGAAACAGTGCCCAGGCCAGAAGCATGCACAGATTCACGTTCTGAGCTTAAAACCCCAAAGAAGCATGTTTTCAAGAAAGTGCGTATACCCTCAGTTTCAGCGCTCTAGCTCGCTTCCTTACAGAGATAGCAGCAAATTCACTCCAATTCAGTCATATAGTGAGAATTCACTCATGTTTGTCACTTTCCCACTGTTACTCACAGAATGAACATTTTTGACACACAGAACTAAAAAAAAAGAAAGTTTTTTAAAAAGTAGATATTTTCACTTCAGAAGCTAGTGTTCACTTCCCAATGGCAATACATGCCCAATGCACCAATCAATACCATATATGCATTGCACAGTGATCTGAAGCAGTTCCCAGGCCAAAAGCATGCACAGATTCACGTTCTGAGCTTAAAACCTCAAAGAAGCGTGTTTTCATGAAAGTGCGTATACCCTCAGTTTCAGCGCTCTAGCTCGCTTCCTTACAGAGATAGCAGCAAATTCACTCCAATTCAGTCATATAGTGACAATTCACTCATGTTTGTCACTATCCCACTGTAACTTACAGAATGAACATTTTTGACACACAGAACTAAAAAAAAGGAAGTTTTTTAGAAAGTAGATATTTTCACTTCAGAGGCTTGTTTTCACTTCCCAATTGCAAAACATGCCCAAAGGACCAATTCATACCATATATGCATTGCACAGTGATCTGAAGCAGTTCCCCGGCCAAAGCATGCACAGATTCACGTTCCGAGCTTAAAACCCCAAAGAAGCGTGTTTTCAAGAAAGTGCGTATAGCCACAGTTTGAGCGCTCTAGCTCGCTTCCTTACAGAGATAGCAGCATATTCACTCCAATTCAGTCATATAGTGACAATTCACTCATGTTTGTCACTTTCCCACTGTTTCTCACAGAATGAACATTTTTGACACACAGAACTAAAAAAAAAGAAAGTTTTTTAAAAAGTAGATATTTTCACTTCAGAAGCTTGTGTTCACTTCCCAATGGCAATACATGCCCAATGCACCAATCAATACCATATATGCATTGCACAGTGATCTGAAGCAGTTCCCAGGCCAGAAGCATGCACAGATTCACGTTCCGAGCTTAAAACCCCAAAGAAGCGTGTTTTCAAGAAAGTGCGTATACCCTCAGTTTCAGCGCTCTAGCTCGCTTCATTACAGAGATAGCAGCAAATTCACTCCAATTCAGTCATATAGTGAGAATTCACTCATGTTTGTCACTTTCCCACTGTTACTCACAGAATTAATATTTTTGACACACAGAACTAAAAAAAAAGAAAGTTTTTTAAAAAGTAGATATTTTAACTTCAGAAGCTTGTGTTCACTTCCCAATGACAATACATTCCCAATGTACCAATCAATACCATATATGCATTGCACAGTGATCTGAAGCAGTTCCCAGGCCAAAAGCATGCACAGATTCACGTTCTGAGCTTAAAACCTCAAAAAAACGTGTTTTCATGAAAGTGCATATAGCCACAGTTTCAGCGCTCCAGCTCGCTTCCTTACAGAGATAGCAGCATATTCACTCCAATTCAGTCATATAGTGACAATTCACTCATGTTTGTCACTTTCCCACTGTTTCTCACAGAATGAACATTTTTGACACACAGAACTAAAAAAAAAGAAAGATTTTTAAAAAGTAGATATTTTCACTTAAGAAGCTTGTGTTCACTTCCCAATGGCAATACATGCCCAATGCACCAATCAATACCATTTATGCATTGCACAGTGATCTGAAACTGTTCGCAGGCCAGAAGCATGCACAGATTCACGTTCCGAGCTTAAAACCCCAAAGAAGCATGTTTTCATGAAAGTGCGTATACCCTCAGTTTCAGCGCTCTAGCTCGCTTCCTTACAGAGATAGCAGCAAATTCACTCCAATTCAGTCATATAGTGAGAATTCACTCATGTTTGTCACTTTCCCACTGTTACTCACAGAATGAACATTTTTGACACACAGAACTAAAAAAAAAGAAAGTTTTTTAAAAAGTAGATATTTTCACTTCAGAAGCTCGTGTTCACTTCCCAATGGCAATACATGCCCAATGCACCAATCAATACCATATATGCATTGCACAGTGATCTGAAGCAGTTCCCAGGCCTGAAGCATGCACAGATTCACGTTCCTTGCTTAAAAACCCAAAGAAGCGTGTTTTCAAGAAAGTGCGTAAACCCTCAGTTTCAGCGCTCTAGCTCGCTTCCTGACAGAGATAGCAGCAAATTCACTCCAATTCAGTCATATAATGAGAATTCACTCATGATTGTCACTTTCCCACTGTTACTCACAGAATTAACATTTTTGACACACAGAACTAAAAAAAGAAAGTTTTTTAAAAAGTAGATATTTTCACTTCAGAAGCTCGTGTTCACTTCCCAATGGCAATACATGCCCAATGCACCAATCAATACCCAATATGCATTACACAGTGATCTGAAGCAGTTCCCAGGCCAGAAGCATGCACAGATTCACGTTCCGAGCTTAAAACCCCAAAGAAGCGTGTTTTCAAGAAAGTGCGTATTGCCTCAGTTTCAGCGCTCTAGCTCGCTTCCTTACAGAGATAGCAGCAAATTCACTCCAATTCAGTCATATAATGAGAATTCACTTATGTTTGTCACTTTCCCTCTGTTACTCACAGAATGAACATTTTTGACACACAGAACTAAAAAAAAGAAAGTTTTTTCAAAAGTAGATATTTTCACTTCAGAAGCTTGTGTTCACTTCCCAATGGCAATACATGCCCATTGCACCAATCAATACCATATATGCATTGCGCAGTGATCTGAAGCAGTTCCCAGGCCAGAAACATGCACAGATTCACGTTCTGAGCTTAAAACCTCAAAGAAGTGTGTTTTCATGAAAGTGCGTATAGCCACAGTTTCAACGATCTAGCTCGCTTCCTGACAGAGATAGCAGCATTTTCACTCCAATTCAGTCATATAGTGACAATTCACTCATGATTGTCACTATCCCACTGTAACTCACAGAATGAACATTTTTGACACACAGAACTAAAAAAAAAGAAAGTTTTTTAGAAAGTAGATATTTTCACTTCAGAAGTTTGTGTTCACTTCCCAATGGCAAACATGCCCAAAGGACCAATCAATACCATATATGCATTGCACAGTGATCTGAAGCAGTTCCCAAGCCAGAAACATGCACAGATTCGCGTTCTGAGCTTAAAACCTCAAAGAAGCGTGTTTTCATGAAAGTGCGTAAAGCCACAGTTTCAGCGCTCTAGCTCGCTTCCTGGCAGAGATAGCATCAAATTTACTCCAATTCAGTGATATCGTGACAATTCACTCATGATTGTTACTTTCCCACTGTCACTCACAGAATGAACATTTTTGACACACAGAACTAAAAAAAAAGAAAGTTTTTTAAAAAGTAGATATTTTCACTTCAGAAGCTTGTGTTCACTTCCCAATGGCAATACATGCCCAATGCACCGATCAATACCATATATGCATTGCACAGTGATCTGAAGCAGTTCCCAGGCCTGAAGCATGCACAGATTCACTTTCCTTGCTTAAAAACCCAAAGAAGCGTGTTTTCAAGAAAGTGCGTAAACCCTCAGTTTCAGCGCTCTAGCTCGCTTCCTTACAGAGATAGCAGCAAATTCACTCCAATTCAGTCATATAGTGAGAATTCACTCATGATTGTCACTTTCCCACTGTTACTCACAGAATTAACATTTTTGACACACAGAACTAAAAAAAAAAAAAGTATTTTAAAAAGTAGATATTTTCACTTCAGAAGCTTGTGTTCACTTCCCAATGGCAAAACATGCCCAATGCACCAATCAATACCATATATGCATTACACAGTGATCTGAAGCAGTTCCCAGGCCAGAAGCATGCACAGATTCACGTTCCGAGCTTAAAACCCCAAAGAAGCGTGTTTTCAAGAAAGTGCGTATTCCCTCAGTTTCAGCGCTCTAGCTCGCTTCCTTACAGAGATAGCAGCAAATTCACTCCAATTCAGTCATATCGTGAGAATTCACTTATGTTTGTCACTTTCCCTCTGTTACTCACAGAATGAACATTTTTGACACACAGAACTAAAAAAAAGAAAGTTTTTTCAAAAGTAGATATTTTCACTTCAGAAGCTTGTGTTCACTTCCCAATGGCAATACATGCCCATTGCACCAATCAATACCATATATGCATTGCGCAGTGATCTGAAGCAGTTCCCAGGCCAGAAACATGCACAGATTCACGTTCTGAGCTTAAAACCTCAAAGAAGCGTGTTTTCATGAAAGAGCGTATAGCCACAGTTTCAACGCTCTAGCTCGCTTCCTTACAGAGATAGCAGCATTTTCACTCCAATTCAGTCATATAGTGACAATTCACTCACGATTGTCACTATCCCACTGTAACTCACAGAATGAACATTTTTGACACACAGAACTAAAAAAAAAGAAAGTTTTTTAGAAAGTAGATATTTTCACTTCAGAAGTTTGTGTTCACTTCCCAATGGCAAACATGCCCAAAGGACCAATCAATACCATATATGCATTGCACAGTGATCTGAAGCAGTTCCCAAGCCAGAAACATGCACAGATTCGCGTTCTGAGCTTACAACCTCAAAGATGCGTGTTTTCATGAAAGTGCGTATAGCCACAGTTTCAGCGCTCTAGCTCGCTTCCTGGCAGAGATAGCATCAAATTTACTCCAATTCAGTCATATAGTGACAATTCACTCATGATTGTTACTTTCCCACTGTTACTCACAGAATGAACATTTTTGACACACAGAACCAAAAAAAAAGAAAGTTTTTAAAAAAGTAGATATTTTAACTTCAGAAGCTTGTGTTCCCTTCCCAATGGCAATAAATGCCCAATGCACCAATCAATACCATATATGCATTGCACAGTGATCTGAAGCAGTTCCCAGGCCAGAAGCATGCAGAGATTCACGTTCCGAGCTTAAAACCCCAAAGAAGCGTGTTTTCAAGAAAGTGCGTATTCCCTCAGTTTCAGCGCTCTAGCTCGCTTCCTTACAGAGATAGCAGCAAATTCACTCCAATTCAGTCATATAGTGAGAATTCACTCATGTTTGTCACTTTCTCACTGTTACTCACAGAATTAATATTTTTGACACACAGAACTCAAAAAAAAGAAAGTTTTTTAAAAAGTAGATATTTTAACTTCAGAAGCTTGTATTCACTTCCCAATGGCAATACATGCCCAATGCACCAATCAATACCATATATGCATTGCACAGTGATCTGAAGCAGTTCCCAGGCCAAAAGCATGCACAGATTCACGTTCTGAGCTTAAAACCTCAAAGAAGCGTGTTTTCATGAAAGTGCGTATAGCCACAGTTTCAGCGCTCTAGCTCGCTTCCTGGCAGAGATAGCATGAAATTTACTCCAATTCAGTCATATCATGACAATTCACTCATGATTGTTACTTTCCCACTGTTACTCACAGAATGAACATTTTTGACGCACAGAACTAAAAAAAAAGAAAGTTTTTAAAAAAGTAGATATTTAAACTTCAGAAGCTTGTGTTCCCTTCCCAATGGCAATAAATGCCCAATGCACCAATCAATACCACATTTGCATTGCACAGTGATCTGAAGCAGTTCCCAGGCCAGAAGCATGCACAGATTCACGTTCTGAGCTTAATACCTCAAAGAAGTGTGTTTTCATGAAAGTGCGTATAGCCACAGTTTCAGCGCTCTAGCTCGCTTCCTTACAGAGATAGCAGCATATTCACTCCAATTCAGTCATATAGTGACAATTCACTCATGTTTGTCACTTTCCCACGGTTTCTCACAGAATGAACATTTTTGACACACAGAACTAAAAAAAAAGAAAGTTTTTTAAAAAGTAGATATTTTCACTTCAGAAACTTGTGTTCACTTCCCAATGGCAATACATGCCCAATGCACCAATCAATACCATATATGCATTGCACAGTGATCTGAAGCAGTTCCCAGGCCAGAAACATGCACAGATTCACGTTCTGAGCTTAAAACCTCAAAGAAGTGTGTTTTCATGAAAGTGCGTATAGCCACAGTTTCAAAGCTCTTGCTCGCTTCCTTACAGAGATAGCAGCATTTTCACTCCAATTCAGTCATATTGTGACAATTCACTCATGTTTGTCACTATCCCACTGTAACTAACAGAATGAACATTTTTGACACACAGAACTAAAAAAAAAGAAAGTTTTTTAGAAAGTAGATATTTTCACTTCAGAGGCTTGTGTTCACTTCCCAATTGCAATACATGCCCAAAGGACCAATTAATACCATATATGCATTGCTCAGTGATCTGAAGCAGTTCCCAGGCCAAAGCATGCACAGATTCACGTTCCGAGCTTCAAACCCCAAAGAAGCGTGTTTTCAAGAAAGTGCGTATCGCCACAGTTTGAGCGCTCTAGCTCGCTTCCTTACAGAGATAGCAGCATATTCACTCCAATTCAGTCATATAGTGACAATTCACTCATGTTTGTCACTTTCCCACTGTTTCTCACAGAATGAACATTTTTGACACACAGAACTAAAAAAAAAGAAAGTTTTTTAAAAAGTAGATATTTTCACTTCAGAAGCTTGTGTTCACTTCTGTAATGTGAATATAGGCCACTAGATGGCAGTATTTACCTTTTTTTTGTTAAGATCAGACTGAAGTCATGTTTAGACATGTCCTGGACATGTCTGGGGCAAGTCTCAGAAAATTAAAAAAAAGAGGTCTAAATGTGGGTGGGGTCTGCAAAAGAGTATATAAGGAAAAGAATTGAGACAGTAAAGTAGTAGGAGAAATTGCAAGAAGAAGGATACGTGTGACCAGACCTGTCATTTCTGTTCAAGACCTGTGTAGTTTCTTTTGTGGATTTCTTTGCCTGTGTTTGAGCATTTTCTTCATCCAGGACATCACCAAGCCACCCCACCAAGAAGGGACTGTAATTATTTCTGTTTTTTTTTTTATTTATCAATCTTGGTGTTTAGTTGTAGGTTGTTATTAGTCTTTGTCTTTGTTAAAAATTAAATGTGTTTTAGTTGTTAAAACTGTGTTTGTCATCCCTTGCTGTTGCTGTTGTGTTATGAATGTAATAACAAATTGGGGCCATAACAAATTGGGGGCTCAAGGTCCGGGATAGACCATTGTGTGAGTAATTTATTGAAAATCTAACATTCCAAATTGTGAAATTGTTTTTGTGAATTTTCCTAGATATATATTGACAACAGCAATGGATGATTTCTTGGCATCACCAACCGTAGGGGTTTTGAAGTCTTTTAAAAAGACAGAACTGCTAGAAATTTGCAGACAGTTGGAGTTGACAGAGGTAAAACCAGCCATGCGAAAAGCAAAACTGGCTAGAGAGATAGTTGAATATTACATTGATGAAAATGTGTTTGCACCAGGAGATCTGGAACAGTTTCCAGTGGAAAATCCAAATATAGAAATGGAACTTAAATTAAAAATGCTAGAGATTGAAAGGGAGGAAAGAGAAAAAGAAAGGGAATTTGAGAGGGAAGAAAAAGAAAAACAAAGGCAGTTTGAGTTAGAAAAATTAGCAAGAGAAGAAAAACAAAACTAACAAATTTGCAAGACAGAGAGATTTTGAATTAGAGAAATTCGATAGAGAAGAAAGACTCCAAATGGAGCAACTAAAAATAAAAATTCAAACTGAAAATAAATTTCGGGCTAGCCAGGAGGTAAAACTGGTGCCTCCATTTTCGGAAAAGGATGTTGACAACTATTTCCAGTGTTTTGAAAAGGTAGCAAAGAGTTGCCAGTGGCCAAAGGAACACTGGCCTCTGATGTTGCAAACTGTCCTCAAGGGTAAAGCTCAACAAGCCTATTCGGCTTTGTCTGCAGATGATTCCTCTGATTATGAGGTTGTCAAAAAGGTTATTTTGAGAGCTTATGAGTTGGTTCCAGAGGCTTACCGACAGAAATTCAGAGGTCTGAAGAAATCTGAAAATCAGACTTATGTTGAATTTGCTAATGAAAAGCAGGTTTGCTTTGAGCGCTGGTGTACTTCTATGGAGGTCAAGGATGATTTCAACTCACTGAAAGAGATGGTGTTAGTTGAAGAATTCAAGAACTGTGTTAAGGATGATGTTAAGACCTACCTTAATGAGAAGCAAGCACTGAACTTGCAATCAGCTGCCAAATTTGCAGATGAATATGTTCTCACTCATAAGTCCAAATTTCAGTCTAGCAGTAATAATAGATGGTCCCAATTTCAGAAAAAGGGTTACGGTGATACCCAAGATTCCTCACCCAAAGACAAAGACAAATCTGGTGATGGTGCTCAGAAATCCAGTAACAGGTCTGATCAAAGTGTGAAAGCTGACAGTGACAAAAGTGGTCTAGTTTGCAGTTATTGCAAGAAATCTGGTCATGTTACAACTAACTGTTGGTTCCTTAAAGCTAAGAAAGAAAAAGAAAAGGATACCAAACCAAATGCCTTTGTGAAAACAAGGTTAGAAACCCCTGTAGTAGATAACCAATCTGCTAAATTGCCTGCTTCTTGTGGGGCTAAAAAGCCTAATACAGCTGACTTTGTGAGGGAGGAATTTCTTCCATTTGTGTTAGAGGGATTTGTGGCTCTGAATGAGCATACTACTCCTGTCCCCATATATATCCTAAGGGATACCGGAGCTTCTCAGTCACTTTTGTTGATGGACTCCTTGGAGTTACGTGATGAGACCGCTTCAGGGGATTTCATACTTGTACAAGGTATTGAAGGGAGGACTGTATCTGTACCCCTGCGCTCTATATTCTTGAAGTCAGATTTAGTTACAGGACAGGTAAAGGTGGGACTTATGTCAAGTCTACCTATAAAGGGTGTTTCTCTGTTGCTAGGCAATGACCTGGCTGGGGGCAAAGTAGTTCCTCCTGTACATCTTACTTCACAGCCGAGCACTGAAGATGGGGATGAGGACCCATCTCTGTATCCTTCTTGCGCAGTGACTCGTGCTATGGCCAAGAAGGCTAAAGAAGAAGATGATGTGGTGCCGTCCAGTACATTGAATAGTCAGGACTCAGGTGGTTCGCCTCATGACTCTGATTGGCCTACTATGGTTTCTCCGTTTGAGGACTTATCAGATACTTTTATCAGTTCTCTATTCAGCCAGCCGGATGGGTCTGGTGATTCTGATGTGTCTGGAGACTTGTCTCTGTCCAGAAAGCGGTTGATTGAGGAGCAAACTAATGATCCTGAAATTTGTGTACTAAAGAGGAGAGCCCTTCCTGATAAAGAAATAGACGCAGTTCCAGTTGGGTATTATCTCAAGGATGGTGTGTTGATGCGGAAGTGGCGCCCTCCTGATATCCCTGCCAATGCAGATTGGGCAGTGGTCAAGCAAATTGTTGTTCCGAAGGTCTATAGGAATGAGATCTTAACAATGGCTCATAGTTTACCTTTAGGAGGTCATCTTGGTGTTAACAAGACTGTTGATAAGATCATGAAACACTTCTTTTGGCCTGGGCTTCGGAAAGACGTTTCCAACTTTTGCAAAACCTGTCACACTTGTCAGGTAGTTGGAAAACACCAGTTAGACTCACCTGTAGCTCCATTGCAGCCTATCCCAGCAGTTGGGGAGCCATTCTCTAGGGTCATTGTTGATTGCGTTGGTCCATTACCCAAGACTAGATCTGGAAATCAGTACTTGTTGACAATCATGTGTGCATCTACCAGATTCCCCGAAGCCATACCTCTACGTAACATCAAGGCAACTGCAATCTCGAAGGCTTTGATAAAGTTCTTCACGTTGTTTGGTCTTCCCAGGGAAATTCAGTCAGACCAAGGTAGCAATTTCACTTCAGGATTGTTTCAGCAGGTTGTGTATGAACTAGGTGCAAAACAGATTCTTTCTAGTGCCTATCATCCAGAAAGTCAGGGTGCCTTAGAGCGGTTTCATTCCACTCTCAAGACAATGATGAGGACTTATTGTTATGACCATGAGAAAGACTGGGATGAAGGGGTTCATTTGCTGTTGTTTGCAGCTAGAGAAGCAGTGCAGGAGTCTACTGGATTCAGTCCATTTGAGCTAGTGTTTGGTCATGAAGTGAGAGGACCTTTGCTATTATTGAGTGAACAATGGCAAGAGAAAGAGCCGCATATCAGTCTGTTAGACTATATTGGCAAGTTCAAGGAAAGATTGCGTGCAGATTGTGACCTTGCCAAAGAGAACTTGAAATCAAGTCAGGGAAAAATGAAAACTTGGTATGATCATAAGGCTAGAAGCCGTGAGTTTAAACCAGGAGAAAAGGTCATTGTGTTGTTTCCCTTGCAGTCCAATCCATTGCAGGCTAGATTTCATGGTCCTTATGAAATTCTGACAAAACTCAATGATCTCAATTACATTGTGAAGACTCCAGATAGGAGAAAACCAAAACAATTGTGTCATATTAACATGCTAAAGCCTTATCATGACAGAAATGCTAGGGTTGCAGCTGTCACTTCAGATTCTCCAATGGTCGAAATGTGTGAAGATGAGGGGGAGTTTCAAGATGATGAACCAAGAATTAAAGCTGAAGTTCTTTCATGTAAATTGTCAAACACTGAAGTGTTGCAAAATCTTGATGTAAAACTCCAGCACTTAGAACCCTCACAGAGAGATCAGTTTGAAAGGTTGATCAAGAAATATGAGGATTTGTTTCCTGATGTTCCAAAGAGAGTTACTATAGCCTCTCATGATGTAGATGTTGGTGATGCCAAACCAATAAAACAGCATCCATACCGGATGAATCCTAAAAAGAGAAAGATTGCTGAGAAAGAGGTTGAGTACATGTTAAAACATGATATTATCAGACCCTCCAACTCCGATTGGAGTTCACCCTGTGTGCTAGTTCCAAAACCTGATGGAAGTACTAGATTCTGTACAGATTATCGCAAAGTCAATGCTGTAACTAGAACTGATGTGTTTCCAATACCTAGGATTGATGATTGTATTGATAGTGTAGGGCAAGCAAAGTTTCTGACCAAGATTGATTTATTGAAGGGTTATTGGTGTGTGCCTTTAACTGAGAGGGCCAAGAGCATCTCTGCTTTTGCCACACCATCTGGATTGTACCAGTATGAAGTCCTACCCTTTGGCATGAAAAATGCCCCAGCCACGTTCCAAAGGACGATACAGTCTACAATCGCCGGATTGCCACACACGGGTGCATACATCGATGACCTGATCACATGGAGTGACTCCTGGGAAGAACATCTAAAAGGGTAAGGTGGCACCCATAAATGCTAAAGTCCAAGCCATCATGGACTTTCCAGTTCCTGACAACAAAAAAGCTTTGCGCCGCTTCCTTGGAATGATCGGGTACTACCGCAAGTTCTGCAAGAACTTTGCTGAGATTGCTCTCAGTCTAACTAACCAACTGAAGAAAGGCGTAAAGTTCACCTGGGATGATGCATGCCAGAGAGCCTTCGATCGCCTGAAGTCTCTGCTGTGTCACTTCCCCGTGCTCAAATCTCCTGACTTCAACAAACCGTTCTCCATCGCGGTCGATGCTAGCGACCAAGCTTGTGGATCTGTGCTCCTACAGAGAAGTGACTCTGATGACATTGAGCATCCCGTGGCATACTTCTCCAGGAAGTTCAATCGCCACCAAAGGAACTATTCCACAATAGAGAAGGAACTGTTGGCTCTGGTCCTTTCTTTACAACACTTTGAGGTTTATGTTTGTACAGGACAAAAGCCAATGATTGTGTACACTGACCACAATCCGTTAATGTTTTTGAGTAAGATGAAAAACAAGAATCGGAGATTGTTGAATTGGAGTTTGATTTTACAGGAGTTTGACTTGGAAATTAAGCATGTGAAGGGTACAGACAATGTAATTGCTGATTGCTTATCCCGTGTTTGAATATGTATATATATATCACATGTTTATTTGAATATTGTATGATATGTATATATAGACAAGTGTTCACTTAACCATTTTGTCTTGAAAAGAAAAATTTTGCCTTTATGAGTCAAAATTTTTCCCTTTTGGAATGGAGGTGTAATGTGAATATAGGCCACTAGATGGCAGTATTTACCTTTTTTTTGTTAAGATCAGACTGAAGTCATGTTTAGACATGTCCTGGACATGTCTGGGGCAAGTCTCAGAAAATTAAAAAAAAGAGGTCTAAATGTGGGTGGGGTCTGCAAAAGAGTATATAAGGAAAAGAATTGAGACAGTAAAGTAGTAGGAGAAATTGCAAGAAGAAGGATACGTGTGACCAGACCTGTCATTTCTGTTCAAGACCTGTGTAGTTTCTTTTGTGGATTTCTTTGCCTGTGTTTGAGCATTTTCTTCATCCAGGACATCACCAAGCCACCCCACCAAGAAGGGACTGTAATTATTTCTGTTTTTTTTCTTATTTATCAATCTTGGTCTTTAGTTGTAGGTTGTTATTAGTCTTTGTCTTTGTTAAAAATTAAATGTGTTTTAGTTGTTAAAACTGTGTTTGTCATCCCTTGCTGTTGCTGTTGTGTTATGAATGTAATAACAAATTGGGGCCATAACACTTCCCAATGGCAATACATGCCCAATGCACCAATCAATACCATATATGCATTGCACAGTGATCTGAAGCAGTTCCCAGGCCAGAAGCATGCACAGATTCACGTTCCGAGCTTAAAACCCCAAAGAAGCGTGTTTTCAAGAAAGTGCGTATACCCTCAGTTTCAGCGCTCTAGCTCGCTTCATTACAGAGATAGCAGCAAATTCACTCCAATTCAGTCATATAGTGAGAATTCACTCATGTTTGTCACTTTCCCACTGTTACTCACAGAATTAATATTTTTGACACACAGAACTAAAAAAAAAGAAAGTTTTTTAAAAAGTAGATATTTTCACTTCAGAAGCTTGTGTTCACTTCCCAATGACAATACATTCCCAATGTACCAATCAATACCATATATGCATTGCACAGTGATCTGAAGCAGTTCCCAGGCCAAAAGCATGCACAGATTCACGTTCTGAGCTTAAAACCTCAAAAAAACGTGTTTTCATGAAAGTGCGTATAGCCACAGTTTCAGCGCTCTAGCTCGCTTCCTTACAGAGATAGCATCAAATTTACTCCAATTCAGTTATATCGTGACAATTCACTCATGATTGTTACTTTCCCACTGTTACTCACAGAATGAACATTTTTGACACACAGAACTAAAAAAAAAAGAAAGTTTTTTCAAAAGTAGATATTTTCACTTCAGAAGCTTGTGTTCACTTCCCAATGGCAATACATGCCCAATGCACCAATCAATACCATATATGCATTGCACAGTGATCTGAAGCAGTTCCCGAGCCAGAAACATGCACAGATTCACGTTCTGAGCTTAAAACCTCAAAGAAGCGTGTTTTCATGAAAGTGCGTATAGCCACAGTTTCAGCGCTCTAGCTCGCTTCCTTACAGAGATAGCAGCATATTCACTCCAATTCAGTCATAGAGTGAGAATTCACTCATGTTTGTCACTTTCCCACTGTTTCTCACAGAATGAACATTTTTGACTCACAGAACTAAAAAAAAAGAAAGTTTTTTAAAAAGTAGATATTTTCACTTAAGAAGCTTGTGTTCACTTCCCAATGGCAATACATGCCCAATGCACCAATCAATACCATTTATGCATTGCACAGTGATCTGAAACAGTGCCCAGGCCAGAAGCATGCACAGATTCACGTTCCGAGCTTAAAACCCCAAAGAAGCGTGTTTTCAAGAAAGTGCGTATAACCTCAGTTTCAGCGCTCTAGCTCGCTTCCTTACAGAGATAGCAGCAAATTCACTCCAATTCAGTCATATAGTGAGAATTCACTCATGTTTGTCACTTTCCCACTGTTACTCACAGAATGAACATTTTTGACACACAGAACTAAAAAAAAAGAAAGTTTTTTAAAAAGTAGATATTTTCACTTCAGAAGCTAGTGTTCACTTCCCAATGGCAATACATGCCCAATGCACCAATCAATACCATATATGCATTGCACAGTGATCTGAAGCAGTTCCCAGGCCAAAAGCATGCACAGATTCACGTTCTGAGCTTAAAACCTCAAAAAAACGTGTTTTCATGAAAGTGCGTATAGCCACAGTTTCAGCGCTCTAGCTCGCTTCCTTACAGAGATAGCAGCATATTCACTCCAATTCAGGCATATAGTGACAATTCACTCATGTTTGTCACTATCCCACTGTAACTTACAGAATGAACATTTTTGACACACAGAACTAAAAAAAAAGAAAGTTTTTTAGAAAGTAGATATTTTCACTTCAGAGGCTTGTGTTCACTTCCCAATTGCAATACATGCCCAAAGGACCAATTAATACCATACATGCATTGCACAGTAGTCTGAAGGAGTTCCCAGGCCAAAGCATGCACAGATTCACGTTCCGAGCTTAAAACCCCAAAGAAGTGTGTTTTCAAGAAAGTGCGTATAGCCACAGTTTGAGCGCTCTAGCTCGCTTCCTTACAGAGATAGCAGCATATTCACTCCAATTCAGTCATATAGTGACAATTCACTCATGTTTGTCACTTTCCCACTGTTTCTCACAGAATGAACATTTTTGACACACAGAACTAAAAAAAAAGAAAGTTTTTTAAAAAGTAGATATTTTCACTTCAGAAGCTTGTGTTCACTTCCCAATGGCAATACATGCCCAATGCACCAATCAATACCATATATGCATTGCACAGTGATCTGAAGCAGTTCCCAGGCCAGAAGCATGCACAGATTCACGTTCCGAGCTTAAAACCCCAAAGAAGCGTGTTTTCAAGAAAGTGCGTATACCCTCAGTTTCAGCGCTCTAGCTCGCTTCCTTACAGAGATAGCAGCAAATTCACTCCAATTCAGTCATATAGTGAGAATTCACTCATGTTTGTCACTTTCCCACTGTTACTCACAGAATGAACATTTTTGACACACAGAACTAAAAAAAAAGAAAGTTTTTTAAAAAGTAGATATTTTCACTTCAGAAGCTTGTGTTCACTTCCCAATGGCAATACATGCCCAATGCACCAATCAATACCATATATGCATTGCACAGTGATCTGAAGCAGTTCCCAGGCCAAAAGCATGCACAGATTCACGTTCTGAGCTTTAAACCTCAAAAAAACGTGTTTTCATGAAAGTGCGTATAGCCACAGTTTCAGCGCTCTAGCTCGCTTCCTTACAGAGATAGCATCAAATTTACTCCAATTCAGTTATATCGTGACAATTCACTCATGATTGTTACTTTCCCACTGTTACTCACAGAATGAACATTTTTGACACACAGAACTAAAAAAAAAGAAAGTTTTTTAAAAAGTAGATATTTTCACTTCAGAAGCTTGTGTTCATTTCCCAATGGCAATACATGCCCAATGCACCAATCAATACCATATATGCATTGCACAGTGATCGGAAGCAGTTCCCAAGCCAGAGACATGCACAGATTCACGTTCTGAGCTTAAAACCTCAAAGAAGCGTGTTTTCATGAAAGTGCGTATAGCCACAGTTTCAGCGCTCTAGCTCGCTTCCTTAAAGAGATAGCATCATATTCACTCCAATTCAGTCATATAGTGACAATTCACTCATGTTTGTCACTTTCCCACTGTTTCTCACAGAATGAACATTTTTGACACACAGAACTAAAAAAAAAAGAAAGTTTTTTAAAAAGTAGATATTTTCACTTCAGAAGCTTGTGTTCACTTCCCAATGGCAATACATGCCCAATGCACCAATCAATACCATATATGCATTGCACAGTGATCTGAAGCAGTTGTCAGGCCAGAAGCATGCACAGATTCACGTTCCAAGCTTAAAACCCCAAAGAAGCGTGTTTTCAAGAAAGTGCGTATACCCTCAGTTTCAGCGCTCTAGCTCGCTTCCTTACAGAGATAGCAGAAAATTCACTCCAATTCAGTCATATAGTGAGAATTCACTCATGTTTGTCACTTTCCCACTGTTTCTCACAGAATGAACATTTTTGACCCACAGAACTAAAAAAATAGAAAGTTTTTTAAAAAGTAGATATTTTCACTTCAGAAGCTTGTGTTCACTTCCCAATGGCAATACATGCCCAATGCACCAATCAATACCATTTATGCATTGCACAGTGATCTGAAACAGTGCCCAGGCCAAAGCATGCACAGATTCACGTTCCGAGCTTAAAACCCCAAAGAAGCATGTTTTCAAGAAAGTGCGTATACCCTCAGTTTCAGCGCTCTAGCTCGCTTCCTTACAGAGATAGCAGCAAATTCACTCCAATTCAGTCATATAGTGAGAATTCACTCATGTTTGTCACTTTCCCACTGTTACTCACAGAATGAACATTTTTGACACACAGAACTAAAAAAAAAAGAAAGTTTTTTAAAAAGTAGATATTTTCACTTCAGAAGCTAGTGTTCACTTCCCAATGGCAATACATGCCCAATGCACCAATCAATACCATATATGCATTGCACAGTGATCTGAAGCAGTTCCCAGGCCAAAAGCATGCACAGATTCACGTTCTGAGCTTAAAACCTCAAAGAAGCGTGTTTTCATGAAAGCGCGTATAGCCACAGTTTCAGCGCTCTAGCTCGCTTCCTTACAGAGATAGCAGCATTTTCACTCCAATTCAGTCATATAGTGACAATTCACTCATGTTTGTCACTATCCCACTGTAACTTACAGAATGAACATTTTTGACACACAGAACTAAAAAAAAAGAAAGTATTTTAAAAAGTAGATATTTTCACTTCAGAGGCTTGTTTTCACTTCCCAATTGCAATACATGCCCAAAGGACCAATTAATACCATATATGCATTGCACAGTGATCTGAAGCAGTTCCCAGGCCAAAGCATGCACAGATTCACGTTCCGAGCTTAAAACCCCAAAGAAGCGTGTTTTCAAGAAAGTGCGTATAGCCACAGTTTGAGCGCTCTAGCTCGCTTCCTTACAGAGATAGCAGCATATTCACTCCAATTCAGTCATATAGTGACAATTCACTCATGTTTGTCACTTTCCCACTGTTTCTCACAGAATGAACATTTTTGACACACAGAACTAAAAAAAAAGAAAGTATTTTAAAAAGTAGATATTTTCACTTAAGAAGCTTGTGTTCACTTCCCAATGACAATACATTCCCAATGTACCAATCAATACCATATATGCATTGCACAGTGATCTGAAGCAGTTCCCAGGCCAAAAGCATGCACAGATTCACGTTCTGAGCTTAAAACCTTAAAAAAACGTGTTTTCATGAAAGTGCGTATAGCCACAGTTTCAGCGCTCTAGCTCGCTTCCTTACAGAGATAGCAGCATATTCACTCCAATTCAGTCATATAGTGACAATTCACTCATGTTTGTCACTTTCCCACTGTTTCTCACAGAATGAACATTTTTGACACACAGAACTAAAAAAAAAGAAAGTTTTTTAAAAAGTAGATATTTTCACTTAAGAAGCTTGTGTTCACTTCCCAATGGCAATACATGCCCAATGCACCAATCAATACCATTTATGCATTGCACAATGATCTGAAACAGTTCCCAGGCCAGAAGCATGCACAGATTCACGTTCCGAGCTTAAAACCCCAAAGAAGCATGTTTTCAAGAAAGTGCGTATACCCTCAGTTTCAGCGCTCTAGCTCGCTTCCTTACAGAGATAGCAGCAAATTCACTCCAATTCAGTCATATAGTGAGAATTCACTCATGTTTGTCACTTTCACACTGTTACTCACAGAATGAACATTTTTGACACACAGAACTAAAAAAAAAAAAAGTATTTTAAAAAGTAGATATTTTCACTTCAGAAGCTTGTGTTCACTTCCCAATGGCAAAACATGCCCAATGCACCAATCAATACCCTATATGCATTACACAGTGATCTGAAGCAGTTCCCAGGCCAGAAGCATGCACAGATTCACGTTCCGAGCTTAAAACCCCAAAGAAGCGTGTTTTCAAGAAAGTGCGTATTCCCTCAGTTTCAGCGCTCTAGCTCGCTTCCTTACAGAGATAGCAGCAAATTCACTCCAATTCAGTCATATAGTGACAATTCACTCTTGTTTGTCACTTTCCCTCTGTTACTCACAGAATGAACATTTTTGACACACAGAACTAAAAAAAAAAGAAAGTTTTTTCAAAAGTAGATATTTTCACTTCAGAAGCTTGTGTTCACTTCCCAATGGCAATACATGCCCATTGCACCAATCAATACCATATATGCATTGCGCAGTGATCTGAAGCAGTTCCCAGGCCAGAAACATGCACAGATTCACGTTCTGAGCTTAAAACCTCAAAGAAGTGTGTTTTCATGAAAGTGCGTATAGCCACAGTTTCAACGATCTAGCTCGCTTCCTGACAGAGATAGCAGCATTTTCACTCCAATTCAGTCATATAGTGACAATTCACTCATGATTGTCACTATCCCACTGTAACTCACAGAATGAACATTTTTGACACACAGAACTAAAAAAAAAGAAAGTTTTTTAGAAAGTAGATATTTTCACTTCAGAAGTTTGTGTTCACTTCCCAATGGCAAACATGCCCAAAGGACCAATCAATACCATATATGCATTGCACAGTGATCTGAAGCAGTTCCCAAGCCAGAAACATGCACAGATTCGCGTTCTGAGCTTAAAACCTCAAAGAAGCGTGTTTTCATGAAAGTGCGTAAACCCTCAGTTTCAGCGCTCTAGCTCGCTTCCTTACAGAGATAGCAGCAAATTCACTCCAATTCAGTCATATAGTGAGAATTCACTCATGATTGTCACTTTCCCACTGTTACTCACAGAATTAACATTTTTGACACACAGAACTAAAAAAAAAAAAGGTATTTAAAAAAGTAGATATTTTCACTTCAGAAGCTTGTGTTCACTTCCCAATGGCAATACATGCCCAATGCACCAATCAATACCATATATGCATTGCACAGTGATCTGAAGCAGTTCCCAGGCCAAAAGCATGCACAGATACACGTTCTGAGCTTAAAACCTCAAAGAAGCGTGTTTTCATGAAAGTGCGTATAGCCACAGTTTCAGCGCTCTAGCTCGCTTCCTGGCAGAGATAGCAGCAAATTCACTCCAATTCAGTCATATAGTGAGAATTCACTCATGTTTGTCACTTTCCCACTGTTACTCACAGAATTAATATTTTTGACACACAGAACTAAAAAAATAGAAAGTTTTTTAAAAAGTAGATATTTTCACTTCAGAAGCTTGTGTTCACTTCCCAATGACAATACATTCCCAATGTACCAATCAATACCATATATGCATTGCACAGTGATCTGAAGCAGTTCCCAGGCCAAAAGCATGCACAGATTCACGTTCTGAGCTTAAAACCTCAAAAAAACGTGTTTTCATGAAAGTGCGTATAGCCACAGTTTCAGCGCTCTAGCTCGCTTCCTTACAGAGATAGCATCAAATTTACTCCCATTCAGTTATATCGTGACAATTCACTCATGATTGTTACTTTCCCACTGTTACTCACAGAATGAACATTTTTGACACACAGAACTAAAAAAAAAAGAAAGTTTTTTCAAAAGTAGATATTTTCACTTCAGAAGCTTGTGTTCACTTCCCAATGGCAATACATGCCCAATGCACCAATCAATACCATATATGCATTGCACAGTGATCTGAAGCAGTTCCCAAGCCAGAAACATGCACAGATTCACGTTCTGAGCTGAAAACCTCAAAGAAGCGTGTTTTCATGAAAGTGCGTATAGCCACAGTTTCAGCGCTCTAGCTCGCTTCCTTCCAGAGATAGCAGCATATTCACTCCAATTCAGTCATAGAGTGAGAATTCACTCATGTTTGTCACTTTCCCACTGTTTCTCACAGAATGAACATTTTTGACTCACAGAACTAAAAAAAAAGAAAGTTTTTTAAAAAGTAGATATTTTCACTTAAGAAGCTTGTGTTCACTTCCCAATGGCAATACATGCCCAATGCACCAATCAATACCATTTATGCATTGCACAGTGATCTGAAACAGTGCCCAGGCCAGAAGCATGCACAGATTCACGTTCCGAGCTTAAAACCCCAAAGAAGCGTGTTTTCAAGAAAGTGCGTATACCCTCAGTTTCAGCGCTCTAGCTCGCTTCCTTACAGAGATAGCAGCAAATTCACTCCAATTCAGTCATATAGTGAGAATTCACTCATGTTTGTCACTTTCCCACTGTTACTCACAGAATGAACATTTTTGACACACAGAACTAAAAAAAAAGAAAGTTTTTTAAAAAGTAGATATTTTCACTTCAGAAGCTAGTGTTCACTTCCCAATGGCAATACATGCCCAATGCACCAATCAATACCATATATGCATTGCACAGTGATCTGAAGCAGTTCCCAGGCCAAAGCATGCACAGATTCACGTTCCGAGCTTAAAACCCCAAAGAAGCGTGTTTTCAAGAAAGTGCGTATAGCCACAGTTTGAGCGCTCTCGCTCACTTCCTGACAGAGAAAGCAGCATATTCACTCCAATTCAGTCATATAGTGACAATTCACTCATGTTTGTCACTTTCCCACTGTTTCTCACAGAATGAACATTTTTGACACACAGAACTAAAAAAAAAAGAAAGTTTTTTAAAAAGTAGATATTTTCACTTCAGAAGCTTGTGTTCACTTCCCAATGGCAATACATGCCCAATGCACCAATCAATACCATATATGCATTGCACAGTGATCTGAAGCAGTTCCCAGGCCAGAAGCATGCACAGATTCACGTTCCGAGCTTAAAACCCCAATGAAGCGTGTTTTCAAGAAAGTGCGTATACCCTCAGTTTCAGCGCTCTAGCTCGCTTCCTTACAGAGATAGCAGCAAATTCACTCCAATTCAGTCATATAGTGAGAATTCACTCATGTTTGTCACTTTCCCACTGTTACTCACAGAATTAATATTTTTGACACACAGAACTAAAAAAAAAGAAAGTTTTTTAAAAAGTAGATATTTTAACTTCAGAAGCTTGTGTTCACTTCCCAATGACAATACATTCCCAATGTACCAATCAATACCATATATGCATTGCACAGTGATCTGAAGCAGTTCCCAGGCCAAAAGCATGCACAGATTCACGTTCTGAGCTTTAAACCTCAAAGAAGCGTGTTTTCATGAAAGTGCGTATAGCCACAGTTTCAGCGCTCTAGCTCGCTTCCTTACAGAGATAGCATCAAATTTACTCCAATTCAGTTATATCGTGACAATTCACTCATGATTGTTACTTTCCCACTGTTACTCACAGAATGAACATTTTTGACACACAGAACTAAAAAAAAAGAAAGTTTTTTAAAAAGTAGATATTTTCACTTCAGAAGCTTGTGTTCATTTCCCAATGGCAATACATGCCCAATGCACCAATCAATACCATATATGCATTGCACAGTGATCGGAAGCAGTTCCCAAGCCAGAGACATGCACAGATTCACGTTCTGAGCTTAAAACCTCAAAGAAGCGTGTTTTCATGAAAGTGCGTATAGCCACAGTTTCAGCGCTCTAGCTCGCTTCCTTAAAGAGATAGCATCATATTCACTCCAATTCAGTCATATAGTGACAATTCACTCATGTTTGTCACTTTCCCACTGTTTCTCACAGAATGAACATTTTTGACACACAGAACTAAAAAAAAAAGAAAGTTTTTTAAAAAGTAGATATTTTCACTTCAGAAGCTTGTGTTCACTTCCCAATGGCAATACATGCCCAATGCACCAATCAATACCATATATGCATTGCACAGTGATCTGAAGCAGTTACCAGGCCAGAAGCATGCACAGATTCACGTTCCAAGCTTAAAACCCCAAAGAAGCGTGTTTTCAAGAAAGTGCGTATACCCTCAGTTTCAGCGCTCTAGCTCGCTTCCTTACAGAGATAGCAGAAAATTCACTCCAATTCAGTCATATAGTGAGAATTCACTCATGTTTGTCACTTTCCCACTGTTTCTCACAGAATGAACATTTTTGACCCACAGAACTAAAAAAAAAGAAAGTTTTTTAAAAAGTAGATATTTTCACTTCAGAAGCTTGTGTTCACTTCCCAATGGCAATACATGCCCAATGCACCAATCAATACCATTTATGCATTGCACAGTGATCTGAAACAGTGCCCAGGCCAGAAGCATGCACAGATTCACGTTCCGAGCTTAAAACCCCAAAGAAGCATGTTTTCAAGAAAGTGCGTATACCCTCAGTTTCAGCGCTCTAGCTCGCTTCCTTACAGAGATAGCAGCAAATTCACTCCAATTCAGTCATATAGTGAGAATTCACTCATGTTTGTCACTTTCCCACTGTTACTCACAGAATGAACATTTTTGACACACAGAACTAAAAAAAAAAGAAAGTTTTTTAAAAAGTAGATATTTTCACTTCAGAAGCTAGTGTTCACTTCCCAATGGCAATACATGCCCAATGCACCAATCAATACCATATATGCATTGCACAGTGATCTGAAGCAGTTCCCAGGCCAAAAGCATGCACAGATTCACGTTCTGAGCTTAAAACCTCAAAGAAGCGTGTTTTCATGAAAGCGCGTAAAGCCACAGTTTCAGCGCTCTAGCTCGCTTCCTTACAGAGATAGCAGCATTTCCACTCCAATTCAGTCATATAGTGACAATTCACTCATGTTTGTCACTATCCCACTGTAACTTACAGAATGAACATTTTTGACACACAGAACTAAAAAAAAAGAAAGTTTTTTAGAAAGTAGATATTTTCACTTCAGAGGCTTGTTTTCACTTCCCAATGGCAATACATGCCCAATGCACCAATCAATACCATATATGCATTGCACAGTGATCTGAAGCAGTTACCAGGCCAGAAGCATGCACAGATTCACGTTCCAAGCTTAAAACCCCAAAGAAGCGTGTTTTCAAGAAAGTGCGTATACCCTCAGTTTCAGCGCTCTAGCTCGCTTCCTTACAGAGATAGCAGAAAATTCACTCCAATTCAGTCATATAGTGAGAATTCACTCATGTTTGTCACTTTCCCACTGTTTCTCACAGAATGAACATTTTTGACACACAGAACTAAAAAAAAAAGAAAGTTTTTTAAAAAGTAGATATTTTCACTTCAGAAGCTAGTGTTCACTTCCCAATGGCAATACATGCCCAATGCACCAATCAATACCATATATGCATTGCACAGTGATCTGAAGCAGTTCCCAGGCCAAAAGCATGCACAGATTCACGTTCTGAGCTTAAAACCTCAAAGAAGCGTGTTTTCATGAAAGCGCGTAAAGCCACAGTTTCAGCGCTCTAGCTCGCTTCCTTACAGAGATAGCAGCATTTCCACTCCAATTCAGTCATATAGTGACAATTCACTCATGTTTGTCACTATCCCACTGTAACTTACAGAATGAACATTTTTGACACACAGAACTAAAAAAAAAGAAAGTTTTTTAGAAAGTAGATATTTTCACTTCAGAGGCTTGTTTTCACTTCCCAATTGCAATACATGCCCAATGCACCAATCAATACCATATATGCATTGCACAGTGATCTGAAGCAGTTCCCAGGCCAGAAGCATGCACAGATTCACGTTCCGAGCTTAAAACCCCAAAGAAGCGTGTTTTCAAGAAAGTGCGTATACCCTCAGTTTCAGCGCTCTAGCTCGCTTCATTACAGAGATAGCAGCAAATTCACTCCAATTCAGTCATATAGTGAGAATTCACTCATGTTTGTCACTTTCCCACTGTTACTCACAGAAATAATATTTTTGACACACAGAACTAAAAAAAAAGAAAGTTTTTTAAAAAGTAGATATTTTAACTTCAGAAGCTTGTGTTCACTTCCCAATGACAATACATTCCCAATGTACCAATCAATACCATATATGCATTGCACAGTGATCTGAAGCAGTTCCCAGGCCAAAAGCATGCACAGATTCACGTTCTGAGCTTAAAACCTTAAAAAAACGTGTTTTCATGAAAGTGCATATAGCCACAGTTTCAGCGCTCTAGCTCGCTTCCTTACAGAGATAGCAGCATATTCACTCCAATTCAGTCATATAGTGACAATTCACTCATGTTTGTCACTTTCCCACTGTTTCTCACAGAATGAACATTTTTGACACACAGAACTAAAAAAAAAGAAAGTTTTTTAAAAAGTAGATATTTTCACTTAAGAAGCTTGTGTTCACTTCCCAATGGCAATACATGCCCAATGCACCAATCAATACCATTTATGCATTGCACAATGATCTGAAACAGTTCCCAGGCCAGAAGCATGCACAGATTCACGTTCCGAGCTTAAAACCCCAAAGAAGCATGTTTTCAAGAAAGTGCGTATACCCTCAGTTTCAGCGCTCTAGCTCGCTTCCTTACAGAGATAGCAGCAAATTCACTCCAATTCAGTCATATAGTGAGAATTCACTCATGTTTGTCACTTTCACACTGTTACTCACAGAATGAACATTTTTGACACACAGAACTAAAAAAAAAGAAAGTTTTTTAAAAAGTAGATATTTTCACTTCAGAAGCTCGTGTTCACTTCCCAATGGCAATACATGCCCAATGCACCAATCAATACCATATATGCATTGCACAGTGATCTGAAGCAGTTCCCAGGCCTGAAGCATGCACAGATTCACTTTCCTTGCTTAAAAACCCAAAGAAGCGTGTTTTCAAGAAAGTGCGTAAACCCTCAGTTTCAGCGCTCTAGCTCGCTTCCTTACAGAGATAGCAGCAAATTCACTCCAATTCAGTCATATAGTGAGAATTCACTCATGATTGTCACTTTCCCACTGTTACTCACAGAATTAACATTTTTGACACACAGAACTAAAAAAAAAGAAAGTTTTTTAAAAAGTAGATATTTTCACTTCAGAAGCTCGTGTTCACTTCCCAATGGCAATACATGCCCAATGCACCAATCAATACCATATATGCATTGCACAGTGATCTGAAGCAGTTCCCAGGCCTGAAGCATGCACAGATTCACGTTCCGAGCTTAAAACCCCAAAGAAGCGTGTTTTCAAGAAAGTGCGTATTGCCTCAGTTTCAGCGCTCTAGCTCGCTTCCTTACAGAGATAGCAGCAAATTCACTCCAATTCATTCATATAGTGACAATTCACTCTTGTTTGTCACTTTCCCTCTGTTACTCACAGAATGAACATTTTTGACACACAGAACTAAAAAAAAGAAAGTTTTTTCAAAAGTAGATATTTTCACTTCAGAAGCTTGTGTTCACTTCCCAATGGCAATACATGCCCATTGCACCAATCAATACCATAT
Source organism: Gymnothorax reevesii (assembly GCA_029721435.1). Taxonomy (NCBI): domain Eukaryota; kingdom Metazoa; phylum Chordata; class Actinopteri; order Anguilliformes; family Muraenidae; genus Gymnothorax; species Gymnothorax reevesii. The sequence goes on along the minus strand of CM056576.1, from coordinate 89,864,569 downwards.
ATGCATTGCGCAGTGATCTGAAGCAGTTCCCAGGCCAGAAACATGCACAGATTCACGTTCTGAGCTTAAAACCTCAAAGAAGTGTGTTTTCATGAAAGTGCGTATAGCCACAGTTTCAACGATCTAGCTCGCTTCCTGACAGAGATAGCAGCATTTTCACTCCAATTCAGTCATATAGTGACAATTCACTCATGATTGTCACTATCCCACTGTAACTCACAGAATGAACATTTTTGACACACAGAACTAAAAAAAAAGAAAGTTTTTTAGAAAGTAGATATTTTCACTTCAGAAGTTTGTGTTCACTTCCCAATGGCAAACATGCCCAAAGGACCAATCAATACCATATATGCATTGCACAGTGATCTGAAGCAGTTCCCAAGCCAGAAACATGCACAGATTCGCGTTCAGAGCTTAAAACCTCAAAGAAGCGTGTTTTCATGAAAGTGCGTATAGCCACAGTTTCAGCGCTCTAGCTCGCTTCCTGGCAGAGATAGCATCAAATTTACTCCAATTCAGTCATATTGTGACAATTCACTTATGTTTGTCACTTTCACTCTGTTACTCACAGAATGAACATTTTTGACACACAGAACTAAAAAAAAAGAAAGTTTTTTAAAAAGTAGATATTTTCACTTCAGAAGCTTGTGTTCACTTCCCAATGGCAATACATGCCCAATGCACCAATCAATACCATATATGCATTGCACAGTGATCTGAAGCAGTTCCCAGGCCTGAAGCATGCACAGATTCACTTTCCTTGCTTAAAAACTCAAAGAAGCGTGTTTTCAAGAAAGTGCGTAAACCCTCAGTTTCAGCGCTCTAGCTCGCTTCCTTACAGAGATAGCAGCAAATTCACTCCAATTCAGTCATATAGTGAGAATTCACTCATGATTGTCACTTTCCCACTGTTACTCACAGAATTAACATTTTTGACACACAGAACTAAAAAAAAAAAAGGTATTTTAAAAAGTAGATATTTTCACTTCAGAAGCTTGTGTTCACTTCCCAATGGCAATACATGCCCAATGCACCAATCAATACCATATATGCATTGCACAGTGATCTGAAGCAGTTCCCAGGCCAAAAGCATGCACAGATACACGTTCTGAGCTTAAAACCTCAAAGAAGCGTGTTTTCATGAAAGTGCGTATAGCCACAGTTTCAGCGCTCTAGCTCGCTTCCTGGCAGAGATAGCAGCAAATTCACTCCAATTCAGTCATATAGTGAGAATTCACTCATGTTTGTCACTTTCCCACTGTTACTCACAGAATTAATATTTTTGACACACAGAACTAAAAAAAAAGAAAGTTTTTTAAAAAGTAGATATTTTCACTTCAGAAGCTTGTGTTCACTTCCCAATGACAATACATTCCCAATGTACCAATCAATACCATATATGCATTGCACAGTGATCTGAAGCAGTTCCCAGGCCAAAAGCATGCACAGATTCACGTTCTGAGCTTAAAACCTCAAAAAAACGTGTTTTCATGAAAGTGCGTATAGCCACAGTTTCAGCGCTCTAGCTCGCTTCCTTACAGAGATAGCATCAAATTTACTCCAATTCAGTTATATCGTGACAATTCACTCATGATTGTTACTTTCCCACTGTTACTCACAGAATGAACATTTTTGACACACAGAACTAAAAAAAAAAGAAAGTTTTTTCAAAAGTAGATATTTTCACTTCAGAAGCTTGTGTTCACTTCCCAATGGCAATACATGCCCAATGCACCAATCAATACCATATATGCATTGCACAGTGATCTGAAGCAGTTCCCAAGCCAGAAACATGCACAGATTCACGTTCTGAGCTGAAAACCTCAAAGAAGCGTGTTTTCATGAAAGTGCGTATAGCCACAGTTTCAGCGCTCTAGCTCGCTTCCTTACAGAGATAGCAGCATATTCACTCCAATTCAGTCATAGAGTGAGAATTCACTCATGTTTGTCACTTTCCCACTGTTTCTCACAGAATGAACATTTTTGACTCACAGAACTAAAAAAAAAGAAAGTTTTTTAAAAAGTAGATATTTTCACTTAAGAAGCTTGTGTTCACTTCCCAATGGCAATACATGCCCAATGCACCAATCAATACCATTTATGCATTGCACAGTGATCTGAAACAGTGCCCAGGCCAGAAGCATGCACAGATTCACGTTCCGAGCTTAAAACCCCAAAGAAGCATGTTTTCAAGAAAGTGCGTATACCCTCAGTTTCAGCGCTCTAGCTCGCTTCCTTACAGAGATAGCAGCAAATTCACTCCAATTCAGTCATATAGTGAGAATTCACTCATGTTTGTCACTTTCCCACTGTTACTCACAGAATGAACATTTTTGACACACAGAACTAAAAAAAAAGAAAGTTTTTTAAAAAGTAGATATTTTCACTTCAGAAGCTAGTGTTCACTTCCCAATGGCAATACATGCCCAATGCACCAATCAATACCATATATGCATTGCACAGTGATCTGAAGCAGTTCCCAGGCCAAAAGCATGCACAGATTCACGTTCTGAGCTTAAAACCTCAAAAAAACGTGTTTTCATGAAAGTGCGTATAGCCACAGTTTCAGCGCTCTAGCTTGCTTCCTTACAGAGATAGCAGCATTTTCACTCCAATTCAGTCATTTAGTGACAATTCACTCATGTTTGTCACTATCCCACTGTAACTTACAGAATGAACATTTTTGACACACAGAACTAAAAAAAAAGAAAGTTTTTTAGAAAGTAGATAATTTCACTTCAGAGGCTTGTGTTCACTTCCCAATTGCAATACATGCCCAAAGGACCAATTAATACCATACATGCATTGCACAGTGATCTGAAGCAGTTCCCAGGCCAAAGCATGCACAGATTCACGTTCCGAGCTTAAAACCCCAAAGAAGCGTGTTTTCAAGAAAGTGCGTATAGCCACAGTTTGAGCGCTCTCGCTCACTTCCTGACAGAGAAAGCAGCATATTCACTCCAATTCAGTCATATAGTGACAATTCACTCATGTTTGTCACTTTCCCACTGTTTCTCACAGAATGAACATTTTTGACACACAGAACTAAAAAAAAAAGAAAGTTTTTTAAAAAGTAGATATTTTCACTTCAGAAGCTTGTGTTCACTTCCCAATGGCAATACATGCCCAATGCACCAATCAATACCATATATGCATTGCACAGTGATCTGAAGCAGTTCCCAGGCCAGAAGCATGCACAGATTCACGTTCCGAGCTTAAAACCCCAATGAAGCGTGTTTTCAAGAAAGTGCGTATACCCTCAGTTTCAGCGCTCTAGCTCGCTTCCTTACAGAGATAGCAGCAAATTCACTCCAATTCAGTCATATAGTGAGAATTCACTCATGTTTGTCACTTTCCCACTGTTACTCACAGAATTAATATTTTTGACACACAGAACTAAAAAAAAAGAAAGTTTTTTAAAAAGTAGATATTTTAACTTCAGAAGCTTGTGTTCACTTCCCAATGACAATACATTCCCAATGTACCAATCAATACCATATATGCATTGCACAGTGATCTGAAGCAGTTCCCAGGCCAAAAGCTGCACAGATTCACGTTCTGAGCTTTAAACCTCAAAAAAACGTGTTTTCATGAAAGTGCGTATAGCCACAGTTTCAGCGCTCTAGCTCGCTTCCTTACAGAGATAGCATCAAATTTACTCCAATTCAGTTATATCGTGACAATTCACTCATGATTGTTACTTTCCCACTGTTACTCACAGAATGAACATTTTTGACACACAGAACTAAAAAAAAAGAAAGTTTTTTAAAAAGTAGATATTTTCACTTCAGAAGCTTGTGTTCATTTCCCAATGGCAATACATGCCCAATGCACCAATCAATACCATATATGCATTGCACAGTGATCGGAAGCAGTTCCCAAGCCAGAGACATGCACAGATTCACGTTCTGAGCTTAAAACCTCAAAGAAGCGTGTTTTCATGAAAGTGCGTATAGCCACAGTTTCAGCGCTCTAGCTCGCTTCCTTAAAGAGATAGCATCATATTCACTCCAATTCAGTCATATAGTGACAATTCACTCATGTTTGTCACTTTCCCACTGTTTCTCACAGAATGAACATTTTTGACACACAGAACTAAAAAAAAAAGAAAGTTTTTTAAAAAGTAGATATTTTCACTTCAGAAGCTTGTGTTCACTTCCCAATGGCAATACATGCCCAATGCACCAATCAATACCATATATGCATTGCACAGTGATCTGAAGCAGTTACCAGGCCAGAAGCATGCACAGATTCACGTTCCAAGCTTAAAACCCCAAAGAAGCGTGTTTTCAAGAAAGTGCGTATACCCTCAGTTTCAGCGCTCTAGCTCGCTTCCTTACAGAGATAGCAGAAAATTCACTCCAATTCAGTCATATAGTGAGAATTCACTCATGTTTGTCACTTTCCCACTGTTTCTCACAGAATGAACATTTTTGACCCACAGAACTAAAAAAAAAGAAAGTTTTTTAAAAAGTAGATATTTTCACTTCAGAAGCTTGTGTTCACTTCCCAATGGCAATACATGCCCAATGCACCAATCAATACCATTTATGCATTGCACAGTGATCTGAAACAGTGCCCAGGCCAGAAGCATGCACAGATTCACGTTCCGAGCTTAAAACCCCAAAGAAGCATGTTTTCAAGAAAGTGCGTATACCCTCAGTTTCAGCGCTCTAGCTCGCTTCCTTACAGAGATAGCAGCAAATTCACTCCAATTCAGTCATATAGTGAGAATTCACTCATGTTTGTCACTTTCCCACTGTTACTCACAGAATGAACATTTTTGACACACAGAACTAAAAAAAAAAGAAAGTTTTTTAAAAAGTAGATATTTTCACTTCAGAAGCTAGTGTTCACTTCCCAATGGCAATACATGCCCAATGCACCAATCAATACCATATATGCATTGCACAGTGATCTGAAGCAGTTCCCAGGCCAAAAGCATGCACAGATTCACGTTCTGAGCTTAAAACCTCAAAGAAGCGTGTTTTCATGAAAGCGCGTATAGCCACAGTTTCAGCGCTCTAGCTCGCTTCCTTACAGAGATAGCAGCATTTTCACTCCAATTCAGTCATATAGTGACAATTCACTCATGTTTGTCACTATCCCACTGTAACTTACAGAATGAACATTTTTGACACACAGAACTAAAAAAAAAGAAAGTTTTTTAGAAAGTAGATATTTTCACTTCAGAGGCTTGTTTTCACTTCCCAATTGCAATACATGCCCAATGCACCAATCAATACCATATATGCATTGCACAGTGATCTGAAGCAGTTCCCAGGCCAGAAGCATGCACAGATTCACGTTCCGAGCTTAAAACCCCAAAGAAGCGTGTTTTCAAGAAAGTGCGTATACCCTCAGTTTCAGCGCTCTAGCTCGCTTCATTACAGAGATAGCAGCAAATTCACTCCAATTCAGTCATTTCGTGAGAATTCACTCATGTTTGTCACTTTCCCACTGTTACTCACAGAAATAATATTTCTGACACACAGAACTAAAAAAAAAGAAAGTTTTTTAAAAAGTAGATATTTTAACTTCAGAAGCTTGTGTTCACTTCCCAATGACAATACATTCCCAATGTACCAATCAATACCATATATGCATTGCACAGTGATCTGAAGCAGTTCCCAGGCCAAAAGCATGCACAGATTCACGTTCTGAGCTTAAAACCTTAAAAAAACGTGTTTTCATGAAAGTGCGTATAGCCACAGTTTCAGCGCTCTAGCTCGCTTCCTTACAGAGATAGCAGCATATTCACTCCAATTCAGTCATATAGTGACAATTCACTCTTGTTTGTCACTTTCCCTCTGTTACTCACAGAATGAACATTTTTGACACACAGAACTAAAAAAAAAAGAAAGTTTTTTCAAAAGTAGATATTTTCACTTCAGAAGCTTGTGTTCACTTCCCAATGGCAATACATGCCCATTGCACCAATCAATACCATATATGCATTGCGCAGTGATCTGAAGCAGTTCCCAGGCCAGAAACATGCACAGATTCACGTTCTGAGCTTAAAACCTCAAAGAAGTGTGTTTTCATGAAAGTGCGTATAGCCACAGTTTCAACGCTCTAGCTCGCTTCCTTACAGAGATGGCAGCATTTTCACTCCAATTCAGTCATATAGTGACAATTCACTCATGATTGTCACTATCCCACTGTAACTCACAGAATGAACATTTTTGACACACAGAACTAAAAAAAAAGAAAGTTTTTTAGAAAGTAGATATTTTCACTTCAGAAGTTTGTGTTCACTTCCCAATGGCAAACATGCCCAAAGGACCAATCAATACCATATATGTATTGCACAGTGATCTGAAGCAGTTCCCAAGCCAGAAACATGCACAGATTCGCGTTCAGAGCTTAAAACCTCAAAGAAGCGTGTTTTCATGAAAGTGCGTATAGCCACAGTTTCAGCGCTCTAGCTCGCTTCCTGGCAGAGATAGCATCAAATTTACTCCAATTCAGTCATATTGTGACAATTCACTTATGTTTGTCACTTTCACTCTGTTACTCACAGAATGAACATTTTTGACACACAGAACTAAAAAAAAAGAAAGTTTTTTAAAAAGTAGATATTTTCACTTCAGAAGCTTGTGTTCACTTCCCAATGGCAATACATGCCCAATGCACCAATCAATACCATATATGCATTGCACAGTGATCTGAAGCAGTTCCCAGGCCTGAAGCATGCACAGATTCACTTTCCTTGCTTAAAAACTCAAAGAAGCGTGTTTTCAAGAAAGTGCGTAAACCCTCAGTTTCAGCGCTCTAGCTCGCTTCCTTACAGAGATAGCAGCAAATTCACTCCAATTCAGTCATATAGTGAGAATTCACTCATGATTGTCACTTTCCCACTGTTACTCACAGAATTAACATTTTTGACACACAGAACTAAAAAAAAAAAAGGTATTTTAAAAAGTAGATATTTTCACTTCAGAAGCTTGTGTTCACTTCCCAATGGCAATACATGCCCAATGCACCAATCAATACCATATATGCATTGCACAGTGATCTGAAGCAGTTCCCAGGCCAAAAGCATGCACAGATACACGTTCTGAGCTTAAAACCTCAAAGAAGCGTGTTTTCATGAAAGTGCGTATAGCCACAGTTTCAGCGCTCTAGCTCGCTTCCTGGCAGAGATAGCAGCAAATTCACTCCAATTCAGTCATATAGTGAGAATTCACTCATGTTTGTCACTTTCCCACTGTTACTCACAGAATTAATATTTTTGACACACAGAACTAAAAAAAAAGAAAGTTTTTTAAAAAGTAGATATTTTCACTTCAGAAGCTTGTGTTCACTTCCCAATGACAATACATTCCCAATGTACCAATCAATACCATATATGCATTGCACAGTGATCTGAAGCAGTTCCCAGGCCAAAAGCATGCACAGATTCACGTTCTGAGCTTAAAACCTCAAAAAAACGTGTTTTCATGAAAGTGCGTATAGCCACAGTTTCAGCGCTCTAGCTCGCTTCCTTACAGAGATAGCATCAAATTTACTCCAATTCAGTTATATCGTGACAATTCACTCATGATTGTTACTTTCCCACTGTTACTCACAGAATGAACATTTTTGACACACAGAACTAAAAAAAAAAGAAAGTTTTTTCAAAAGTAGATATTTTCACTTCAGAAGCTTGTGTTCACTTCCCAATGACAATACATTCCCAATGTACCAATCAATACCATATATGCATTGCACAGTGATCTGAAGCAGTTCCCAGGCCAAAAGCATGCACAGATTCACGTTCTGAGCTTAAAACCTCAAAAAAACGTGTTTTCATGAAAGTGCGTATAGCCACAGTTTCAGCGCTCTAGCTCGCTTCCTTACAGAGATAGCATCAAATTTACTCCAATTCAGTTATATCGTGACAATTCACTCATGATTGTTACTTTCCCACTGTTACTCACAGAATGAACATTTTTGACACACAGAACTAAAAAAAAAAGAAAGTTTTTTCAAAAGTAGATATTTTCACTTCAGAAGCTTGTGTTCACTTCCCAATGGCAATACATGCCCAATGCACCAATCAATACCATATATGCATTGCACAGTGATCTGAAGCAGTTCCCAAGCCAGAAACATGCACAGATTCACGTTCTGAGCTGAAAACCTCAAAGAAGCGTGTTTTCATGAAAGTGCGTATAGCCACAGTTTCAGCGCTCTAGCTCGCTTCCTTACAGAGATAGCAGCATATTCACTCCAATTCAGTCATAGAGTGAGAATTCACTCATGTTTGTCACTTTCCCACTGTTTCTCACAGAATGAACATTTTTGACTCACAGAACTAAAAAAAAAGAAAGTTTTTTAAAAAGTAGATATTTTCACTTAAGAAGCTTGTGTTCACTTCCCAATGGCAATACATGCCAAATGCACCAATCAATACCATTTATGCATTGCACAGTGATCTGAAACAGTGCCCAGGCCAGAAGCATGCACAGATTCACGTTCCGAGCTTAAAACCCCAAAGAAGCATGTTTTCAAGAAAGTGCGTATACCCTCAGTTTCAGCGCTCTAGCTCGCTTCCTTACAGAGATAGCAGCAAATTCACTCCAATTCAGTCATATAGTGAGAATTCACTCATGTTTGTCACTTTCCCACTGTTACTCACAGAATGAACATTTTTGACACACAGAACTAAAAAAAAAGAAAGTTTTTTAAAAAGTAGATATTTTCACTTCAGAAGCTAGTGTTCACTTCCCAATGGCAATACATGCCCAATGCACCAATCAATACCATATATGCATTGCACAGTGATCTGAAGCAGTTCCCAGGCCAAAAGCATGCACAGATTCACGTTCTGAGCTTAAAACCTCAAAAAAACGTGTTTTCATGAAAGTGCGTATAGCCACAGTTTCAGCGCTCTAGCTTGCTTCCTTACAGAGATAGCAGCATTTTCACTCCAATTCAGTCATATAGTGACAATTCACTCTTGTTTGTCACTTTCCCACTGTTACTCACAGAATGAACATTTTTGACACACAGAACTAAAAAAAAAGAAAGTTTTTTAAAAAGTAGATATTTTCACTTCAGAAGCTAGTGTTCACTTCCCAATGGCAATACATGCCCAATGCACCAATCAATACCATACATGCATTGCACAGTGATCTGAAGCAGTTCCCAGGCCAAAGCATGCACAGATTCACGTTCCGAGCTTAAAACCCCAAAGAAGCGTGTTTTCAAGAAAGTGCGTATAGCCACAGTTTGAGCGCTCTCGCTCACTTCCTGACAGAGAAAGCAGCATATTCACTCCAATTCAGTCATATAGTGACAATTCACTCATGTTTGTCACTTTCCCACTGTTTCTCACAGAATGAACATTTTTGACACACAGAACTAAAAAAAAAAGAAAGTTTTTTAAAAAGTAGATATTTTCACTTCAGAAGCTTGTGTTCACTTCCCAATGGCAATACATGCCCAATGCACCAATCAATACCATATATGCATTGCACAGTGATCTGAAGCAGTTCCCAGGCCAGAAGCATGCACAGATTCACGTTCCGAGCTTAAAACCCAAATGAAGCGTGTTTTCAAGAAAGTGCGTATACCCTCAGTTTCAGCGCTCTAGCTCGCTTCCTTACAGAGATAGCAGCAAATTCACTCCAATTCAGTCATATAGTGAGAATTCACTCATGTTTGTCACTTTCCCACTGTTACTCACAGAATTAATATTTTTGACACACAGAACTAAAAAAAAAGAAAGTTTTTTAAAAAGTAGATATTTTAACTTCAGAAGCTTGTGTTCACTTCCCAATGACAATACATTCCCAATGTACCAATCAATACCATATATGCATTGCACAGTGATCTGAAGCAGTTCCCAGGCCAAAAGCATGCACAGATTCACGTTCTGAGCTTTAAACCTCAAAAAAACGTGTTTTCATGAAAGTGCGTATAGCCACAGTTTCAGCGCTCTAGCTCGCTTCCTTACAGAGATAGCATCAAATTTACTCCAATTCAGTTATATCGTGACAATTCACTCATGATTGTTACTTTCCCACTGTTACTCACAGAATGAACATTTTTGACACACAGAACTAAAAAAAAAGAAAGTTTTTTAAAAAGTAGATATTTTCACTTCAGAAGCTTGTGTTCATTTCCCAATGGCAATACATGCCCAATGCACCAATCAATACCATATATGCATTGCACAGTGATCGGAAGCAGTTCCCAAGCCAGAGACATGCACAGATTCACGTTCTGAGCTTAAAACCTCAAAGAAGCGTGTTTTCATGAAAGTGCGTATAGCCACAGTTTCAGCGCTCTAGCTCGCTTCCTTAAAGAGATAGCATCATATTCACTCCAATTCAGTCATATAGTGACAATTCACTCATGTTTGTCACTTTCCCACTGTTTCTCACAGAATGAACATTTTTGACACACAGAACTAAAAAAAAAAGAAAGTTTTTTAAAAAGTAGATATTTTCACTTCAGAAGCTTGTGTTCACTTCCCAATGGCAATACATGCCCAATGCACCAATCAATACCATATATGCATTGCACAGTGATCTGAAGCAGTTACCAGGCCAGAAGCATGCACAGATTCACGTTCCAAGCTTAAAACCCCAAAGAAGCGTGTTTTCAAGAAAGTGCGTATACCCTCAGTTTCAGCGCTCTAGCTCGCTTCCTTACAGAGATAGCAGAAAATTCACTCCAATTCAGTCATATAGTGAGAATTCACTCATGTTTGTCACTTTCCCACTGTTTCTCACAGAATGAACATTTTTGACCCACAGAACTAAAAAAAAAGAAAGTTTTTTAAAAAGTAGATATTTTCACTTCAGAAGCTTGTGTTCACTTCCCAATGGCAATACATGCCCAATGCACCAATCAATACCATTTATGCATTGCACAGTGATCTGAAACAGTGCCCAGGCCAGAAGCATGCACAGATTCACGTTCCGAGCTTAAAACCCCAAAGAAGCATGTTTTCAAGAAAGTGCGTATACCCTCAGTTTCAGCGCTCTAGCTCGCTTCCTTACAGAGATAGCAGCAAATTCACTCCAATTCAGTCATATAGTGAGAATTCACTCATGTTTGTCACTTTCCCACTGTTCCTCACAGAATGAACATTTTTGACACACAGAACTAAAAAAAAAAGAAAGTTTTTTAAAAAGTAGATATTTTCACTTCAGAAGCTAGTGTTCACTTCCCAATGGCAATACATGCCCAATGCACCAATCAATACCATATATGCATTGCACAGTGATCTGAAGCAGTTCCCAGGCCAAAAGCATGCACAGATTCACGTTCTGAGCTTAAAACCTCAAAGAAGCGTGTTTTCATGAAAGCGCGTATAGCCACAGTTTCAGCGCTCTAGCTCGCTTCCTTACAGAGATAGCAGCATTTTCACTCCAATTCAGTCATATAGTGACAATTCACTCATGTTTGTCACTATCCCACTGTAACTTACAGAATGAACATTTTTGACACACAGAACTAAAAAAAAAGAAAGTTTTTTAGAAAGTAGATATTTTCACTTCAGAGGCTTGTTTTCACTTCCCAATTGCAATACATGCCCAATGCACCAATCAATACCATATATGCATTGCACAGTGATCTGAAGCAGTTCCCAGGCCAGAAGCATGCACAGATTCACGTTCCGAGCTTAAAACCCCAAAGAAGCGTGTTTTCAAGAAAGTGCGTATACCCTCAGTTTCAGCGCTCTAGCTCGCTTCATTACAGAGATAGCAGCAAATTCACTCCAATTCAGTCATTTCGTGAGAATTCACTCATGTTTGTCACTTTCCCACTGTTACTCACAGAAATAATATTTCTGACACACAGAACTAAAAAAAAAGAAAGTTTTTTAAAAAGTAGATATTTTAACTTCAGAAGCTTGTGTTCACTTCCCAATGACAATACATTCCCAATGTACCAATCAATACCATATATGCATTGCACAGTGATCTGAAGCAGTTCCCAGGCCAAAAGCATGCACAGATTCACGTTCTGAGCTTAAAACCTAAAAAAAACGTGTTTTCATGAAAGTGCGTATAGCCACAGTTTCAGCGCTCTAGCTCGCTTCCTTACAGAGATAGCAGCATATTCACTCCAATTCAGTCATATAGTGACAATTCACTCATGTTTGTCACTTTCCCACTGTTTCTCACAGAATGAACATTTTTGACACACAGAACTAAAAAAAAAAGAAAGTTTTTTAAAAAGTAGATATTTTCACTTAAGAAGCTTGTGTTCACTTCCCAATGGCAATACATGCCCAATGCACCAATCAATACCATTTATGCATTGCACAATGATCTGAAACAGTTCCCAGGCCAGAAGCATGCACAGATTCACGTTCCGAGCTTAAAACCCCAAAGAAGCATGTTTTCAAGAAAGTGCGTATACCCTCAGTTTCAGCGCTCTAGCTCGCTTCCTTACAGAGATAGCAGCAAATTCACTCCAATTCAGTCATATAGTGAGAATTCACTCATGTTTGTCACTTTCACACTGTTACTCACAGAATGAACATTTTTGACACACAGAACTAAAAAAAAAGAAAGTTTTTTAAAAAGTAGATATTTTCACTTCAGAAGCTCGTGTTCACTTCCCAATGGCAATACATGCCCAATGCACCAATCAATACCATATATGCATTGCACAGTGATCTGAAGCAGTTCCCAGGCCTGAAGCATGCACAGATTCACGTTCCTTGCTTAAAAACCCAAAGAAGCGTGTTTTCAAGAAAGTGCGTAAACCCTCAGTTTCAGCGCTCTAGCTCGCTTCCTTACAGAGAGAGCAGCAAATTCACTCCAATTCAGTCATATAGTGAGAATTCACTCATGATTGTCACTTTCCCACTGTTACTCACAGAATTAACATTTTTGACACACAGAACTAAAAAAAAAGAAAGTATTTTAAAAAGTAGATATTTTCACTTCAGAAGCTTGTGTTCACTTCCCAATGGCAAAACATGCCCAATGCACCAATCAATACCCTATATGCATTACACAGTGATCTGAAGCAGTTCCCAGGCCAGAAGCATGCACAGATTCACGTTCCGAGCTTAAAACCCCAAAGAAGCGTGTTTTCAAGAAAGTGCGTATACCCTCAGTTTCAGCGCTCTAGCTCGCTTCCTTACAGAGATAGCAGCAAATTCACTCCAATTCAGTCATATAGTGACAATTCACTCTTGTTTGTCACTTTCCCTCTGTTACTCACAGAATGAACATTTTTGACACACAGAACTAAAAAAAAAAGAAAGTTTTTTCAAAAGTAGATATTTTCACTTCAGAAGCTTGTGTTCACTTCCCAATGGCAATACATGCCCATTGCACCAATCAATACCATATATGCATTGCGCAGTGATCTGAAGCAGTTCCCAGGCCAGAAACATGCACAGATTCACGTTCTGAGCTTAAAACCTCAAAGAAGTGTGTTTTCATGAAAGTGCGTATAGCCACAGTTTCAACGCTCTAGCTCGCTTCCTTACAGAGATAGCAGCATTTTCACTCCAATTCAGTCATATAGTGACAATTCACTCATGATTGTCACTATCCCACTGTAACTCACAGAATGAACATTTTTGACACACAGAACTAAAAAAAAAGAAAGTTTTTTAGAAAGTAGATATTTTCACTTCAGAAGTTTGTGTTCACTTCCCAATGGCAAACATGCCCAAAGGACCAATCAATACCATATATGCATTGCACTGTGATCTGAAGCAGTTCCCAAGCCAGAAACATGCACAGATTCGCGTTCTGAGCTTAAAACCTCAAAGAAGCGTGTTTTCATGAAAGTGCGTATAGCCACAGTTTCAGCGCTCTAGCTCGCTTCCTGGCAGAGATAGCATCAAATTTACTCCAATTCAGTCATATTGTGACAATTCACTTATGTTTGTCACTTTCACTCTGTTACTCACAGAATGAACATTTTTGACACACAGAACTAAAAAAAAAGAAAGTTTTTTAAAAAGTAGATATTTTCACTTCAGAAGCTTGTGTTCACTTCCCAATGGCAATACATGCCCAATGCACCAATCAATACCATATATGCATTGCACAGTGATCTGAAGCAGTTCCCAGGCCTGAAGCATGCACAGATTCACTTTCCTTGCTTAAAAACTCAAAGAAGCGTGTTTTCAAGAAAGTGCGTAAACCCTCAGTTTCAGCGCTCTAGCTCGCTTCCTTACAGAGATAGCAGCAAATTCACTCCAATTCAGTCATATAGTGAGAATTCACTCATGATTGTCACCTTCCCACTGTTACTCACAGAATTAACATTTTTGACACACAGAACTAAAAAAAAAAAAGGTATTTTAAAAAGTAGATATTTTCACTTCAGAAGCTTGTGTTCACTTCCCAATGGCAATACATGCCCAATGCACCAATCAATACCATATATGCATTGCACAGTGATCTGAAGCAGTTCCCAGGCCAAAAGCATGCACAGATACACGTTCTGAGCTTAAAACCTCAAAGAAGCGTGTTTTCATGAAAGTGCGTATAGCCACAGTTTCAGCGCTCTAGCTCGCTTCCTGGCAGAGATAGCATGAAATTTACTCCAATTCAGTCATATCATGACAATTCACTCATGATTGTTACTTTCCCACTGTTACTCACAGAATGAACATTTTTGACGCACAGAACTTAAAAAAAAGAAAGTTTTTAAAAAAGTAGATATTTAAACTTCAGAAGCTTGTGTTCCCTTCCCAATGGCAATAAATGCCCAATGCACCAATCGATACCATATTTGCATTGCACAGTGATCTGAAGCAGTTCCCAGGCCAGAAGCATGCACAGATTCACGTTCTGAGCTTAAAACCTCAAAGAAGTGTGTTTTCATGAAAGTGTGTATAGCCAGAGATTCAACGCTCTCGCTCGCTTCCTTACAGAGATAGCAGCATTTTCACTTTAATTCAGTCATATAGTGACAATTCACTCATGTTTGTCACTATCCCACTGTATCTCACAGAATGAACATTTTTGACACACAGAACTAAAAAAAAAGAAAGTTTTTTAAAAAGTAGATATTTTCACTTCAGAAACTTGTGTTCACTTCCCAATGGCAATACATGCCCAATGCACCAATCAATACCATATATGCATTGCACAGTGATCTGAAGCAGTTCCAAAGCCAGAAACATGCACAGATTCGCGTTCCGAGCTTAAAACCCCAAAGAAGCGTGTTTTCAAGAAAGTGCGTATTCCCTCAGTTTCAGCGCTCTAGCTCGCTTCCTTACAGAGATAGCAGCAAATTCACTCCAATTCAGTCATATCGTGAGAATTCACTCATGTTTGTCACTTTCCCTCTGTTACTCACAGAATGAACATTTTTGACACACAGAACTAAAAAAAAGAAAGTTTGTTCAAAAGTAGATATTTTCACTTCAGAAGCTTGTGTTCACATCCCAATGGCAATACATGCCCATTGCACCAATCAATACCATATATGCATTGCGCAGTGATCTGAAGCAGTTCCCAGGCCAGAAACATGCACAGATTCACGTTCTGAGCTTAAAACCTCAAAGAAGCGTGTTTTCATGAAAGTGCGTATAGCCACAGTTTCAACGCTCTAGCTCGCTTCCTTACAGAGATAGCAGCATTTTCACTCCAATTCAGTCATATAGTGACAATTCACTCATGATTGTCACTATCCCACTGTAACTCACAGAATGAACATTTTTGACACACAGAACTAAAAAAAAAGAAAGTTTTTTAGAAAGTAGATATTTTCACTTCAGAAGTTTGTGTTCACTTCCCAATGGCAAACATGCCCAAAGGACCAATCAATACCATATATGCATTGCACAGTGATCTGAAGCAGTTCCCAAGCCAGAAACATGCACAGATTCGCGTTCTGAGCTTACAACCTCAAAGATGCGTGTTTTCATGAAAGTGCGTATAGCCACAGTTTCAGCGCTCTAGCTCGCTTCCTGGCAGAGATAGCATCAAATTTACTCCAATTCAGTCATATCATGACAATTCACTCATGATTGTTACTTTCCCACTGTTACTCACAGAATGAACATTTTTGACACACAGAACTAAAAAAAAAGAAAGTTTGTTCAAAAGTAGATATTTTCACTTCAGAAGCTTGTGTTCACATCCCAATGGCAATACATGCCCATTGCACCAATCAATACCATATATGCATTGCGCAGTGATCTGAAGCAGTTCCCAGGCCAGAAGCATGCAGAGATTCACGTTCCGAGCTTAAAACCCCAAAGAAGCGTGTTTTCAAGAAAGTGCGTATTCCCTCAGTTTCAGCGCTCTAGCTCGCTTCCTTACAGAGATAGCAGCAAATTCACTCCAATTCAGTCATATAGTGAGAATTCACTCATGTTTGTCACTTTCTCACTGTTACTCACAGAATTAATATTTTTGACACACAGAACTAAAAAAAAAGAAAGTTTTTTAAAAAGTAGATATTTTAACTTCAGAAGCTTGTATTCACTTCCCAATGGCAATACATGCCCAATGCACCAATCAATACCATATATGCATTGTACAGTGATCTGAAGCAGTTCCCAGGCCAAAAGCATGCACAGATTCACGTTCTGAGCTTAAAACCTCATAGAAGCGTGTTTTCATGAAAGTGCGTATAGCCACAGTTTCAGCGCTCTAGCTCGCTTCCTGGCAGAGATAGCATGAAATTTACTCCAATTCAGTCAAATCATGACAATTCACTCATGATTGTTACTTTCCCCACTGTTACTCACAGAATGAACATTTTTGACACACAGAACTAAAAAAAAAGAAAGTTTTTAAAAAAGTAGATATTTAAACTTCAGAAGCTTGTGTTCCCTTCCCAATGGCAATAAATGCCCAATGCACCAATCGATACCATATTTGCATTGCACAGTGATCTGAAGCAGTTCCCAGGCCAGAAGCATGCACAGATTCACGTTCTGAGCTTAAAACCTCAAAGAAGTGTGTTTTCATGAAAGTGCGTATAGCCACAGTTTCAGCGCTCTAGCTCGCTTCCTTACAGAGAGAGCTGCATATTCACTCCAATTCAGTCATATAGTGACAATTCACTCATGTTTGTCACTTTCCCACGGTTTCTCATAGAATTAACATTTTTGACACACAGAACTAAAAAAAAAGAAAGTTTTTTAAAAAGTAGATATTTTCACTTCAGAAGCTTGTGTTCACTTCCCAATGGCAATACATGCCCAATGCACCAATCAATACCATATATGCATTGCACAGTGATCTGAAGCAGTTCCCAGGCCAGAAACATGCACAGATTCACGTTCTGAGCTTAAAACCTCAAAGAAGTGTGTTTTCATGAAAGTGCGTATAGCCACAGATTCAACGCTCTCGCTCGCTTCCTTACAGAGATAGCAGCATTTTCACTTTAATTCAGTCATATAGTGACAATTCACTCATGTTTGTCACTATCCCACTGTAACTCACAGAATGAACATTTTTGACACACAGAACTAAAAAAAAAGAAAGTTTTTTAAAAAGTAGATATTTTCACTTCAGAAACTTGTGTTCACTTCCCAATGGCAATACATGCCCAATGCACCAATCAATACCATATAGGCATTGCACAGTGATCTGAAGCAGTTCCCAGGCCAGAAACATGCACAGATTCACGTTCTGAGCTTAAAACCTCGAAGAAGTGTGTTTTCATGAAAGTGCGTATAGCCACAGATTCAACGCTCTCGCTCGCTTCCTTACAGAGATAGCAGCATTTTCACTCCAATTCAGTCATATAGGGACAATTCACTCATGTTTGTCACTATCCCACTGTAACTCACAGAATGAACATTTTTGACACACAGAACTAAATAAAAAAAGAAATTTTTTAGAAAGTAGATATTTTCACTTCAGAGGCTTGTGTTCACTTCCCAATGGCAAAACATGCCCAAAGGACCAATCAATACCATATATGCATTCCAAAGTGATCTGAAGCAGTTCCCAGGCCAGAAACATGCACAGATTCACGTTCTGAGCTTTAAACCTCGAAGAAGCGTGTTTTCATGAAAGTGCGTATAGCCACAGTTTCAGCGCTCTAGCTCGCTTCCTGGCGGAGATAGCAGCAAATTTATTCCAATTCAGTCATATCGTGACAATTCACTCATGTTTGTCACTTTCCCACTGTTACTCACAGAATGAACATTTTTGACACACAGAACTAAAAAAAAGAAAGTTTTTTAAAAAGTGGATATTTTCACTTCAGAAGCTTATATTCACTTCCCTATGACAAGACAAGCACATTGCACCAATTGATGCCATATATGCATTCCACAGTGATCTGAAGCAGTTCCCAGGCCAGAAACTTGCACAGATTCACGTTCTGAGCTTAAAACCTCAAAGAAGCGTGTTTTCATGAAAGTGCGTATAGCCACAGTTTCAGCGCTCTAGCTCGCTTCCTGGCGGAGATAGCAGCAAATTTACTCCAATTCAGTCATATAGTGACAATTCACTCATGTTTGTCACTTTCACACTGTTACTCACAGAATGAACAATTTTTACACACAGAACTAAAAAAAAAAGAAAGTTTTTTAAAAAGTGGATATATTCACTTCAGAAGCTTATATTCACTTCCCTATGACAAGACAAGCACATTGCACCAATTGATGCCATATATGCATTCCACAGTGATCTGAAGCAGTTCCCAGGCCAGAAACTTGCACAGATTCACGTTCTGAGCTTAAAACCTCAAAGAAGCATGTTTTCATGAAAGTGCGTATAGCCACAGTTTCAGCGCTCTAGCTCGCTTCCTTACAGAGATAGCAGCATATTCACACCAATTCAGTCATATAGTGAGAATTCACTCATGTTTGTCACTTTCCCACTCTTACTCACAGAATGAACTTTTTTGACACACAGAACTAAAAATAAAGAAAGTTTTTTAAAAAGTGTATATTTTCACTTCAGAAGCTTATATTCACTTCCCTATGACAAGACAAGCACATTGCACCAATTGATACCATATATGCATTCCACAGTGATCTGAAGCAGTTCCCAGGCCAGAAACTTGCACAGATTCACGTTCTGAGCTTAAAACCTCAAAGAAGCGTGTTTTCATGAAAGTGCGTATAGCCACAGTTTCAGCGCTCTAGCTCGCTTCCTGCCGGAGATAGCAGCAAATTTACTCCAATTCAGTCATATCGTGACAATTCACTCATGTTTGTCACTTTCACACTGTTACTCACAGAATGAACATTTTTGACACACAGAACTCAAAAAAAAAGAAAGTTTTTTAAAAAGTGGATATATTCACTTCAGAAGCTTATATTCACTTCCCAATGGCAATACACGCACAAAGGACCATTCAATACCATATATGATTTCCACAGTGATCTGAAGCAGTTCCCAGGCCAGAAACATGCACAGATTCACGTTCTGAGCTTAAGACCTCAAAGAAGCGTGTTTTCATGAAAGTGCGTATAGCCACAGTTTCAGCGCTCTAGCTCGCTTCCTGGCGGAGATAGCAGCAAATTTACTCCAATTCAGTCATATCGTGACAATTCACTCATGTTTGTCACTTTCACACTGTTACTCACAGAATGAACATTTTTGACACACAGAACTAAAAAAAAAGAAAGTTTTTTAAAAAAGTGGATATTTTCACTTCAGAAGCTTATATTCACTTCCCTATGACAAGACAAGCACATTGCACCAATTGATACTATATATGCATTCCACAGTGATCTGAAGCAGTTCCCAGGCCAGAAACATGCACAGATTTACGTTCCGAGCTTAAAACCTCAAAGAAGCGTGTTTTCATGAAAGTGCGTATAGCCACAGTTTCAGCGCTCTAGCTCACTTCCTGGCGGAGATAGCAGCAAATTTACTCCAATTCAGTCATATCGTGACAATTCACTCATGTTTGTCACTTTCCCACTGTTACTCACAGAATGAACATTTTTGACACACAGAACTAAAAAAATAAGAAAGTTTTTTTAAAATGTGGATATTTTCACTTCAGAAGCTTATATTCACTTCCCTATGGCAAGACACGCACATTGCACCAATCGATACCATATATGCATAGCACAGTGAACTGAAGCAATTCCCAGGCCAGAAACATGCGCAGATTCACGTTCTGAGCTTAAAACCTCAAAGAAGCGTGTTTTCATGAAAGTGCGTATAGCCTCAGTTTCAGCGCTCTAGCTCGCTTCCTTACAGAGATAGCAGTGATCTGAAGCAGTTCCCAGGCCAGAAACATGCACAGATTCACGTTCTGAGCTTAAAACCTCAAAGAAGCGTGTTTTCATGAAAGTGCGTATAGCCACAGTTTCAGCGCTCTAGCTCGCTTCCTTACAGAGATAGCAGCATATTAACTCCAATTCAGTCATATAGTGACAATTCACTCATGTTTGTCACTTTCCTACTGTTACTCACAGAATGAACATTTTTGACACACAGAACTAAAAAAAAAGAAAGTTTTATAAAAAGTAGATATTTTCACTTCAGAAGCTTGTGTTCACTTCCCAAAGGCAATACATGCCCAAAGGACCAATCAATAGCACATATGCATTGGAAAGTGATCTGAAGCAGTTCCCAAGCCAGAAACATGCACAGATTCAAGTTCTGAGCTTAAAACCTCAAAGAAGTGTGTTTTCATGAAAGTGCGTATAGCCACAGTTTCAGCGCTCTAGCTCGCTTCCTGGCAGAGATAGCATCAAATTTAGTGCAATTCAGTCATATCCAGACAATTCACTCATGTTTGTCACTTTCCTACTGTTACTCACAGAATGAACATTTTTGACACACAGAACTAAAAAAAAAGAAAGTTTTATAAAAAGTAGATATTTTCACTTCAGAAGCTTGTGTTCACTTCCCAATGGCAATACATGCCCAGTGCACCAATCAAAAGCACATATGCATTGCAAAGTGATCTGAAGCAGTTCCCAGGCCAGAAGCATGCACAGATTCACGATCCAAGCTTAAAACCTCAAACAAGCGTGTTTTCATGAAAGTGCAAATAGCCACAGTTTCAGCGCTCGAGCTCGCTTCCTTACAGAGATAGCAGCAAATTCACTCCAATTCAGTCATATAGTGAGAATTCACTCATGTTTGTCACTTTCCTACTGTTACTCACAGAATGAACTTTTTTGACACACAGAACTAAAAAAAAGAAAGTTTTTTAAAAAGTGGATATTTTCACTTCAGAAGCTTATATTCACTTCCCTATGACAAGACAAGCACATTGCACCAATTGATACCATATATGCATTCCACAGTGATCTGAAGCAGTTCCCAGGCCAGAAACTTGCACAGATTCACGTTCTGAGCTTAAAACCTCAAAGAAGCGTGTTTTCATGAAAGTGCGTATAGCCACAGTTTCAGCGCTCTAGCTCGCTTCCTTACAGAGATAGCAGCATATTCACACCAATTCAGTCATATAGTGAGAATTCACTCATGTTTGTCACTTTCCCACTCTTACTCACAGAATGAACTTTTTTGACACACAGAACTAAAAAAAAAGAAAGTTTTTTAAAAAGTGGATATTTTCACTTCAGAAGCTTATATTCACTTCCCTATGACAAGAGAAGCACATTGCACCAATTGATACCATATATGTATTCCACAGTGATCTGAAGCAGTTCCCAGGCCAGAAACTTGCACAGATTCACGTTCTGAGCTTAAAACCTCAAAGAAGCGTGTTTTCATGAAAGTGCGTATAGCCACAGTTTCAGCGCTCTAGCTCGCTTCCTGCCGGAGATAGCAGCAAATTTACTCCAATTCAGTCATATCGTGACAATTCACTCATGTTTGTCACTTTCACACTGTTACTCACAGAATGAACATTTTTGACACACAGAACTAAAAAAAAAGAAAGTTTTTTAAAAAGTGGATATATTCACTTCAGAAGCTTATATTCACTTCCCAATGGCAATACACGCACAAAGGACCATTCGATACCATATCTGATTTCCACAGTGATCTGAAGCAGTTCCCAGGCCAGAAACATGCACAGATTCACGTTCTGAGCTTAAGACCTCAAAGAAGCGTGTTTTCATGAAAGTGCGTATAGCCACAGTTTCAGCGCTCTAGCTCGCTTCCTGGCGGAGATAGCAGCAAATTTACTCCAATTCAGTCATATCGCGACAATTCACTCATGACTGTTACTTTTCCACTGTTACTCACAGAATGAACATTTTTGACATACAGAACTAAAAAAAAAGAAAGTTTTTTAAAAAGTGGATATTTTCACTTCAGAATCTTATATTCACTTCCCTATGACAAGACAAGCACATTGCACCAATTGATACCATATATGCATTCCACAGTGATCTGAAGCAGTTCCCAGGCCAGAAACATGCACAGATTCACGTTCCGAGCTTAAAACCTCAAAGAAGCGTGTTTTCATGAAAGTGCGTATAGCCACAGTTTCAGCGCTCTAGCTCGCTTCCTGCCGGAGATAGCAGCAAATTTACTCCAATTCAGTCATATCGTGACAATTCACTCATGACTGTTACTTGTCCACTGTTACTCACAGAATGAACATTTTTGACACACAGAACTAAAAAAAAAGAAAGTTTTTTAAAAAGTGGATATATTCACTTCAGAAGCTTATATTCACTTCCCAATAGCAATACATGCCCAAAGACCATTCGATACCATATATGCTTTCCACAGTGATCTGAAGCAGTTCCCAGGCCAGAAACATGCACAGATTCACGTTCTGAGCTTAAAACCTGAAAGAAGCGTGTTTTCATGAAAATGCGTATAGCCACAGTTTCAGCGCTCTAGCTCGCTTCCTGGCGGAGATAGCAGCAAATTTACGCCAATTCAGTCATATCGTGACAATTCACTCATGTTTGTCACTTTCACACTGTTATTCACAGAATGAACATTTTTGACACACAGAACTAAAAAAAAAGAAAGTTTTTTAAAAAGTGGATATTTTCACTTCAGAAGCTTATATTCATTTCCCTATGACAAGACAAACACATTGCACCAACTGATACTATATATGGATTCCACAGTGATCTGAAGCAGTTCCCAGGCCAGAAACATGCACAGATTCACGTTCCGAGCTTAAAACCTCAAAGAAGCGTGTTTTCATGAAAGTGCGAATAGCCACAGTTTCAGCGCTCTAGCTCGCTTCCTGGCGGAGATAGCAGCAAATTTACTCCAATTCAGTCATATCGTGACAATTCACTCATGTTTCTCACTTTCCCACTGTTCCACACAGAATGAACATTTTTGACACACAGAACTAAAAAAAAAGAAAGTTTTTTAAAAAGTGAATATTTTAAAATTCAGAAGCTTATATTCACTTCCCTATGGCAAGACATGCACATTGCACCAATCGATACCATATATGCATAGCACAGTGATCTGAAGCAATTCCCAGGCCAGAAACATGCACAGATTCACGTTCTGAGCTTAAAACCTCAAAGAAGCGTGTTTTCATGAAAGTGCGTATAGCCTCAGTTTCAGCGCTCCAGCTCGCTTCCTTACAGAGATAGCAGCAAATTCACTCCAATTCAGTCATATAATGACAATTCACTCATTTTTGTCACTTTCCTACTGAGTTACGCACAGAATGAACATTTTTGACACGCTGAACTAAAAAAAAAAGAAAGTTTTTAAAAAGTGCATATATTCACTTCAGAAGCTTATATTCACTTCCCAATGGCAATACATGCCCAAAGGACCAATCAATAGCACATATGCATTGCAAAGTGATCTGAAGCAGTTCCCAAGCCAGAAACATGCAAAGATTCACGTTCTGAGCTTAAAACCTCAAAGAAGTGTGTTTTCATGAAAGTGCGTATAGCCACAGTTTCAGCGCTCTAGCTCGCTTCCTGGCAGAGATAGCATCAAATTTAGTGCAATTCAGTCATATCCTGACAATTCACTCATGATTGTTACTTTCACACTGTTACTCACAGAATGAACATTTTTGACACACAGAACTAAAAAAAAAGAAAGTTTTTTAAAAAGTGGATATTTTCACTTCAGAAGCTTATATTCACTTCCCTATGACAAGACAAGCACATTGCACCAATTGATACTATATATGCATTCCACAGTGATCTGAAGCAGTTCCCAGGCCAGAAACATGCACAGATTCACGTTCTGAGCTTAAAACCTCAAAGAAGCGTGTTTTCATGAAAGTGCGTATAGCCACAGTTTCAGCGCTCTAGCTCGCTTCCTTACAGAGATAGCAGCATATTAACTCCAATTCAGTCATATAGTGACAATTCACTCATGTTTGTCTTTTTCCTACTGTTACTCACAGACTGAACATTTTTGACACACAGAACTAAAAAAAAGAAAGTTTTATAAAAAGTAGATATTTTCACTTCAGAAGCTGATGTTCACTTCCCAAAGGCAATACATGCCCAAAGGACCAATCAATAGCACATATGCATTGCAAAGTGATCTGAAGCAGTTCCCAAGCCAGAAACATGCACAGATTCACGTTCTGAGCTTAAAACCTCAAAGAAGTGTGTTTTCATGAAAGCGCGTATAGCCACAGTTTCAGCGCTCTAGCTCGCTTCCTGGCGGAGATAGCAGCAAATTTACTCCAATTCAGTCATATCGTGACAATTCACTCATGTTTGTCACTTTCACACTGTTACTCACAGAATGAACATTTTTGACACACAGAACTAAAAAAAAAGAAAGTTTTTTAAAAAGTGGATATTTTCACTTCAGAAGCTTATATTCACTTCCCTATGACAAGACAAGCACATTGCACCAATTGATACTATATATGCATTCCACAGTGATCTGAAGCAGTTCCCAGGCCAGAAACATGCACAGATTCACGTTCTGAGCTTAAAACCTCAAAGAAGCGTGTTTTCATGAAAGTGCGTATAGCCACAGTTTCAGCGCTCTAGCTCGCTTCCTGCCGGAGATAGCAGCAAATTTACTCCAATTCAGTCATATCGTGACAATTCACTCATGTTTGTCACTTTCACACTGTTACTCACAGAATGAACATTTTTGACACACAGAACTAAAAAAAAAAGAAAGTTTTTTAAAAAGTGGATATATTCACTTCAGAAGCTTATATTCACTTCCCAATGGCAATACACGCACAAAGGACCATTCGATACCATATCTGATTTCCACAGTGATCTGAAGCAGTTCCCAGGCCAGAAACATGCACAGATTCACGTTCTGAGCTGAAGACCTCAAAGAAGCGTGTTTTCATGAAAGTGCGTATAGCCACAGTTTCAGCGCTCTAGCTCGCTTCCTGGCGGAGATAGCAGCAAATTTACTCCAATTCAGTCATATCGTGACAATTCACTCATGTTTCTCACTTTCCCACTGTTACTCACAGAATGAACATTTTTGACACACAGAACTAAAAAAAAAGAAAGTTTTTTAAAAAGTGGATATTTTCACTTCAGAAGCTTATATTCACTTCCCTATGACAAGACAAGCACATTGCACCAATTGATACTATATATCTGCATTGAACAGTGATCTGAAGCAGTTCCCAGGCCAGAAACATGCACAGATTCACGTTCTGAGCTTAAAACCTCAAAGAAGCGTGTTTTCATGAAAGTGCGTATAGCCACAGTTTCAGCGCTCTAGCTCGCTTCCTTACAGAGATAGCAGCATATTAACTCCAATTCAGTCATATAATGACAATTCACTCATTTTTGTCACTTTCCTACTTAGTTACGCACAGAATGAACATTTTTGACACGCTGAACTAAAAAAAAAAAGAAAGTTTTTAAAAAGTGCATATATTCACTTCAGAAGCTTATATTCACTTCCCAATGGCAATACATGCACAAAGGACCATTCGATACCATATATGCATTGCCCAGTGATCTGTAGCAGTTCCCAGGCCAGAAACCTGCACAGATTCACGTTCTGAGCTTAAAACCTCAAAGAAGCGTGTTTTCATGAAAGTGCGTATAGCCACAGTTTCAGCGCTCTAGCTCGCTTCCTTACAGAGATAGCAGCATATTAACTCCAATTCAGTCATAAAGTGACAATTCACTCATGTTTGTCACTTTCCCACTGTTAATCACAGAATGAACATTTTTGACACACAGAACTAAAAAAAAGAAAGTTTTATAAAAAGTAGATATTTTTACTTCAGAAGCTTGTGTTCACTTCCCATAGGCAATACATGCCCAAAGGACCAATCAATAGCACATATGCATTGCAAAGTGATCTGAAGCAGTTCCCAAGCCAGAAACATGCACAGATTCACGTTCTGAGCTTAAAACCTCAAAGAAGTGTGTTTTCATGAAAGTGCGTATAGCCACAGTTTCAGCGCTCTAGCTCGCTTCCCGGCAGAGATAGCATCAAATTCACTCCAATTCAGTCATATCCTGACAATTCACTCATGATTGTTACTTTCCCACTGTTACTAACAGAATGAACATTTTTGACACACAGAACTAAAAAAAAAGAAAGTTTTATAAAAAGTAGATATTTTCACTTCAGAAGCTTGTGTTCACTTCCCAATGGCAATACATGCCCAGTGCACCAATCAATAGCACATATGCATTGCAAAGTGATCTGAAGCAGTTCCCAGGCCAGAAGCATGCACAGATTCAAGATCCAAGCTTAAAACCTCAAAGAAGCGTGTTTTCATGAAAGTGCATATAGCCACAGTTTCAGCGCTCTAGCTCGCTTCCTGACAGAGATAGCAGCAAATTCACTCCAATTCAGTCATATAGTGAGAATTCACTCATGTTTGTCACTTTCCTACTGTTACTCACAGAATGAACTTTTTTGACACACAGAACTAAAAAAAAGAAAGTTTTTTTAAAAGTGGATATTTTCACTTCAGAAGCTTATATTCACTTCCCTTTGGCCAGACATGCACATTGCACCTATTGATACTGTATATGCATAGCACAGTGATCTGAAGCAATTCCCAGGCCAGAAACATGCACAGATTCACGTTCCGAGCTTAAAACCTCAAAGAAGCGTGTTTTCATGAGAGTGCGTATAGCCACAGTTTCAGCGCTCTTGCTCGCTTATGGGGCGGAGATAGCAGCAAATTTACTCCAATTCAGTCATATCGTGACAATTCACTCATGTTTGTCACTTTCCCACTGTTACTCACAGAATGAACATTTTTGACACACAGAACTAAAAAAAAAGAAAGTTTATTAAAATGTGGATATTTTCACTTCAGAAGCTTATATTCACTTCCCTATGACAAGACAAACACATTGCAATAATTGATACCATATATGCATTCCACAGTGATCTGAAGCAGTTCCCAGGCCAGAAGCATGCACAGATTCACGTTCCGAGCTTAAAACCTCAAAGAAGCGTGTTTTCATGAAAGTGCGTATAGCCACAGTTTCAGCGCTCTAGCTCGCTTCCTTACAGAGATAGCAGCATATTCACTCCAATTCAGTCATATAGTGAGAATTCACTCATGTTTGTCACTTTCCTACTGTTACTCACAGAATGAACTTTTTTGACACACAGAACTAAAAAAAGAAAGTTTTTTAAAAAGTAGATATTTTCACTTCAGAAGCTTATATTCACTTCCCTTTGGCCAGACATGCACATTGCACCAATCGATGCCATATATGCATAGCACAGTGATCTGAAGCAATTCCCAGGCCAGAAACATGCACAGATTCACGTTCTGAGCTTAAAACCTCAAAGAAGCGTGTTTTAATGAAAGTGCGAATAGCCACAGTTTCAGTGCTCTAGCTCGCTTCCTGGCGGAGATAGCAGCAAATTTACTCCAATTCAGTCATATCGTGACAATTCACTCATATTTCTCACTTTCCTACTGTTACTCACAGAATGAACATTTTTGACACACATAACTAAAAAAAAAGAAAGTTTTTTAAAAAGTGAATATTTTAAAATTCAGAAGCTTATATTCACTTCCCGATGGCAAGACATGCACATTGCACCAATCGATACCATATATGCATAGCACAGTGATCTGAAGCAATTCCCAGGCCAGAAACATGCACAGATTCACGTTCTGAGCTTAAAACCTCAAAGAAGCGTGTTTTCATGAAAGTGCGTATAGCCTCAGTTTCAGCGCTCTTGCTCGCTTCCTGACAGAGATAGCAGCCAATTCACTCCAATTCAGTCATATAATGACAATTCACTCATTTTTGTCACTTTCACACTGTTACTCACAGAATGAACATTTTTGACACGCTGAACAAAAAAAAAAAGAAAGTTTTTAAAAAGTGCATATATTCACTTCAGAAGCTTATATTCACTTCCCAATGGCAATACATGCACAAAGGACCATTCGATACCAAATATGATTTCCCCTGTGATCTGAAGCAGTTCCCAGGCCAGAAACTTGCACAGATTCACGTTCTGAGCTTAAAACCTCAAAGAAGCGTGTTTTCATGATAGTGCGTATAGCCACAGTTTCAGCGCTCTAGCTCGCTTCCTGGCGGAGATAGCAGCAAATTTACTCCAATTCAGTCATATCGTGACAATTCACTCATGTTTGTCACTTTCACACTGTTACTCACAGAATGAACATTTTTGACACACAGAACTAAAAAAAAAAGAAAGTTTTTTAAAAAGTGGATATATTCACTTCAGAAGCTTATATTCACTTCCCAATGGCAATACACGCACAAAGGACCATTCGATACCATATATGATTTCCACAGTGATCTGAAGCAGTACCCAGGCCAGAAACTTGCACAGATTCACGTTCTGAGCTTAAAACCTCAAAGAAGCGTGTTTTCATGAAAGTGCGTATAGCCACAGTTTCAGCGCTCTAGCTCGCTTCCTGGCGGAGATAGCAGCAAATTTACTCCAATTCAGTCATATCGTGACAATTCACTCATGTTTGTCACTTTCACACTGTTACTGACAGAATGAACATTTTTGACACACAGAACTAAAAAAAAAGAAAGTTTTTTAAAAAGTGGATATTTTCACTTCAGAATCTTATATTCACTTCCCTATGACAAGACAAGCACATTGCACCAATTGATGCCATATATGCATTCCACAGTGATCTGAAGCAGTACTCAGGCCAGAAACTTGCACAGATTCACGTTCTGAGCTTAAAACCTCAAAGAAGCGTGTTTTCATGAAAGTGCGTATAGCCACAGTTTCAGCGCTCTAGCTCGCTTCCTGCCGGAGATAGCAGCAAATTTACTCCAATTCAGTCATATCGTGACAATTCACTCATGACTGTTACTTGTCCACTGTTACTCACAGAATGAACATTTTTGACACACAGAACTAAAAAAAAGAAAGTTTTTTAAAAAGTGGATATATTCACTTCAGAAGCTTATATTCACTTCCCAAGAGCAATACATGCACAAACACCATTCGATACCATATATGCTTTCCACAGTGATCTGAAGCAGTTCCCAGGCCAGAAACATGCACAGATTCACGTACTGAGCTTAAAACCTCAAAGAAGCGTGTTTTCATGAAAGTGCGTATAGCCACAGTTTCAGCGCTCTAGCTCGCTTCCTGGCGGAGATAGCAGCAAATTTACTCCAATTCAGTCATATCGTGACAATTCACTCATGTTTGTCACTTTCACACTGTTACTCACAGAATGAACATTTTTGACACACAGAACTAAAAAAAAAGAAAGTTTTTTAAAAAGTGGATATTTTCACTTCAGAAGCTTATATTCACTTCCCTATGACAAGACAAGCACATTGCACCAATTGACACTATATAGGCATTCCACAGTGATCTGAAGCAGTTTCCAGGCCAGAAACATGCACAGATTCACGTTCCGAGCTTAAAACCTCAAAGAAGCGTGTTTTCATGAAAGTGCGTATAGCCACAGTTTCAGCGCTCTAGCTCGCTTCCTGGCAGAGATAGCAGCAAATTTACTCCAATTCAGTCATATCGTGACAATTCACTCATGTTTGTCACTTTCCCACTGTTACTCACAGAATGAACATTTTTGACACACAGAACTAAAAAAAAAAGAAAGTTTTTTTAAAATGTGGATATTTTCACTTCAGAAACTTATATTCATTTACCTATGACAAGACAAACACATTGCACCAACTGATACTATATATGCATTCCACAGTGATCTGAAGCAGTTCCCAGGCCAGAAACATGCACGGATTCACGTTCCGAGCTTAAAACCTCAAAGAAGCGTGTTTTCATGAAAGTGCGAATAGCCACAGTTTCAGTGCTCTAGCTCGCTTCCTGGCGGAGATAGCAGCAAATTTACTCCAATTCAGTCATATCGTGACAATTCACTCATGTTTCTCACTTTCCCACTGTTACACACAGAATGAACATTTTTGACTCACAGAACTAAAAAAAAAAGAAAGTTTTTTAAAAAGTGAATATTTTAAATTCAGAAGCTTATATTCACTTCCCTATGGCAAGACATGCACATTGCACCAATCGATACCATATATGCATAGCACAGTGAACTGAAGCAATTCCCAGGCCAGAAACATGCACAGATTCACGTTCTGAGCTTAAAACCTCAAAGAAGCGTGTTTTCATGAAAGTGCGTATAGCCTCAGTTTCAGCGCTCTAGCTCGCTTCTTTACAGAGATAGCAGCAAATTCACTCCAATTCAGTCATATAATGACAATTCACTCATTTTTGTCACTTTCCTACTTAGTTACGCACAGAATGAACATTTTTGACACGCTGAACTAAAAAAAAAGAAAGTTTTTAAAAAGTGCATATATTCACTTCAGAAGCTTATATTCACTTCCGAATGGCAATACATGCACAAAGGACCATTCGATACCATATATGCATTGCCCAGTGATCTGAAGCAGTTCCCAGGCCAGAAACATGCAGAGATTCACGTTCTGAGCTTAAAACCTAAAAGAAGCGTGTTTTCATGAAAGTGCGTATAGCCACAGTTTCAGCGCTCTAGCTCGCTTCCTGACAGAGATAGCAGCATATCAACTCCAATTCAGTCATATAGTGACAATTCACTCATGTTTGTCACTTTCCCACTGTTACTAACAGAATGAACATTTTTGACACACAGAACAAAAAAAAAAGAATGTTTTATAAAAAGTAGATATTTTCACTTCAGAAGCTTGTGTTCACTTCCCAAAGGCAATACATGCCCAAAGGACCAATCAATAGCACATATGCATTGCAAAGTGATCTGAAGCAGTTCCCAAGCCAGAAACATGCACAGATTCACGTTCAGAGCTTAAAACCTCAAAGAAGTGTGTTTTCATGAAAGTGCGTATAGCCACAGTTTCAGGGCTCTAGCTCGCTTCCTGGCAGAGATAGCATCAAATTTAGTCCAATTCAGTCATATCCAGACAATTCACTCATGATTGTTACTTTCCCACTGTTACTAACAGAATGAACATTTTTGACACACAGAACAAAAAAAAAAGAAAGTTTTATAAAAAGTAGATATTTTCACTTCAGAAGCTTGTGTTCACTTCCTAATGGCAATACATGCCCAGTGCAACAATCAAAAGCTAATATGCATTGCAAAGTGATCTGAAGCAGTTCCCAGGCCAGAAGCATGCACAGATTAACGATCCAAGCTTAAAACCTCAAAGAAGCGTGTTTTCATGAAAGTGCATATAGCCACAGTTTCAGCGCTCTAGCTCGCTTCCTTACAGAGATAGCAGCAAATTCACTCCAATTCAGTCATATAGTGAGAATTCACTCATGTTTGTCACTTTCCTACTGTTACTCACAGAATGAACTTTTTTGACACACAGAACTAAAAAAAAAAGAAAGTTTTTTAAAAAGTGGATATTTTCACTTCAGAAGCTTATATTCACTTCCCTTTGGCCAGACATGCACATTGCACCAATCGAAACCATATATGCATAGCACAGTGATCTGAAGCAATTCCCAGGCCAGAAACATGCTCAGATTCACGTTCTGAGCTTAAAACCTCAAAGAAGCGTGTTTTCATGAAAGTGCGAATAGCCACAGTTTCAGCGCTCTAGCTCGCTTCCTGGCGGAGATAGCAGCAAATTTACTCCAATTCAGTCATATCGTGACAATTCACTCATGTTTTCACTTTCACAGTTACTCACAGAATGAACATTTTTGACACACAGAACTAAGTAAAAAGAAAGTATTTTAAAAAGTGGATATTTTCACTTCAGAAGCTTATATTCACTTCCCTATGACAAGACAAGCACATTGCACCAATTGATACTGTATATGCATTCCACAGTGATCTGAAGCAGTTCCCAGGCCAGAAGCATGCACAGATTCACGTTCCGAGCTTAAAACCTCAAAGAAGCGTGTTTTCATGAAAGTGCGTATAGCCACAGTTTCAGCGCTCTAGTTCGCTTCCTGGCGGAGATAGCAGCAAATTTACTCCAATTCAGTCATATCGTGACAATTCACTCATGTTGGTCACTTTCACACTGTTACTCACAGAATGAACATTTTTGACACACAGAACAAAAAAAAAAGAAAGTTTTTGAAAAAGTGGATATTTTCACTTCAGAAGCTTATATTCACTTCCCTATGACAAGACACGCACATTGCACCAATTGATACTGTATATGCATTCCACAGTGATCTGAAGCAATTCCCAGGCCAGAAACATGCTCAGATTCACGTTCCGAGCTTAAAACCTCAAAGAAGCGTGTTTGCATGAAAGTGCGTATAGCCACAGTTTCAGCGCTCTAGCTCGCTTCCTGGCGGAGATAGCAGCAAATTTACTCCAATTCAGTCATATCGTGACAATTCACTCATGTTTGTCACTTTCCCACTGTTACTCACAGAATGAACATTTTTGACACACAGAACTAAAAAAAAAAGAAAGTTTTTTAAAATGTGCATATTTTAACTTCAGAAGCTTATATTCACTTCCCTATGACAAGACAAACACATTGCACCAATTGATACCATATATGCATTCCACAGTGATCTGAAGCAGTTCCCAGGCCAGAAGCATGCACAGATTCACGTTCCGAGCTTAAAACCTCAAAGAAGCGTGTTTTCATGAAAGTGCGTATAGCCGCAGTTTCAGCGCTCTAGCTTGCTTCCTGACAGAGATAGCAGCATATTCACTCCAATTCAGTCATATAGTGAGAATTCACTCATGTTTGTCACTTTCCTACTGTTACTCACAGAATGAACTTTTTTGACACACAGAACTAAAAAAAAGAAAGTTTTTTAAAAAGTGGATATTTTCACTTCAGAAGCTTATATTCACTTCCCTTTGGCCAGACATGCACATTGCGCCAATCGATGCCATATATGCATAGCACAGTGATCTGAAGCAATTCCCAGGCCAGAAACATGCACAGATTCACGTTCCGAGCTTAAAACCTCAAAGAAGCGTGTTTTCATGAAAGTGCGAATAGCCACAGTTTCAGCGCTCTAGCTCGCTTCCTGGCGGAGATAGCAGCAAATTTACTCCAATTCAGTCATATCGTGACAATTCACTCATGTTTCTCACTTTCCCACTGTTACTCACAGAATGAAAATTTTTGACACACAGAACTAAAAAAAAGAAAGTTTTTTAAAAAGTGAATATTTTAAATTCAGAAGTTTATATTCACTTCCGTATGGCAAGACATGCACATTGCACCAATCGATACCATATATGCATAGCACAGTGATCTGAAGCAATTCCCAGGACAGAAACATGCACAGATTCACGTTCTGAGCTTAAAACCTCAAAGAAGCGTGTTTTCATGAAAGTGCGTATAGCCTCAGTTTCAGCGCTCTAGCTCGCTTCCTTACAGAGATAGCAGCAAATTCACTCCAATTCAGTCATAAAATGACAATTCACTCATTTTTGTCACTTTCACACTGTGACTCACAGAATGAACATTTTTGACACGCTGAACTAAAAAAAAGAAAGTTTTTTAAAAAGTGGATATTTTCACTTCAGAATCTTATATTCACTTCCCTATGACAAGACAAGCACATTGCACCAATTGATACCATATATGCATTCCATAGTGATCTGAAGCAATTCCCAGGCCAGAAACATGCACAGATTCACGTTCCGAGCTTAAAACCTCAAAGAAGCGTGTTTTCATGAAAGTGCGAATAGCCACAGTTTCAGCGCTCTAGCTCGCTTCCTGGCGGAGATAGCAGCAAATTTACTCCAATTCAGTCATATCATGACAATTCACTCATGACTGTTACTTTTCCACTGTTACTCACAGAATGAACATTTTTGACACACAGAACTAAAAAAAAAGAAAGTTTTTTAAAAAGTGGATATTTTCACTTCAGAATCTTATATTCACTTCCCTATGACAAGACAAGCACATTGCACCAATTGATACCATATATGCATTCCATAGTGATCTGAAGCAGTTCCCAGGCCAGAAACATGCACAGATTCACGTTCCGAGCTTAAAACCTCAAAGAAGCGTGTTTTCATGAAAGTGCGTATAGCCACAGTTTCAGCGCTCTAGCTCGCTTCCTGCCGGAGATAGCAGCAAATTTACTCCAATTCAGTCATATCATGACAATTCACTCATGACTGTTACTTGTCCACTGTTACTCACAGAATGAACATTTTTGACACACAGAACTAAAAAAAAAGAAAGTTTTTTAAAAAGTGGATATATTCACTTCAGAAGCTTATATTCACTTCCCAATAGCAATACATGCACAAAGACCATTCGATACCATATATGCTTTCCACAGTGATCTGAAGCAGTTCCCAGGCCAGAAACATGCACAGATTCACGTTCCGAGCTTAAAACCTCAAAGAAGCGTGTTTTCATGAAAGTGCGTATAGCCACAGTTTCAGCGCTCTAGCTCGCTTCCTGGCGGAGATAGCAGCAAATTTACTCCAATTCAGTCATATCGTGACAATTCACTCATGTTTGTCACTTTCCCACTGTTACTCACAGAATGAACATTTTTGACACACAGAACTAAAAAAAAAAGAAAGTTTTTTAAAATGTGCATATTTTCACTTCAGAAGCTTATATTCACTTCCCTATGACAAGACAAACACATTGCACCAATTGATACCATATATGCATTCCACAGTGATCTGAAGCAGTTCCCAGGCCAGAAGCATGCACATATTCACGTTCCGAGCTTAAAACCTCAAAGAAGCGTGTTTTCATGAAAGTGCGTATAGCCGCAGTTTCAGCGCTCTAGCTTGCTTCCTTACAGAGATAGCAGCATATTCACTGCAATTCAGTCATATAGTGAGAATTCACTCATGTTTGTCACTTTCCTACTGTTACTCACAGAATGAACTTTTTTGACACACAGAACTAAAAAAAAGAAAGTTTTTTAAAAAGTGGATATTTTCACTTCAGAAGCTTATATTCACTTCCCTTTGGCCAGACATGCACATTGCACCAATCGATGCCATATATGCATAGCACAGTGATCTGAAGCAATTCCCAGGCCAGAAACATGCACAGATTCACGTTCCGAGCTTAAAACCTCAAAGAAGCGTGTTTTCATGAAAGTGCGAATAGCCACAGTTTCAGCGCTCTAGCTCGCTTCCTGGCGGAGATAGCAGCAAATTTACTCCAATTCAGTCATATCGTGACAATTCACTCATGTTTCTCACTTTCCCACTGTTACTCACAGAATGAACATTTTTGACACACAGAACTAAAAAAAAAGAAAGTTTTTTAAAAAGTGAATATTTTAAATTCAGAAGCTTATATTCACTTCTGTATGGCAAGACATGCACATTGCACCAATCGATACCATATATGCATAGCACAGTGATCTGAAGCAATTCCCAGGACAGAAACATGCACAGATTCACGTTCTGAGCTTAAAACCTCAAAGAAGCGTGTTTTCATGAAAGTGCGTATAGCCTCAGTTTCAGCGCTCTAGCTCGCTTCCTTACAGAGATAGCAGCAAATTCACTCCAATTCAGTCATAAAATGACAATTCACTCATTTTTGTCACTTTCACACTGTTACTCACAGAATGAACATTTTTGACACGCTGAACTAAAAAAAAGAAAGTTTTTTAAAAAGTGGATATTTTCACTTCAGAATCTTATATTCACTTCCCTATGACAAGACAAGCACATTGCACCAATTGATACCATATATGCATTCCACAGTGATCTGAAGCAGTTCCCAGGCCAGAAACATGCACGGATTCACGTTCCGAGCTTAAAACCTCAAAGAAGCGTGTTTTCATGAAAGTGCGAATAGCCACAGTTTCAGTGCTCTAGCTCGCTTCCTGGCGGAGATAGCAGCAAATTTACTCCAATTTAGTCATATCGTGACAATTCACTCATGTTTCTCACTTTCCCACTGTTACACACAGAATGAACATTTTTGACTCACAGAACTAAAAAAAAAAGAAAGTTTTTTAAAAAGTGAATATTTTAAATTCAGAAGCTTATATTCACTTCCCTATGGCAAGACATGCACATTGCACCAATCGATACCATATATGCATAGCACAGTGAACTGAAGCAATTCCCAGGCCAGAAACATGCACAGATTCACGTTCTGAGCTTAAAACCTCAAAGAAGCGTGTTTTCATGAAAGTGCGTATAGCCTCAGTTTCAGCGCTCTAGCTCGCTTCCTT
Source organism: Gymnothorax reevesii (assembly GCA_029721435.1). Taxonomy (NCBI): domain Eukaryota; kingdom Metazoa; phylum Chordata; class Actinopteri; order Anguilliformes; family Muraenidae; genus Gymnothorax; species Gymnothorax reevesii. Next base: position 89,828,231 of record CM056576.1, on the reverse strand, counting down.
ACAGAGATAGCAGCAAATTCACTCCAATTCAGTCATATAATGACAATTCACTCATTTTTGTCACTTTCCTACTTAGTTACGCACAGAATGAACATTTTTGACACGCTGAACTAAAAAAAAAGAAAGTTTTTAAAAAGTGCATATATTCACTTCAGAAGCTTATATTCACTTCCGAATGGCAATACATGCACAAAGGACCATTCGATACCATATATGCATTGCCCAGTGATCTGAAGCAGTTCCCAGGCCAGAAACATGCAGAGATTCACGTTCTGAGCTTAAAACCTAAAAGAAGCGTGTTTTCATGAAAGTGCGTATAGCCACAGTTTCAGCGCTCTAGCTCGCTTCCTGACAGAGATAGCAGCATATCAACTCCAATTCAGTCATATAGTGACAATTCACTCATGTTTGTCACTTTCCCACTGTTACTAACAGAATGAACATTTTTGACACACAGAACAAAAAAAAAAGAATGTTTTATAAAAAGTAGATATTTTCACTTCAGAAGCTTGTGTTCACTTCCCAAAGGCAATACATGCCCAAAGGACCAATCAATAGCACATATGCATTGCAAAGTGATCTGAAGCAGTTCCCAAGCCAGAAACATGCACAGATTCACGTTCAGAGCTTAAAACCTCAAAGAAGTGTGTTTTCATGAAAGTGCGTATAGCCACAGTTTCAGGGCTCTAGCTCGCTTCCTGGCAGAGATAGCATCAAATTTAGTCCAATTCAGTCATATCCTGACAATTCACTCATGATTGTTACTTTCCCACTGTTACTAACAGAATGAACATTTTTGACACACAGAACAAAAAAAAAAGAAAGTTTTATAAAAAGTAGATATTTTCACTTCAGAAGCTTGTGTTCACTTCCTAATGGCAATACATGCCCAGTGCAACAATCAAAAGCACATATGCATTGCAAAGTGATCTGAAGCAGTTCCCAGGCCAGAAGCATGCACAGATTAACGATCCAAGCTTAAAACCTCAAAGAAGCGTGTTTTCATGAAAGTGCATATAGCCACAGTTTCAGCGCTCTAGCTCGCTTCCTTACAGAGATAGCAGCAAATTCACTCCAATTCAGTCATATAGTGAGAATTCACTCATGTTTGTCACTTTCCTACTGTTACTCACAGAATGAACTTTTTTGACACACAGAACTAAAAAAAAAAGAAAGTTTTTTAAAAAGTGGATATTTTCACTTTAGAAGCTTATATTCACTTCCCTTTGGCCAGACATGCACATTGCACCAATCGAAACCATATATGCATAGCACAGTGATCTGAAGCAATTCCCAGGCCAGAAACATGCTCAGATTCACGTTCTGAGCTTAAAACCTCAAAGAAGCGTGTTTTCATGAAAGTGCGAATAGCCACAGTTTCAGCGCTCTAGCTCGCTTCCTGGCGGAGATAGCAGCAAATTTACTCCAATTCAGTCATATCGTGACAATTCACTCATGTTTTCACTTTCACACTGTTACTCACAGAATGAACATTTTTGACACACAGAACTAAGTAAAAAGAAAGTTTTTTAAAAAGTGGATATTTTCACTTCAGAAGCTTATATTCACTTCCCTATGACAAGACAAGCACATTGCACCAATTGATACTGTATATGCATTCCACAGTGATCTGAAGCAGTTCCCAGGCCAGAAGCATTCACAGATTCACGTTCCGAGCTTAAAACCTCAAAGAAGCGTGTTTTCATGAAAGTGCGTATAGCCACAGTTTCAGCGCTCTAGTTCGCTTCCTGGCGGAGATAGCAGCAAATTTACTCCAATTCAGTCATATCGTGACAATTCACTCATGTTGGTCACTTTCACACTGTTACTCACAGAATGAACATTTTTGACACACAGAACTAAAAAAAAAGAAAGTTTTTGAAAAAGTGGATATTTTCACTTCAGAAGCTTATATTCACTTCCCTATGACAAGACACGCACATTGCACCAATTGATACTGTATATGCATTCCACAGTGATCTGAAGCAATTCCCAGGCCAGAAACATGCTCAGATTCACGTTCCGAGCTTAAAACCTCAAAGAAGCGTGTTTGCATGAAAGTGCGTATAGCCACAGTTTCAGCGCTCTAGCTCGCTTCCTGGCGGAGATAGCAGCAAATTTACTCCAATTCAGTCATATCGTGACAATTCACTCATGTTTGTCACTTTCCCACTGTTACTCACAGAATGAACATTTTTGACACACAGAACTAAAAAAAAAAGAAAGTTTTTTAAAATGTGCATATTTTAACTTCAGAAGCTTATATTCACTTCCCTATGACAAGACAAACACATTGCACCAATTGATACCATATATGCATTCCACAGTGATCTGAAGCAGTTCCCAGGCCAGAAGCATGCACAGATTCACGTTCCGAGCTTAAAACCTCAAAGAAGCGTGTTTTCATGAAAGTGCGTATAGCCGCAGTTTCAGCGCTCTAGCTTGCTTCCTGACAGAGATAGCAGCATATTCACTCCAATTCAGTCATATAGTGAGAATTCACTCATGTTTGTCACTTTCCTACTGTTACTCACAGAATGAACTTTTTTGACACACAGAACTAAAAAAAAGAAAGTTTTTTAAAAAGTGGATATTTTCACTTCAGAAGCTTATATTCACTTCCCTTTGGCCAGACATGCACATTGCGCCAATCGATGCCATATATGCATAGCACAGTGATCTGAAGCAATTCCCAGGCCAGAAACATGCACAGATTCACGTTCCGAGCTTAAAACCTCAAAGAAGCGTGTTTTCATGAAAGTGCGAATAGCCACAGTTTCAGCGCTCTAGCTCGCTTCCTGGCGGAGATAGCAGCAAATTTACTCCAATTCAGTCATATCGTGACAATTCACTCATGTTTCTCACTTTCCCACTGTTACTCACAGAATGAAAATTTTTGACACACAGAACTAAAAAAAAGAAAGTTTTTTAAAAAGTGAATATTTTAAATTCAGAAGCTTATATTCACTTCCGTATGGCAAGACATGCACATTGCACCAATCGATACCATATATGCATAGCACAGTGATCTGAAGCAATTCCCCGGACAGAAACATGCACAGATTCACGTTCTGAGCTTAAAACCTCAAAGAAGCGTGTTTTCATGAAAGTGCGTATAGCCTCAGTTTCAGCGCTCTAGCTCGCTTCCTTACAGAGATAGCAGCAAATTCACTCCAATTCAGTCATAAAATGACAATTCACTCATTTTTGTCACTTTCACACTGTGACTCACAGAATGAACATTTTTGACACGCTGAACTAAAAAAAAGAAAGTTTTTTAAAAAGTGGATATTTTCACTTCAGAATCTTATATTCACTTCCCTATGACAAGACAAGCACATTGCACCAATTGATACCATATATGCATTCCACAGTGATCTGAAGCAGTTCCCAGGCCAGAAACTTGCACAGATTCACGTTCTGAGCTTAAAACCTCAAAGAAGCGTGTTTTCATGATAGTGCGTATAGCCACAGTTTCAGCGCTCTAGCTCGCTTCCTGGCGGAGATAGCAGCAAATTTACTCCAATTCAGTCATATCATGACAATTCACTCATGACTGTTACTTTTCCACTGTTACTCACAGAATGAACATTTTTGACACACAGAACTAAAAAAAAAGAAAGTTTTTTAAAAAGTGGATATTTTCACTTCAGAATCTTATATTCACTTCCCTATGACAAGACAAGCACATTGCACCAATTGATACCATATATGCATTCCATAGTGATCTGAAGCAGTTCCCAGGCCAGAAACATGCACAGATTCACGTTCCGAGCTTAAAACCTCAAAGAAGCGTGTTTTCATGAAAGTGCGTATAGCCACAGTTTCAGCGCTCTAGCTCGCTTCCTGCCGGAGATAGCAGCAAATTTACTCCAATTCAGTCATATCGTGACAATTCACTCATGACTGTTACTTGTCCACTGTTACTCACAGAATGAACATTTTTGACACACAGAACTAAAAAAAAAGAAAGTTTTTTAAAAAGTGGATATATTCACTTCAGAAGCTTATATTCACTTCCCAATAGCAATACATGCACAAAGACCATTCGATACCATATATGCTTTCCACAGTGATCTGAAGCAGTTCCCAGGCCAGAAACATGCACAGATTCACGTTCCGAGCTTAAAACCTCAAAGAAGCGTGTTTTCATGAAAGTGCGTATAGCCACAGTTTCAGCGCTCTAGCTCGCTTCCTGGCGGAGATAGCAGCAAATTTACTCCAATTCAGTCATATCGTGACAATTCACTCATGTTTGTCACTTTCCCACTGTTACTCACAGAATGAACATTTTTGACACACAGAACTAAAAAAAAAAGAAAGTTTTTTAAAATGTGCATATTTTCACTTCAGAAGCTTATATTCACTTCCCTATGACAAGACAAACACATTGCACCAATTGATACCATATATGCATTCCACAGTGATCTGAAGCAGTTCCCAGGCCAGAAGCATGCACATATTCACGTTCCGAGCTTAAAACCTCAAAGAAGCGTGTTTTCATGAAAGTGCGTATAGCCGCAGTTTCAGCGCTCTAGCTTGCTTCCTTACAGAGATAGCAGCATATTCACTCCAATTCAGTCATATAGTGAGAATTCACTCATGTTTCTCACTTTCCCCCTGTTACTCACAGAATGAACATTTTTGACACACAGAACTAAAAAAAAAGAAAGTTTTTTAAAAAGTGAATATTTTAAATTCAGAAGCTTATATTCACTTCTGTATGGCAAGACATGCACATTGCACCAATCGATACCATATATGCATAGCACAGTGATCTGAAGCAATTCCCAGGACAGAAACATGCACAGATTCACGTTCTGAGCTTAAAACCTCAAAGAAGCGTGTTTTCATGAAAGTGCGTATAGCCTCAGTTTCAGCGCTCTAGCTCGCTTCCTTACAGAGATAGCAGCAAATTCACTCCAATTCAGTCATAAAATGACAATTCACTCATTTTTGTCACTTTCACACTGTTACTCACAGAATGAACATTTTTGACACGCTGAACTAAAAAAAAGAAAGTTTTTTAAAAAGTGGATATTTTCACTTCAGAATCTTGTATTCACTTCCCTATGACAAGACAAGCACATTGCACCAATTGATACCATATATGCATTCCACAGTGATCTGAAGCAGTTCCCAGGCCAGAAACATGCACAGATTCACGTTCCGAGCTTAAAACCTCAAAGAAGCGTGTTTTCATGAAAGTGCGTATAGCCACAGTTTCAGCGCTCTAGCTCGCTTCCTGCCGGAGATAGCAGCAAATTTACTCCAATTCAGTCATATCGTGACAATTCACTCATGACTGTTACTTGTCCACTGTTACTCACAGAATGAACATTTTTGACACACAGAACTAAAAAAAAAGAAAGTTTTTTAAAAAGTGGATATATTCACTTCAGAAGCTTATATTCACTTCCCAATAGCAATACATGCACAAAGACCATTCGATACCATATATGCTTTCCACAGTGATCTGAAGCAGTTCCCAGGCCAGAAACATGCACAGATTCACGTTCCGAGCTTAAAACCTCAAAAAAGCGTGTTTTCATGAAAGTGCGTATAGCCACAGTTTCAGCGCTCTAGCTCGCTTCCTGGCGGAGATAGCAGCAAATTTACTCCAATTCAGTCATATCGTGACAATTCACTCATGTTTGTAACTTTCCCACTGTTACTCACAGAATGAACATTTTTGACAAACAGAACTAAAAAAAAAAGAAAGTTTTTTAAAATGTGCATATTTTCACTTCAGAAGCTTATATTCACTTCCCTATGACAAGACAAACACATTGCACCAATTGATACCATATATGCATTCCACAGTGATCTGAAGCAGTTCCCAGGCCAGAAGCATGCACAGATTCACGTTCCGAGCTTAAAACCTCAAAGAAGCGTGTTTTCATGAAAGTGCGTATAGCCGCAGTTTCAGCGCTCTAGCTTGCTTCCTTACAGAGATAGCAGCATATTCACTCCAATTCAGTCATATAGTGAGAATTCACTCATGTTTGTCACTTTCCTACTGTTACTCACAGAATGAACTTTTTTGACACACAGAACTAAAAAAACGAAAGTTTTTTAAAAAGTGGATATTTTCACTTCAGAAGCTTATATTCACTTCCCTTTGGCCAGACATGCACATTGCACCAATCGATGCCATATATGCATAGCACAGTGATCTGAAGCAATTCCCAGGCCAGAAACATGCACAGATTCACGTTCTGAGCTTAAAACCTCAAAGAAGCGTGTTTTCATGAAAGTGCGTATAGCCTCAGTTTCAGCGCTCTAGCTCGCTTCCTTACAGAGATAGCAGCAAATTCACTCCAATTCAGTCATAAAATGACAATTCACTCATGTTTCTCACTTTCCCACTGTTACTCACAGAATGAACATTTTTGACACACAGAACTAAAAAAAAAGAAAGTTTTTTAAAAAGTGAATATTTTAAATTCAGAAGCTTATATTCACTTCTGTATGGCAAGGCATGCACATTGCACCAATCGATACCATATATGCATAGCACAGTGATCTGAAGCAATTCCCAGGACAGAAACATGCACAGATTCACGTTCTGAGCTTAAAACCTCAAAGAAGCGTGTTTTCATGAAAGTGCGTATAGCCTCAGTTTCAGCGCTCTAGCTCGCTTCCTTACAGAGATAGCAGCAAATTCACTCCAATTCAGTCATAAAATGACAATTCACTCATTTTTGTCACTTTCACACTGTTACTCACAGAATGAACATTTTTGACACGCTGAACTAAAAAAAAGAAAGTTTTTTAAAAAGTGGATATTTTCACTTCAGAATCTTATATTCACTTCCCTATGACAAGACAAGCACATTGCACCAATTGATACCATATATGCATTCCACAGTGATCTGAAGCAGTTCCCAGGCCAGAAACTTGCACAGATTCACGTTCTGAGCTTAAAACCTCAAAGAAGCGTGTTTTCATGAAAGTGCGTATAGCCGCAGTTTCAGCGCTCTAGCTTGCTTCCTTACAGAGATAGCAGCATATTCACTCCAATTCAGTCATATAGTGAGAATTCACTCATGTTTGTCACTTTCCTACTGTTACTCACAGAATGAACTTTTTTGACACACAGAACTAAAAAAAAGAAAGTTTTTTAAAAAGTGGATATTTTCACTTCAGAAGCTTATATTCACTTCCCTTTGGCCAGACATGCACATTGCACCAATCGATGCCATATATGCATAGCACAGTGATCTGAAGCAATTCCCAGGCCAGAAACATGCACAGATTCACGTTCCGAGCTTAAAACCTCAAAGAAGCGTGTTTTCATGAAAGTGCGAATAGCCACAGTTTCAGCGCTCTAGCTCGCTTCCTGGCGGAGATAGCAGCAAATTTACTCCAATTCAGTCATATCGTGACAATTCACTCATGTTTCTCACTTTCCCACTGTTACTCACAGAATGAACATTTTTGACACACAGAACTAAAAAAAAAGAAAGTTTTTTAAAAAGTGAATATTTTAAATTCAGAAGCTTATATTCACTTCTGTATGGCAAGACATGCACATTGCACCAATCGATACCATATATGCATAGCACAGTGATCTGAAGCAATTCCCAGGACAGAAACATGCACAGATTCACGTTCTGAGCTTAAAACCTCAAAGAAGCGTGTTTTCATGAAAGTGCGTATAGCCTCAGTTTCAGCGCTCTAGCTCGCTTCCTTACAGAGATAGCAGCAAATTCACTCCAATTCAGTCATAAAATGACAATTCACTCATTTTTGTCACTTTCACACTGTTACTCACAGAATGAACATTTTTGACACGCTGAACTAAAAAAAAGAAAGTTTTTTAAAAAGTGGATATTTTCACTTCAGAATCTTGTATTCACTTCCCTATGACAAGACAAGCACATTGCACCAATTGATACCATATATGCATTCCACAGTGATCTGAAGCAGTTCCCAGGCCAGAAACATGCACAGATTCACGTTCCGAGCTTAAAACCTCAAAGAAGCGTGTTTTCATGAAAGTGCGTATAGCCACAGTTTCAGCGCTCTAGCTCGCTTCCTGCCGGAGATAGCAGCAAATTTACTCCAATTCAGTCATATCGTGACAATTCACTCATGACTGTTACTTGTCCACTGTTACTCACAGAATGAACATTTTTGACACACAGAACTAAAAAAAAAGAAAGTTTTTTAAAAAGTGGATATATTCACTTCAGAAGCTTATATTCACTTCCCAATAGCAATACATGCACAAAGACCATTCGATACCATATATGCTTTCCACAGTGATCTGAAGCAGTTCCCAGGCCAGAAACATGCACAGATTCACGTTCCGAGCTTAAAACCTCAAAAAAGCGTGTTTTCATGAAAGTGCGTATAGCCACAGTTTCAGCGCTCTAGCTCGCTTCCTGGCGGAGATAGCAGCAAATTTACTCCAATTCAGTCATATCGTGACAATTCACTCATGTTTGTAACTTTCCCACTGTTACTCACAGAATGAACATTTTTGACAAACAGAACTAAAAAAAAAAGAAAGTTTTTTAAAATGTGCATATTTTCACTTCAGAAGCTTATATTCACTTCCCTATGACAAGACAAACACATTGCACCAATTGATACCATATATGCATTCCACAGTGATCTGAAGCAGTTCCCAGGCCAGAAGCATGCACAGATTCACGTTCCGAGCTTAAAACCTCAAAGAAGCGTGTTTTCATGAAAGTGCGTATAGCCGCAGTTTCAGCGCTCTAGCTTGCTTCCTTACAGAGATAGCAGCATATTCACTCCAATTCAGTCATATAGTGAGAATTCACTCATGTTTGTCACTTTCCTACTGTTACTCACAGAATGAACTTTTTTGACACACAGAACTAAAAAAAAGAAAGTTTTTTAAAAAGTGGATATTTTCACTTCAGAAGCTTATATTCACTTCCCTTTGGCCAGACATGCACATTGCACCAATCGATGCCATATATGCATAGCACAGTGATCTGAAGCAATTCCCAGGCCAGAAACATGCACAGATTCACGTTCTGAGCTTAAAACCTCAAAGAAGCGTGTTTTCATGAAAGTGCGTATAGCCTCAGTTTCAGCGCTCTAGCTCGCTTCCTTACAGAGATAGCAGCAAATTCACTCCAATTCAGTCATAAAATGACAATTCACTCATGTTTCTCACTTTCCCACTGTTACTCACAGAATGAACATTTTTGACACACAGAACTAAAAAAAAAGAAAGTTTTTTAAAAAGTGAATATTTTAAATTCAGAAGCTTATATTCACTTCTGTATGGCAAGGCATGCACATTGCACCAATCGATACCATATATGCATAGCACAGTGATCTGAAGCAATTCCCAGGACAGAAACATGCACAGATTCACGTTCTGAGCTTAAAACCTCAAAGAAGCGTGTTTTCATGAAAGTGCGTATAGCCTCAGTTTCAGCGCTCTAGCTCGCTTCCTTACAGAGATAGCAGCAAATTCACTCCAATTCAGTCATAAAATGACAATTCACTCATTTTTGTCACTTTCACACTGTTACTCACAGAATGAACATTTTTGACACGCTGAACTAAAAAAAAGAAAGTTTTTTAAAAAGTGGATATTTTCACTTCAGAATCTTATATTCACTTCCCTATGACAAGACAAGCACATTGCACCAATTGATACCATATATGCATTCCACAGTGATCTGAAGCAGTTCCCAGGCCAGAAACTTGCACAGATTCACGTTCTGAGCTTAAAACCTCAAAGAAGCGTGTTTTCATGATAGTGCGTATAGCCACAGTTTCAGCGCTCTAGCTCGCTTCCTGGCGGAGATAGCAGCAAATTTACTCCAATTCAGTCATATCATGACAATTCACTCATGACTGTTACTTTTCCACTGTTACTCACAGAATGAACATTTTTGACACACAGAACTAAAAAAAAAGAAAGTTTTTTAAAAAGTGGATATTTTCACTTCAGAATCTTGTATTCACTTCCCTATGACAAGACAAGCACATTGCACCAATTGATACCATATATGCATTCCACAGTGATCTGAAGCAGTTCCCAGGCCAGAAACATGCACAGATTCACGTTCCGAGCTTAAAACCTCAAAGAAGCGTGTTTTCATGAAAGTGCGTATAGCCACAGTTTCAGCGCTCTAGCTCGCTTCCTGCCGGAGATAGCAGCAAATTTACTCCAATTCAGTCATATCGTGACAATTCACTCATGACTGTTACTTGTCCACTGTTACTCACAGAATGAACATTTTTGACACACAGAACTAAAAAAAAGAAAGTTTTTTAAAAAGTGGATATATTCACTTCAGAAGCTTATATTCACTTCCCAATAGCAATACATGCACAAAGACCATTTGATACCATATATGCTTTCCACAGTGATCTGAAGCAGTTCCCAGGCCAGAAACATGCACAGATTCACGTTCCGAGCTTAAAACCTCAAAGAAGCGTGTTTTCATGAAAGTGCGTATAGCCACAGTTTCAGCGCTCTAGCTCGCTTCCTGGCGGAGATAGCAGCAAATTTACTCCAATTCAGTCATATCGTGACAATTCACTCATGTTTGTAACTTTCCCACTGTTACTCACAGAATGAACATTTTTGACACACAGAACTAAAAAAAAAAGAAAGTTTTTTAAAATGTGCATATTTTCACTTCAGAAGCTTATATTCACTTCCCTATGACAAGACAAACACATTGCACCAATTGATACCATATATGCATTCCACAGTGATCTGAAGCAGTTCCCAGGCCAGAAGCATGCACAGATTCACGTTCCGAGCTTAAAACCTCAAAGAAGCGTGTTTTCATGAAAGTGCGTATAGCCGCAGTTTCAGCGCTCTAGCTTGCTTCCTTACAGAGATAGCAGCATATTCACTCCAATTCAGTCATATAGTGAGAATTCACTCATGTTTGTCACTTTCCTACTGTTACTCACAGAATGAACTTTTTTGACACACAGAACTAAAAAAAAGAAAGTTTTTTCAAAAGTGGATATTTTCACTTCAGAAGCTTATATTCACTTCCCTTTGGCCAGACATGCACATTGCACCAATCGATGCCATATATGCATAGCACAGTGATCTGAAGCAATTCCCAGGCCAGAAACATGCACAGATTCACGTTCCGAGCTTAAAACCTCAAAGAAGCGTGTTTTCATGAAAGTGCGAATAGCCACAGTTTCAGCGCTCTAGCTCGCTTCCTGGCGGAGATAGCAGCAAATTCACTCCAATTCAGTCATATAATGACAATTCACTCATTTTTGTCACTTTCACACTGTTACTCACAGAATGAACATTTTTGACACGCTGAACTAAAAAAAAAGAAAGTTTTTTAAAAAGTGGATATTTTCACTTCAGAAGCTTATATTCACTTCCCTATGACAAGACAAGCACATTGCACCAATTGACACCATATATGCATTCCACAGTGATCTGAAGCATTTCCCAGGCCAGAAACTTGCACAGATTCACGTTCTGAGCTTAAAACCTCAAAGAAGCGTGTTTTCATGATAGTGCGTATAGCCACAGTTTCAGCGCTCTAGCTCGCTTCCTGGCGGAGATAGCAGCAAATTTACTCCAATTCAGTCATATCATGACAATTCACTCATGACTGTTACTTTTCCACTGTTACTCACAGAATGAACATTTTTGACACACAGAACTAAAAAAAAGAAAGTTTTTTAAAAAGTGGATATTTTCACTTCAGAATCTTATATTCACTTCCCTATGACAAGACAAGCACATTGCACCAATTGATACCATATATGCATTCCACAGTGATCTGAAGCAGTTCCCAGGCCAGAAACATGCACAGGTTCACGTTCCGAGCTTAAAACCTCAAAGAAGCGTGTTTTCATGAAAGTGCGTATAGCCACAGTTTCAGCGCTCTAGCTCGCTTCCTGCCGGAGATTGCAGCAAATTTACTCCAATTCAGTCATATCGTGACAATTCACTCATGACTGTTACTTGTCCACTGTTACTCACAGAATGAACATTTTTGACACAAAGAACTAAAAAAAAAGAAAGTTTTTTAAAAAGTGGATATATTCACTTCAGAAGCTTATATTCACTTCCCAATAGCAATACATGCAAAAAGACCATTCGATACCATATATGCTTTCCACAGTGATCTGAAGCAGTTCCCAGGCCAGAAACATGCACAGATTCACGTTCCGAGCTTAAAACCTCAAAGAAGCGTGTTTTAATGAAAGTGCGTATAGCCACAGTTTCAGCGCTCTAGCTCGCTTCCTGGCGGAGATAGCAGCAAATTTACTCCAATTCAGTCATATCGTGACAATTCACTCATGTTTGTCACTTTCCCACTGTTACTCACAGAATGAACATTTTTGACACACAGAACTAAAAAAAAAAGAAAGTTTTTTAAAATGTGCATATTTTCACTTCAGAAGCTTATATTCACTTCCCTATGACAAGACAAACACATTGCACCAATTGATACCATATATGCATTCCACAGTGATCTGAAGCAGTTCCCAGGCCAGAAGCATGCACAGATTCACGTTCCGAGCTTAAAACCTCAAAGAAGCGTGTTTTCATGAAAGTGCGTATAGCCGCAGTTTCAGCGCTCTAGCTTGCTTCCTTACAGAGAGAGCAGCATATTCACTCCAATTCAGTCATATAATGAGAATTCACTCATGTTTGTCACTTTCCTACTGTTACTCACAGAATGAACTTTTTTGACACACAGAACGAAAAAAAAGAAAGTTTTTTAAAAAGTGGATATTTTCACTTCAGAAGCTTATATTCACTTCCCTTTGGCCAGACATGCACATTGCACCAATCGATGCCATATATGCATAGCACAGTGATCTGAAGCAATTCCCAGGCCAGAAACATGCACAGATTCACGTTCCGAGCTTAAAACCTCAAAGAAGCGTGTTTTCATGAAAGTGCGAATAGCCACAGTTTCAGCGCTCTAGCTCGCTTCCTGGCGGAGATAGCAGCAAATTTACTCCAATTCAGTCATATCGTGACAATTCACTCATGTTTCTCACTTTCCCACTGTTACTCACAGAATGAACATTTTTGACACACAGAACTAAAAAAAAAGAAAGTTTTTTAAAAAGTGAATATTTTAAATTCAGAAGCTTATATTCACTTCCGTATGGCAAGACATGCACATTGCACCAATCGATACCATAAATGCATAGCACAGTGATCTGAAGCAATTCCCAGGACAGAAACATGCACAGATTCACGTTCTGAGCTTAAAACCTCAAAGAAGCGTGTTTTCATGAAAGTGCGTTTAGCCTCAGTTTCAGCGCTCTAGCTCGCTTCCTTACAGAGATAGCAGCAAATTCACTCCAATTCAGTCATATAATGACAATTCACTCATTTTTGTCACTTTCACACTGTTACTCACAGAATGAACATTTTTGACACACAGAACTAAAAAAAAAGAAAGTTTTTTAAAAAGTGGATATTTTCACTTCAGAATCTTATATTCACTTCCCTATGACAAGACAAGCACATTGCACCAATTAATACCATATATGCATTCCACAGTGATCTGAAGCAGTTCCCAGGCAAGAAACTTGCACAGATTCACGTTCTGAGCTTAAAACCTCAAAGAAGCGTGTTTTCATGATAGTGCGTATAGCCACAGTTTCAGCGCTCTAGCTCGCTTCCTGGCGGAGATAGCAGCAAATTTACTCCAATTCAGTCATATCATGACAATTCACTCATGACTGTTACTTTTCCACTGTTACTCACAGAATGAACATTTTTGACACACAGAACTAAAAAAAAAAGAAAGTTTTTTAAAAAGTGGATATTTTCACTTCAGAATCTTATATTCACTTCCCTATGACAAGACAAGCACATTGCACCAATTGATACCATATATGCATTCCACAGTGATCTGAAGCAGTTCCCAGGCCAGAAACATGCACAGATTCACGTTCCGAGCTTAAAACCTCAAAGAAGCGTGTTTTCATGAAAGTGCGTATAGCCACAGTTTCAGCGCTCTAGCTCGCTTCCTGCCGGAGATAGCAGACAATTTACTCCAATTCAGTCATATCGTGACAATTCACTCATGTTTCTCACTTTCCCACTGTTACTCACAGAATGAACATTTTTGACACACAGAACTAAAAAAAAAGAAAGTTTTTTAAAAAGTGAATATTTTAAATTCAGAAGCTTATATTCACTTCCCTATGGCAAGACATGCACATTGCACCAATCGATACCATATATGCATAGCACAGTGATCTGAAGCAATTCCCAGGCCAGAAACATGCACAGATTCACGTTCTGAGCTTAAAACCTCAAAGAAGCGTGTTTTCATGAAAGTGCGTATAGCCTCAGTTTCAGCGCTCTAGCTCGCTTCCTTACAGAGATAGCAGCAAATTCACTCCAATTCAGTCATATAATGACAATTCACTCATTTTTGTCACTTTCACACTGTTACTCACAGAATGAACATTTTTGACACGCTGAACTAAAAAAAAAGAAAGTTTTTTAAAAAGTGGATATTTTCACTTCAGAATCTTATATTCACTTCCCTATGACAAGACAAGCACATTGCACCAATTAATACCATATATGCATTCCACAGTGATCTGAAGCAGTTCCCAGGCAAGAAACTTGCACAGATTCACGTTCTGAGCTTAAAACCTCAAAGAAGCGTGTTTTCATGATAGTGCGTATAGCCACAGTTTCAGCGCTCTAGCTCGCTTCCTGGCGGAGATAGCAGCAAATTTACTCCAATTCAGTCATATCATGACAATTCACTCATGACTGTTACTTTTCCACTGTTACTCACAGAATGAACATTTTTGACACACAGAACTAAAAAAAAAAGAAAGTTTTTTAAAAAGTGGATATTTTCACTTCAGAATCTTATATTCACTTCCCTATGACAAGACAAGCACATTGCACCAATTGATACCATATATGCATTCCACAGTGATCTGAAGCAGTTCCCAGGCCAGAAACATGCACAGATTCACGTTCCGAGCTTAAAACCTCAAAGAAGCGTGTTTTCATGAAAGTGCGTATAGCCACAGTTTCAGCGCTCTAGCTCGCTTCCTGCCGGAGATAGCAGCAAATTTACTCCAATTCAGTCATATCGTGACAATTCACTCATGACTGTTACTTGTCCACTGTTACTCACACAATGAACATTTTTGACACACAGAACTAAAAAAAAGAAAGTTTTTTAAAAAGTGGATATATTCACTTCAGAAGCTTATATTCACTTCCCAATAGCAATACATGCACAAAGACCATTCGATACCATATATGCTTTCCACAGTGATCTGAAGCAGTTCCCAGGCCAGAAACATGCACAGATTCACGTTCCGAGCTTAAAACCTCAAAGAAGCGTGTTTTCATGAAAGTGCGTATAGCCACAGTTTCAGCGCTCCAGCTCGCTTCCTGGCGGAGATAGCAGCAAATTTACTCCAATTCAGTCATATCGTGACAATTCACTCATGTTTGTCACTTTCCCTCTGTTACTCACAGAATGAACATTTTTGAGACACAGAACTAAAAAAAAAAGAACGTTTTTTTAAAATGTGGATATTTTCACTTCAGAAGCTTATATTCATTTACCTATGACAAGACAAACACATTGCACCAACTGATACTATATATGCATTCCACAGTGATCTGAAGCAGTTCCCAGGCCAGAAACATGCACAGATTCACGATCCGAGCTTAAAACCTCAAAGAAGCGTGTTTTCATGAAAGTGCGAAAAGCCACAGTTTCAGCGCTCTAGCTCGCTTCCTGGCGGAGATAGCAGCAAATTTACTCCAATTCAGTCATATCGTGACAATTCACTCATGTTTCTCACTTTCCCACTGTTCCACACAGAATGAACATTTTTGACTCACAGAACTAAAAAAATGAAAGTTTTTTAAAATGTGAATATTTTAAATTCAGAAGCTTATATTCACTTCCCTATGGCAAGACATGCACATTGCACCAATCGATACCATATATGCATAGCACAGTGAACTGAAGCAATTCCCAGGCCAGAAACATGCACAGATTCACGTTCTGAGCTTAAAACCTCAAAGAAGCGTGTTTTCATGAAAGTGCGTATAGCCTCAGTTTCAGCGCTCTAGCTCGCTTCCTTACAGAGATAGCAGCAAATTCACTCCAATTCAGTCATATAATGACAATTCACTCATTTTTGTCACTTTCCTACTTAGTTACGCACAGAATGAACATTTTTCATACGCTGAACTAAAAAAAAAGAAAGTTTTTAAAAAGTGCATATATTCACTTCAGAAGCTTATATTCACTTCCGAATGGCAATACATGCACAAAGGACCATTCGATACCATATATGAATTGCCCAGTGATCTGAAGCAGTTCCCAGGCCAGAAACATGCACAGATTCACGTTCTGAGCTTAAAACCTAAAAGAAGCGTGTTTTCATGAAAGTGCGTATAGCCACAGTTTCAGCACTCTAGCTCGCTTCCTTACAGAGATAGCAGCATATTAACTCCAATTCAGTCATATAGTGACAATTCACTCATGTTTGTCACTTTCCCACTGTTACTCACAGAATGAACATTTTTGACACACAGAACTAAAAAAAAGAAAGTTTTATAAAAAGTAGATATTTTCACTTCAGAAGCTTGTGTTCACTTCCCAAAGGCAATACATGCCCAAAGGACCAATCAATAGCACATATGCATTGCAAAGTGATCTGAAGCAGTTCCCAAGCCAGAAACATGCACAGATTCACGTTCAGAGCTTAAAACCTCAAAGAAGTGTGTTTTCATGAAAGTGCGTATAGCCACAGTTTCAGCGCTCTAGCTCGCTTCCTGGCAGAGATAGCATCAAATTTAGTCCAATTCAGTCATATCCTGACAATTCACTCATGATTGTTACTTTCCCACTGTTACTAACAGAATGAACATTTTTGACACACAGAACAAAAAAAAAAGAAAGTTTTATAAAAAGTAGATATTTTCACTTCAGAAGCTTGTGTTCACTTCCTAATGGCAATACATGCCCAGTGCACCAATCAAAAGCACATATGCATTGCAAAGTGATCTGAAGCAGTTCCCAGGCCAGAAGCATGCACAGATTAACGATCCAAGCTTAAAACCTCAAAGAAGCGTGTTTTCATGAAAGTGCATATAGCCACAGTTTCAGCGCTCTAGCTCGCTTCCTTACAGAGATAGCAGCAAATTCACTCCAATTCAGTCATATAGTGTGAATTCACTCATGTTTGTCACTTTCCTACTGTTACTCACAGAATGAACTTTTTTGACACACAGAACTAAAAAAAAGAAAGTTTTTTAAAAAGTGGATATTTTCACTTCAGAAGCTTATATTCACTTCCCTTTGGCCAGACATGCACATTGCACCAATCGATACCATATATGCATAGCACAGTGATCTGAAGCAATTCCCAGGCCAGAAACATGCTCAGATTCACGTTCTGAGCTTAAAACCTCAAAGAAGCGTGTTTTCATGAAAGTGCGAATAGCCACAGTTTCAGCGCTCTAGCTCGCTTCCTGGCGGAGATAGCAGCAAATTTACTCCAATTCAGTCATATCGTGACAATTCACTCATGTTTTCACTTTCACACTGTTACTCACAGAATGAACATTTTTGACACACAGAACTTAAAAAAAAGAAAGTTTTTTAAAAAGTGGATATTTTCACTTCAGAAGCTTATATTCACTTCCCTATGACAAGACAAGCACATTGCACCAATTGATACTGTATATGCATTCCACAGTGATCTGAAGCAGTTCCCAGGCCAGAAGCATGCACAGATTCACGTTCCGAGCTTAAAACCTCAAAGAAGCGTGTTTTCATGAAAGTGCGTATAGCCACAGTTTCAGCGCTCTAGCTCGCTTCCTGCCGGAGATAGCAGCAAATTTAGTCCAATTCAGTCATATCGTGACAATTCACTCATGACTGTTACTTGTCCACTGTTACTCACAGAATGAACATTTTTGACACACAGAACTAAAAAGAAAGAAAGTTTTTTAAAAAGTTGATATATTCACTTCAGAAGCTTATATTCACTTCCCAATAGCAATACATGCACAAAGACCATTCGATACCATATATGCTTTCCACAGTGATCTGAGCAGTTCCCAGGCCAGAAACATGCACAGATTCACGTTCTGAGCTTAAAACCTCAAAGAAGCGTGTTTTCATGAAAGTGCGTTTAGCCACAGTTTCAGCGCTCTAGCTCGCTTCCTGGCGGAGATAGCAGCAAATTTACTCCAATTCAGTCATATCGTGACAATTCACTCATGTTTTCACTTTCACACTGTTACTCACAGAATGAACATTTTTGACACACAGAACTAAAAAAAAAGAAAGTTTTTGAAAAAGTGGATATTTTCACTTCAGAAGCTTATATTCACTTCCCTACGACAAGACAAGCACATTGCACCAATTGATACTGTAAATGCATTCCACAGTGATCTGAAGCAATTCCCAGGCCAGAAACATGCTCAGATTCACGTTCCGAGCTTGAAACCTCAAAGAAGCGTGTTTGCATGAAAGTGTGTATAGCCACAGTTTTAGCGCTCTAGCTCGCTTCCTGGCGGAGATAGCAGCAAATTTACTCCAATTCAGTCATATCGTGACAATTCACTCATGTTTGTCACTTTCCCACTGTTACTCACAGAATGAACATTTTTGACACACAGAACTAAAAAAAAAGAAAGTTTTTTAAAATGTGCATATTTTCACTTCAGAAGCTTATATTCACTTCCCTATGACAAGACAAACACATTGCACCAATTGATACCATATATGCATTCCACAGTGATCTGAAGCAGTTCCCAGGCCAGAAGCATGCACAGATTCACGTTCCGAGCTTAAAACCTCAAAGAAGCGTGTTTTCATGAAAGTGCGTATTGCCGCAGTTTCAGCGCTCTAGCTTGCTTCCTTCCAGAGATAGCAGCATATTCACTCCAATTCAGTCATATAGTGAGAATTCACTCATGTTTGTCACTTTCCTACTGTTACTCACAGAATGAACTTTTTTGACACACAGAACTAAAAAAAAGAAAGTTTTTTAAAAAGTGGATATTTTCACTTCAGAAGCTTATATTCACTTCCCTTTGGCCAGACATGCACATTGCACCAATCGATGCCATTTATGCATAGCACAGTGATCTGAAGCAATTCCCAGGCCAGAAACATGCACAGATTCACGTTCCGAGCTTAAAACCTCAAAGAAGCGTGTTTTCATGAAAGTGCGAATAGCCACAGTTTCAGCGCTCTAGCTCGCTTCCTGGCGGAGATAGCAGCAAATTTACTCCAATTCAGTCATATCGTGACAATTCACTCATGTTTCTCACTTTCCCACTGTTACTCACAGAATGAACATTTTTGACACACAGAACTAAAAAAAAAGAAAGTTTTTTAAAAAGTGAATATTTTAAATTCAGAAGCTTATATTCACTTCCGTATGGCAAGACATGCACATTGCACCAATCGATACCATATATGCATAGCACAGTGATCTGAAGCAATTCCCAGGACAGAAACATGCACAGATTCACGTTCTGAGCTTAAAACCTGAAAGAAGCGTGTTTTCATGATAGTGCGTAAAGCCACAGTTTCAGCGCTCTAGCTCGCTTCCTGGCGGAGATAGCAGCAAATTTACTCCAATTCAGTCATATCGTGACAATTCACTCATGTTTGTCACTTTCCCACTGTTACTCGCAGAATGAACATTTTTGACACACAGAACTAAAAAAAAAGAAAGTTTTTTAAAAAGTGGATATTTTCACTTCAGAAGCTTATATTCACTTCCCTTTGGCCTGACATGCACATTGCACCAATCGATACCATATATGCATAGCACAGTGATCTGAAGCAATTCCCAGGCCAGAAACATGCTCAGATTCACGTTCTGAGCTTAAAACCTCAAAGAAGCGTGTTTTCATGAAAGTGCGAATAGCCACAGTTTCAGCGCTCTAGCTCGCTTCCTGGCGGAGATAGCAGCAAATTTACTCCAATTCAGTCATATCGTGACAATTCACTCATGTTTTCACTTTCACACTGTTACTCACAGAATGAACATTTTTGACACACAGAACTTAAAAAAAAGAAAGTTTTTTAAAAAGTGGATATTTTCACTTCAGAAGCTTATATTCACTTCCCTATGACAAGACAAGCACATTGCACCAATTGATACTGTATATGCATTCCACAGTGATCTGAAGCAGTTCCCAGGCCAGAAGCATGCACAGATTCACGTTCCGAGCTTAAAACCTCAAAGAAGCGTGTTTTCATGAAAGTGCGTATAGCCACAGTTTCAGCGCTCTAGCTCGCTTCCTGGCGGAGATAGCAGCAAATTTACTCCAATTCAGTCATATCGTGACAATTCACTCATGACTGTTACTTGTCCACTGTTACTCACAGAATGAACATTTTTGACACACAGAACTAAAAAAAAAAGAAAGTTTTTTAAAAAGTGGATATATTCACTTCAGAAGCTTATATTCACTTCCCAATAGCAATACATGCACAAAGACCATTCGATACCATATATGCTTTCCACAGTGATCTGAAGCAGTTCCCAGGCCAGAAACATGCACAGATTCACGTTCTGAGCTTAAAAC